>JAHREE010000562.1:701741-956953 GCA_033628505.1 Tringa tobata
AATCTGTGACCATGGGATCCTAAGAAGAAAAAAGCAACTCACCCCTTACTGGGATCCCCTGTGTCACCTTCCTCTACAATTTATTTCAGTAATATCACACACAGTGGAATATAAAGCTGAAGATCAATCTCATAACCATATTAAGACACTCTGGGGTGTATTTTATAGGGCCATTAATATACTTCTTGGGTGGTTAAAGTCACCCACAACATAAATTAATGGCTCCATAAAATATACTCTGTCATATCCTATGGCTTAAATAACACACAACAGGCCAGGTATATTGGGATGTTGTTGAGCTCATTGGGTGGAAGCACAAGGGCACAGAGTGACCGTCTGGCAGCGGGTACACCCTCACAGGGATGCTGGCCTCAGGGTTTCTTACAGATAGTGTGAAACCAACAGTCATTATCAAAAGCAAGATTCTAAAAAAAAAAAAAAAAAAAAAAATCCTACACAATTAAAAATCGTAGATCTCATTAGCTTTCATTAGCATTTGTGCTCCCTGAGTTTATTAGTCTTTTTCAGGCGTATCTTCCCTGCAGAAGCTGTTGCTATTCCAGGATATGATTGCTGTGGGTGCGGCTGTTTGGCAAGGAGGGAGTCAGGCTGCTCCCAGCCTTGGAAAGCGCCCGAAAAGTCCAGAGTGGAGGGGAGAGGGTACAGCCTGTTGGTTACAGCAAGGATCAGACCGGCTTTGCGAAGGAAGCGGAGCTTGCCACATGTTTCAGCTTCTATCAATTTCAGGCAGATTTTATGGGAGTGGAGGTCTGGTTCACACAGGAGCATTTCCAAACGCTATTTCCAAAAAGGAGAAAAAAAATTTGAAAAAGAAAAGTCTTGAATTTTCTAGTCTTTCTTGACTATGATCTAGTCACAGAAGGAACAAGTTCCTGCCCCTAGTCTGGTAGATATTAAGTCACATTCTTCCCTAGGAATTTTTCTTGTGCTATTTTAATGGTTCCACATGAGTTACCAAGAGACTTTTCAGCAGACAATAGCTCTGCCCTGCTAAGATAAGCTATCCCAGTTCATCTGTCTCAGCTGATAAACCTCCCCCCTTTCTGCTTCTGCTGCACAAAAGAGGAAAAGGACTCAACATTTGTGCTCAACTCTACTGTCCAAGGCACCAACACTCGCCTAAACTCACTTCAGTCTCATTCTCTCCTCCTTTGTTACCCTCCTCCTTCCCTCTGCAGATACATGGAGAGTCACTTTGTGTCCTCAAGCTCCACCACCAGCTCTTCTGAGACTCATGGAGATGCCGTTCTCCGTCCTTCCCCTGCTTTTTACACAGTACCACTTCTCTGTCACACGCTCTGTATCTTCTCTCTATTTTCTCTATGTATCTTCAAGGCATAAAACTTGCTATTCATTCCCCCTAAAAAAATCTTGAAAACTAGCAGGAGACAGCTAAATCAGGAAAGACTTCTGCTATAAGTCTTTATGGCGCCATAAAGAAAAGGCAAAGTCTGAACCTTTCAAAGATGCTGCGTGTTGAGTAAGTTGATAGTCCCTTGTGATGGATGTCTATTCGAGTCGGATGGCTTAAATACAGAAGAAAAAGCAGGAAGAAAAAGCTTGGAAAAAACTCACCTCTCTCCCATAGCACAGCCTGGTTCAAACAGCTTGTGTGGAGCTAATTAAAGGTGTCAGTCTCGTGATTTGGTTTGAAAATAAAACTAGCCACAAAGGCTCAGCTTCCCAAAACTAACTGGCACACGGGATTGAGTCAGTGCAGTATCTTGTCCACCAGCTCCACTATGCAGGGTTTTTTTTCCTCAAAAATGAAGAACTGAAGCACAGAATCATACTAGCAATTCTGTATAAAGAATAAACTGCAGAAATCCCTTCGCACCCAGTAAAAACTCTAAATGGGGAAAAGACTTCTATGATAGAGAATTGATTTCACCCTTACCAAAAAATTGCCTAAGTACACTCAATAAGATTAAAAAAAAAATACTAGTAAGTAGCAATAAAGCAGGATGATGGGACAAGCTGAGGTTTTGGGAAGGAGTTCCTCTGGAGCAGTATCGACACGCTCTTCCTTCAAGAGTGAGGAATTGCTGGGAGGTCCCTCTCTGGATCATAATTATAATTCTGGCAAAAGCCATGACAGACAAGGCAGCAACACGCAGCACAGCCCTGATCCTGCAGCCATCTGGGGACTGGCTTTACTTTGCTCATGAGAATAATTTACAGGCATCAGACAAGCCACATGTGTAAGGCTGAGCACACACATAAATGTTCTCAGAAGCAGAGCCAATTAACACACCACAAGATATCACTCAGTGATTTAAAAGATATACAAACCCTGTCTTGCTTTTTGAAGCACTGAAGCAGAAGAATTCATGGTGGTGTCTGATGCTGTATCTTCACAGAGATGTCCCTGATCGACTTACTGCTTGCTGGTCCCACAGGAGCATCTTTACACTGCAGCAGCATCTACTGAACGTTCGGGCTTGGTCCAACAAAAGCAGCATCTTGGATAGGAGGTGTTACCCTTGCGGTGCCATACCCCCTGTGGGAAGATTATGATCATCATTACTATTTATATATAATAACAGCCAGAAGCCTTGGCTGGGATAAATGGCTCCCAGGGTTAATGTGGCCAGACATAAAGGGAGATGCTCCGTTTCTCCAAGCAGCTCCAAAGAGGAATCTGGGGCCTGGGAGCAGGTCAGTGGCAGTTGGGATTAGGATTCCTGACTCCCTGCCTGGTGTCCTAATATTAGCTCGCATTGTCTCCCAGACCCTCTCGTCATTCTTTCGCATGAACCGCGGGCCCGAATTAGCATGTCTGGCTGCATAATCTGCCAGCCCGTCCTGCGTTGGGCTAAATTAGTCGGGGACTGAGCAAACATCATGGGAACAGCTCTTGTACAGCCTATGTGGGCTGAGTTGTTCCTACAGCATTGTTCGCTCCCTATTTTCCTAGCATCATTGCAGAAGTATGAGGAGCCGGATCCCGGAGCTGTGGGCTATCCGCTGGTTCGTGCTCCAGCCTGGTATTGCTCTCCAGTGCGGCGCAGAGATGAAAAGCCGGCTCAGCGGTGGCTCCGCTGGGAGCCAGCTTTGGGGAAGAAGTGTTAACAAACAAACCCCAGTTGGGTGGCAGATGAGCAGACCAAGAAGCGAGCGGCAGCGCTCGGGGCTGTACGACCGCCAGCCCGTCCCCGCGGCACACGTCAGCCTCCTCCTTGGTGCGGTTTTTTTACGAGCCTCCTTCCTTGTTTCGCGCTCAGCGACGGGCTGAACGGTTTTCTTCTGCCACGTGGGCTTCTTATCTCGTCGTGTCCTCCAGCTGCGAGCTCAGGGCTGCCCATAAAACCACACAGCACCCAGCACAACCGGGCTGCGGGCTAATGGTGTTTCGAGCCAGTGCCCACATAGAGTTTCGGTTGGCTTTGAGCCAAGCTCCTCCTTCTACCAGGGGCCGATGGCATTAATTTCCACCACATTCATTATCCTCGCATGGAGCAACCCCCGCCTCTGTGAAGCGGGGCTTTAATTGGAAGCAGAGAGGTATGGGGAAACCACAACAAATCCCGTCTCGACTGCGGGTCACTCGGTAAATACCCACCATCTCCTCCCCAGGTAGGGGAGCGCTTGCAAGGCACGGAGGGTTGAGCAGAGCAGCAGGTAAAGTGAGAAGGGGAGGGCGTGGGAGAACCTGGACCTCCAGGACCAGTCACAGGACTGCTTTTATAAGGTGCATGCAGGGTCTTGGCCAGCAGCAACTGAAAGACAAGCGACTCATTGAATATTATCCCTTTCTGGCAACAAGATCAGTGCAGTCAATTAGCTGTAAAATCTGAATCATGTCTCTGGCAGGCACGCTTGAAGAGGAAGCGGCTCCACCTTCCTGCTCTGCCCAACGGAGGTCAAAGCGTCCACCACAAAGCATTCTGCCAACAGCAGCTTGCCAGACCTGTCACCAGCAGCCACCGCAGTGGGGATAAATCAGAATATCACTCCCGTCACACAGCAGGGACAGCTCAACTCCCAGTCCTCAGCATGAGGTCATGGAGGCTTTCCACAATCCAAGAACCACTTTGGAAAACCCCGAGCAAGATACCCATCCACACAGCACCACGTATGGATGGACGTCATATCTCCCACACATCCTTCAACACCATTTTACTGCTAGGCTCATTTCTTTTTTATTGCTGTAGAATTAAATCTTAACACTCCTGGACTTGCATCAAATGAGCTTTCAGTTGAAGATCTGGATCCATGGAAACAGAACTGCGTTGTACAACGACAGACTCAGTCCACTGCCCGGCAGAGGACCAAAACTGGGAGAAGGGAGCCCATCAGAGGATGACCCACAGTGAATTACTCATGCCTGCTCTTGGGAGCTGTTGCTCCCCAACGACTCTTTAGAGACAACATCTGAAGCAACAGAACAGTCTTTGCGTTTCTAATACGCTGGCTGTAACGCTGCTCCTGGCATATACGTTCCTGGTTTCCATCTCCTCTGTGTGTCACTAGGCCTTACCACTGGAAACGAGTTGTCTTTGTCCTCCATGACACAAGGGGGATTAGACTCCAGGCGTATTAGCAAAGTCAAAGGCTTGCTTTGGACAGGGGCCAATTTCAGCATGTCGATAATTTATAAAAATCGCATTGCTCTCCCGCCAAGCAAGTTTCAGTTCCTAGATGATTCAGCAGCAGCAGCAGCGGTGCTGCAAGGAAATATGGATGTGAAAAGTCCCTGTGGGAATTCCTGTGAAACTCTGCATTAAAAGAAAACGCCCCGAGCCCAGCAGTAGGATGGAAATTGGGAATTAAGGATCACTCCCTCTGTACCTGCAGGGACTCCTAAAACCTGGGAAATTTCTAGTGGAGTTTCAGGGCGGGAAGAAGAAAAAGAGCAAAGGCAGAAGACCAGAGAGGGGGAAGACCTTGGGGTGGAGGAGGAAGGGAAATAAAGGTCCAGGTTTCGTTTTGGCCACTTTGCAAGGGCTGAAAACCTGTTGTCATTGAAAACATGAAAATCCTCTGTGCAGGTAAGGGGAAAGTTAGAGTGAGAAACCTCTGCAAACAGGCTTTCAGAATGCAGGCTGGGAAATGGGAAGTATAAAGAGCCAAGGACAGCTCCAAAGCCCATCTGAGCACTTTGGGTTTTGGATGTGATCCATGTCTATTTTAAAAAAGGACGAGAAAAGGAAATATAAAAGGAAAAGTACCACAAAACTGCCCAATGCAAATTAATTTCTGAAAGGGCATGGCAAGCCAAAGATGAAATATTCATCCCTTCGTGTCTTCTGACCTCTTCCAATTCATTATCCTAATGCGAGCTTCAGTACCACAGTTAGCTTTCCCTGGCATGCAAAGTCAGCAGAGACCGGATGGCACTTGCACAAGGTGTAACAGCTCTGCTGAATGGATTTCAAAGGGAGATGGAGTGAAGGGGACTAAGAGCTATAAAACCACTGCAATGGCACTAAGTTATTTCAAACGTAGTTACTGGATAAATTCCTATTTGCTCAGAAACACTTTCCAAGAGCGAGCACATCCCCAGTTCCCTGCTTTTATCATTTAACTCTATCACCCGCTCGCCCTGCGATGCCCAGGAGCACTTTGCAAGGTCGAGGGGCTGTTTCTGAGCAACCTGAACCCCATTGAAGCAGCCTCTTCCCCTGAAGTGAGGTTTTCCAGCCTGCTCCTGGCAGAGACCTCACTTGTGTGCAATTTGGCAGCCACCCCACAGTTGGAGGCACTCGGCATCCTGCAGCATGCAACCAGCCCTGCCTGCCTCCCTGACCTGCCTTGTGCCTGCCTTTACTGCTGTCAGCCATCTCCACAAGCAGCATTTTCATCCTTCCTTTCATAAAGAAAATCCGTTTACATTTCACGGTGCAGCACAGACCTGATCCTCTATTCTTACAGCCATGGGAATCCTACCACGGGCTCCCCGGCAGCCAGGGCTGGTTGCTGTACCCAGCCTATTGAAATTCCCTGTATTTTAAGTCTTCCTGGTTTTAATTGCTGCTCAGCGCTGACATTTCAAAAGGATGCTTCTTTGCTCCTTCTTTTGTGTGGAGCCTGTTTGTGTTTTTTTTTTTTGCTCACTGCTGTCTCTTCCCTGGAGCCCTTGCTAATGAATGCAGCATGCTGATGACCTCTCCATTATAAATAGTTTAATATTTTTAAATAAATATGGGATGGTGCCATGATTGTGTGGGTATTTCATCTAGCCTGCAGCATAAGGAGCCAGAGCTGACAAAGGCAACCACGGCTTTATTTGTCATTCTCTTGCTTGTTTGTCATAGAAAGCAAGAAGAAGGGGCCAGGACCCTGTACTGCAATGTACAGCAGCAGATGTGTTATTCTAAATGTATCACAAGAAGCTGCTCCTCACCCTCGTGCAGCAGATGGATGCAATAAAGAGAAAACTTTTGGGTTGTTATTTGGTTACTTGCAGTCTATAGCACTGCAAAACTATTAGCTGAGCCACAGAGTGAATCAGAGGAAGGTACACGGTGGCAGGGGGGCAATTCTGTTATATGTTTTTTCCACTGCATTGCAACAGAATTAACACATTAGCCTGACATTTAGCTGATATAATTTATTCCTAATTTGGGAGCAAAATTCATTCTGAGCAGCAATACTAAAACATCAAAACCCAAACCAAACCAAAAGTGACAAAGGAGAAGAGAAAGGGGACGAGCCTGAGTTCAGGTCAAATTTGGCAACATGTTAATTAAGTTTTCAGCCCATCAACTTTTGTGTTCCTAATTTCCCTTCTTTCCTTCTGGGTGTATCCAGATTTCTGCTCTATGCAGGTCACGTGGGGTAGGTCAAAATTTGCTTGTCCCTCACAAGAAGCTTCTCAGACAGTAATAAACTCCTAGAAAGTTCACCCAAATAGTACCCGAGGATTGCCTTCCCACAGGCAACTCCCAGGTGGCACGAAGCCAGGATTGATGCTCCACATCTTCCACTCCCAGCCTCTGATTTTACCGAGGCATGGGGTGTGAACAGGGACCGCTGCCAACGCGGTAATTTACAGCGATGCAATCCATCCCCGTGGACAAGGAGGAGCAGCGATAGCTGATACCAGCTGTTCCCCAAATGTTTCCACCGACAAGTCTGCTTCTGGGCTTAAAAACCCAGCTTCCAGATTTGAGAAACCCACTTCTGCGGTTGCAAGCTTCCTCCTGCAGCCAAGCACCCACCAGGCTCGTTGCACTGCTGCCTCCTCCCTGGGTTACTCTCCCTTACACCCCTTTTCCTCATGCAAGAGGGTTCACAGCCATCCCTGATGATGTGCCCCCCTGCTTGTTGCGAGCCACCAAACTGAGATAAGCACCTTTCTCCCCCTCTGAGTAGTCATCTGAACTCCCAAGTGCCACGTCTAAGCCCCGTCAGCCTTTCTCCCTTTGAGCCTGGCTCGCTGGAGAACCACTTAACTTATGCACGCTGCAGTCCTTCTCCATGGAACAGCAACAATTAAACAGCCTCATGCAAATGGATGGGGAATGAAGGTCACAGTTATTTCTAAGTGACTTTACACTGAGATTAATGAAGAGGCAGTCTGAAGCTATACACAGCCTCTTGCTTGCTATTTTTGACCACATTCCTCCCCGTGCAGCTTCCTCCGATGGTGTTATACCACAAGAGCAGTGTAGGGGAGGATGTCTCTTCACGCACACCAAGCCTCACCATCACACGTGCATTTACCCCCAAAATGGGGAGCGCTGTGCATTAAAACACCATACTTGCCTGGCATGGGCTTCAACTGTTGGTATTAGGAATAGCAGAGTAAATGTGTGCCCTCGGGAGCAGCAAAAGACAACCAGCAGCTCTCCTGCCCCTGGAGAGTCAAGAGAGGCAAAAACATATAGCGAAAGAGACACTTTTGAAAAAAATATAGCTTTGCAAAGAGCAATGTGACACCACCTGCCTCAGCCCCAGAGCTTGGAGCGTGAACTGAACTCACTGCTACAGCAGAGAGGTATAATTACCTAATTGCCTCTAAATCGTGTCATTTATTAAATGCTTTACATGGTGCCGTGGCCTCTGGAGGAGACAGTTCCTGCCCTGGGCAGTTCCCCTCATGCCACCCTGCCCATCAGACCGGGTCCCATGAGCTGGCAGGGTGACAGTCCCCAGGGAGTCCACGGCCCCTTCCCTGCCTGCCTTTCCTTCACCCTCTCCTCTGCTCCCCAACAGCCAAACACTCACATTAGTTGTGATTCACCAACTGCCTGAATTTATAGATATTAAAAAAATAAATAAAAAAATCAGAAGTGCCCTGTAGATTTAAGCTTCCCCTGGGAGACAGGGTGGGCATAAGTGTCGTGCTATTAACCACTGGAAAACAAGTGTGAGAGCACTGATTAAGAAAGTGGAGGGGTGGGAAATAAAACATTTTCCCCATAGCTTTTGAACTGCAGTTCAGAAAACATTACATTTCTAATTATAAGCCCAGGAAGTTTTAATGTAAAAAGTGACTTGTGTGACAGTATAGGTTTTTCTGCTCATTAAAATATCCCTTGAGTCTAATTTCCTTGCCCTTAATCCTGAACCTTAAGGCTTGCACAGGTAAGTAGGTAATTAACACAAATTTCTCTCGATTATACAGCTCCTGCAGCATTGCAGGGCTGGTTGTACTGGAGCTGGATGCTGTTAGATGCTGTGCTCCCCAAATCCCTTTGGGTAACAGGGCAGTGGGTCCCAGGTACCCTGCTGTGTCCCTGGGTCACAGACCACAGCGTGCTGGAAAGCTGCATCCCTGCTCAGCTGTGTCTGGGGGAAAGGATTCCTAACCAAAATATGTGGGCAACCCTTGAGGGTGATGGAGGGGAACAGAGGGTCAAATCTTTGAGGACAGCACTTCCCCAGGGAGAAGCTGCTGCAGATCTGCCCCAAACATCAGCTTTTCTCCAAGCAGCCAAGCGATACCAACTGCTCTGCGTCATTGCAGATACCAGTGCTGTAGAGAGCCTTCCTGGCAAGCTGGGGCTGGTGATAACGAGAAGACATTCAGCTCTCAGTTGGCTTGAAGCAATTCTCCTCTACTCTGTGGTGAGTAGAGGATCAGGGATGAGTTTTGTGAAGCCAGCTACCTGGTGGGGAGGAATAAGGTTGTTGAACAGGTTTGGATCCACAGAGGGAACAAGTCCCCTTGTTACTGGGCTCTCAAGTGAACTGTCTTTGCTTCTGCAATGCAGGGGTCTGACCCTCTCAAACACTGGGGATCTCAGTCCTGGAAACAAGCTAGCCAAGCTGCCTCGGAAGAGGAGATATAGGTCCATTACATCAACATAAGTCCCATTTACAGCACTTGGCATTCAGAGGTGCAGCTCTAGGCATGTTTCATTTAACAAGTAAAGACTTTCTGTGAGTTACTTCCAGTTTAGCTGGGAAGGAATGGGGTTATTTGCCCAGATTTATACACCTCACCAAGGCCAAGCAAGGCTTGACACCCAGGTCATCTGCCTTCCAGCCCTGCTTGGCTGACAGCCTCCTTTCCCTCTGCATTTGAAGTGTGAATACATTAAGTCCAAGATTTTCTGCATTTATGGCAACAAATGCGGTCATATCTACAAATATAAGTAGTGTGAGGCAGGCGAGGCTAGAAGTAGCTTTCTCTTCATGTGGGAAGCTAATTTCCCCCGGTGCCCTACAGCCTCCTGAGCCTCAGGCACCGCAACCAGCACAGCAGGTGAATCCTCCTTCTCCAGCCCAAACCCGGAGCCCAAATCACAGCTTCAGAGGGGCTGAGCCCTTTTCTCCAACACCCAAGGAAGAGATAAACATCACCTTGCAAAGCCAGCTTCCAGCTCCACCACCCGGTCCGTGACACAGCTCCAACAGCAGGACCCTCTGTGTTGAGGAACAGCCCCGTGGGACAGTGTGGGCTATAGCACCCACAGCCACACACCACCACTGCCTGCCCCAGCAGAGGGACCCCAGTTCATCCCCCCTGCCCCAGAGCCTGCTCAGATGCAGGGTCCCCCTTCTCATCCCAGCCAGAGCTGGGCACCTTTCTCAGGGAACTTCACGATGTTTGCTCCAGCCCGTGCTGAGTGGAGATAAGTCCCCAGGAGAAGCTCCATCACACCAAGCCGTGTGTGAGCAATCACCAAGCACATAACAGCAGCTTTCCTACACGCCACTGCCAGTAACCAACTCATTTCCCTCTGAAGTTGAGGATGAAAAATAAGATGTAAAACCAAATTATACTCTGTTTATGTACATAATTCCCTGTGCATCTGGGGAAGAGCATGCCCGTGGCCTATATTATGCTGCAGCTGATTCTCATTAGGTGCTTGCGATTCCTTCTTGAGAGGGTTTTATTGCTCTCGGTGACACAGGGAGCTGTGGCCGGGCTGTTTGCTCTCTGATGGCCCTGCTGTGGCCATCGGCTGCAGGGCGCACCCCAGCCCGCTCTGAGCAGATCCATAACACAGTTTCTCAAATGACAGCCCCGCCGGTTAATAGCTAGAAATAAAGCCAGACCTCTCCAAAGTGAATTTTGTAAATTGGCTGCCGGGGCTTTATTTACAGTAACCAAGACCGGAGGAACCGAAGGCAGAGCCCACACGTGGCCCCAGGCAGGCGAGAGCCCAGCGGCCCCGCTTTGCGCCGGTCAAGGCACTGGACACAGCCAGTACCTGGAGTTTTTCTTTAAGAGTTAAACTTTGTACGACTATGAATATGTTGTTCAATTCTGTGGCCAACTTGCCAAGAGGAGACGTTTTGCAAATATACTTTTCTTTTTGTGAATTACCCCAGTCCCTGCTCTTCCACTGTAGCCTCTGTACAGTGAGCTGTAGCCTCACCAGTGAGCAAAAGCAAATTACAGCCCACTGCTGGGTGAGCAGGTAAGGAAGCACAGAGGGAATCCAGCTGATCAGGTGTTCAGCCTCATCTTAAGCAGTTTTAGTATTTTGTTCTTCAGGATCTTGATTTGACCAAAGAAATTATCATTCTGGGATGTGCACAGAAGCAGATCAAGTTCTTTCCTACATTCATTGTCACCTTCAATTGAGGGGAACATTACCAGTTATAGCCTATGATGCATATCAGAATACTATCTGCCTAGGTAGTAGTCTTGCCTGTAAAATGCAGATTTGCATTGCAATAAAAATCCCTGCAATAATCTGCAACAAAAAGACTTAATATACTTACAGTTTTGTTGGTTTTTTTTTTACTGGCAAAGTAAGAGGAGAGCTACAGGTTACCCTAAATCAGAACTTGTTTAACTCTTCAGAGAGTGACAGTTATTCTCATACAGAATCAAAGCCTTAACTTCCTAGCATTAATACAGCAACAAAATGCATAAGTTTAAGTGGGGAAAAAAACCAAACCACGACAACCTCAACAATTTTTGATGCACAACTGAGATCTCTTAGCAGCCTCCAAATAATCAGCTCTCCTGAACAGACGAGTAGACCCAAAAAAAAAAAAAGGCATTCCTTACCACCTTTATGGTCCATGGGAGTAGAAAGGCTCTGCAGGACCTACCAAACCTCTCATTGCAACACCTACCAAACCCCACAGACTCTCTGGGGATACAGAAATTTCTGGGAACATCATCTGGGCTGCCAACTTCCTGCACAGGAGTCTGAAATCCCACTTGCATGAGATTTACCATCCTCCTCCTTATTTTCTTCCTTAGCACTATCCCCGTGCCAAGAGACAAGGCTCTGAGACCCTGGGCTGCCTTTATATCCCTTATCTGCAACCAGCCCAGCACCCAGTGGCCAGCATTAACTCCATTAAATTTATAAAGCAATTAGAAGTGGGTGAGCAATGCCAAAAAATCTCAGTGAAAGTCCTCTCAGCTTTTTAAACAAATTCATTCCAGCTGGGTTCATGCTCCTGGTGCTTTGGCTTCCCACCCGGATCCCAGCATGGGAGGTCAGGGGTAAAAACAGCTTTGGATGGGGTGAATTTTAAGTGAGAATTAGAAGCTATATGCAAATTCTGAGCTTAAGTAAGGATCTGTGCAAACAGGAAACACTCACAGGCCATGGGAGTTAAATGGCTAATTAAATCAGCACAAGCATCGGGTCTACGAATGAGCTGTGGGTCAGGGATTGTGGAAAAAAAGCATTCATGGAACTGATTAATTGAAGGGAGTTGTGATCTGTCTACAAATAATTCAATAGAGTAATTAGAGCTGGTCAAGGAAATGTTTTTGCACGTGGAAGATTTTGAAATATTTCTTTGTTTTAACTCGGGACAAAAGAAATGCAAACTGAAATGGGAAAGAAAATTCCAACAAGGTCCATCCTGAGTCTGCTTAGGTTAGTTTGAAATGTGCCATTTCCTCTCTGGCCTTAAGATAATTCTGTTTTATAATTATTTTACCTCTGAATATGAAGAACAAGGTTCAGACTGGATATCTGGAAAGCAGTTTCATTTTGAACACTGAAAACATTCCAAAGTGTTAAAAAAGCTTCATTGAAATGTGTCTTTTCAAGGTGAAAAAGACATTTTCAACATTACTTTTAGGGGAAAAAATCTTCCAGTTAAAAATCCATGACCCTCTCGGTCCTTTATCCATTGCTCTAAAGGCAAGAGCCTTGGAAGAGATCAAGTTTTCTTAGTTAACTTGAATGAGACAATCCATCAAACAGCATATATTAATTATCCAGACATTGGAAACAGAATAGGACCAAGTGAAGTGAGACAGAGGGTCGCAGTCCATATCTCCCACATCTTCTCAGTCCACTGCTTTTCTTCTTTTAATTATCTTAGTTATCTCTCGTGAGGTATCAGTCAAAAGCCAAGCATTTCTCCAAAGGCAAGACTGGGATAAGATTTCAGTTGACTTTCAAAACCATGATGGTGTGGCTCAGTTTCCCGTGACAAAAGGCTGTAACACAAGCAGGGCACAAAGGCAATAAGGGTCCCCACTCTCTGAGGACTAAAAGTGAACTCCACTTGGCCCTGGAGGAAACATTGTGTGAGTAAGGATCTAGTCTGACCTCAAAGTTCCCTTTAAAGTCCCCCAATGAGGGCCTTAAAGGGTCACTTCTATGCATAAGTATAAAGTAGGCATTGATTTGGGTCTATTAAAATAACTTTGAAATACAAAGACAAGTGAACTGGTCAATTTTGATAATTTTGAAAGTTTCTCTGCCACGCCTGAATGATGTTTAATCAAATCTTCCCTGGGAAATATTTGATTTGGTTGATTGAGTCTGAAGAAATGAAGTTATAAACTTTATGTGAATGGCGATGCAGTTCACAGCGACAGACTGTTCGAAGTGGCTGGCTCAAGAGCAGGATGTGAGACATCCTGTCAAATACCACCTCTTAATTATCTGGGTAGTGGGAGAAAAAATGACCACGGGGAGAGAGACACAAGGGTAGCAGTCCAGGGCTCCCACATCTCCTCGGTCCAGCACTTTTATTCTTTTTGGACTGGTATTATTTGCTTCCTGATCATGTATACGATTGCCACATATTTCGCCCTGACCTAAGTGCTTTCTTAAAGGTGATTAGCAATTTTTGATTGCTTCTTTGATTAAGGTGAAGGAGAAAAAGCTTCAGCCAACATCTCCAAAGCCCAAGAAAGGATTACTCATCCTTCACTTCTGGATGGTAAAGTTAGTGTAACACAAAAAAGGTTGCTGGAGCAAAAAATCCCAACTTTTTAATAAATGATTGCTCTTAAAAGGCCTTCCACCCCAGGATCTCAAATCAATTTAATTAGAAACTGTAAACTTAATTAGACCTCAGAACAACCCTGCCACTGGGGCAAATCTCTGAGTAATGGAGAAGTGTCTATCAGGGGCCAAATTCACTCCTGGCCAGGCTGGCAAAGGCATTAGAAAGGCAGGCAGAGCAGCTGAAAAAAGGCAAAAGCAGAAACTCCCCTGAAAAAAACACCTGAAAGACACACCTTCCACCACAGACCAGACTGTTTTGGAAAGTGTCCTTTGGAGGAAGAAGCCCAAAATGGCACCTTGGACATGCCGTGCTGCTGCCAGGCATCCTGGGTCACTTGTGGCAGGATGAGGTGGAGCCTGGGGCGTTCCTGTGTCTAGGAGGAGAGGAACAAGCAAACCAAGGTGTCCTCGAGCTCAAGGCCTTCTCCGGGTCCCTTGCAGAGAAGAGGAGATTTTTGGAGCAGTCTCACGTGCAGGTTACATGGTTCATCCCCAAGGTCCAGTCCCAGCAGCCCAGTGACGCATCACCTGGGCAAAGGAAAGGACATTGCAGATAACACTGAAATAGCAACACGTCTCAACAGTTGGCAAACTGTTGGAAAGGTGACTTTATTTTGCTCTATGCCCAGGGACAAAGGACTGGCAATGTAATGACAGGGAACTGTTTGATTCCTGACTGGCAATAGAGAAACTGGCAGAAGCACCACCTGGCTTTTTGCAGCAAAGAAACAAGGTCAAGGACTTAGCTCATCCCATCTGTGATATTTTTATGCTGCGATTTATATTACAGTGGGAGAAAAGAGGCCTTGTCAGAAATCAAGACCCCCAGCGTCCAGGAAAAACACAAGAGGAAAGGCAGAGCATATCTCAAAGCCTTTGTGCTCCAGCTCCCTAGAGTCCTCTTCAGAAAAGGCCGCTCAGTCAGTGGGATGTCGGGGAGATGATGGACTTCAGGTGGACCTGGTACTGAAGCTGCCTGTAAAGACCTCATGGATCTGCTGAGGAACCAGCAGTGTGACTGGAGCTCACTGGACAGGGGCTGGGGGAGGAAGGGGATGTAAATGCACCAGGGGTCCAGCCCACGGGGCAGGAAACAAGATGCAGCTCTGCCACCGCTCACTGTGCTGGTATTTTGCAGGAATTTACTCCCTTTCCCCTAGACACCTTTGTACTTCACTGACAGTATCGTAAAACTAACCTAAAGCCTTTTGGATGCTATAAGCATCCTCCTGCATGAATTATGCCCTCAGTAAAAAAACAATTTCCACTCCCAGTTACATCAATATAAGTCTTCAAATGATGATTTCGGCTTTGCCTCAGTGCCTTTGACAGACACAGTCCCCTTGGGTCCGCTTTGGCTGCGGCTCACACATCTTCAGTGGAGCTGTGCTGGGAACACGGGTTCCTCCCACCCTTCAGTCTCCTAAAACCTCAGGTGGTTTGGGGAGAAGTTGGTGCTGAAGATGTAAAGAGCGGGGTTTGCAGCAGGAGGGGGGTGCAATGCCCTGCAGCATCCTGGCACTGGCTGTCCTCGGGGAGGAGGGCTGGGATCCCTGCAAGGAAGAGACGGGCTCGAAGGAGGATCAGAGCTCGTTTTCTGCTGAAACCTTATTCCCCATCTCCATAACTTCATTGGTCCCTTCACTCTCCTGCTTAGGCCACTGTTCTCTGCTGCTCTAAGGAGGCTTTTCCCATAGTGAGGACACAAGTATTTTCCCTGGATAGAATTCAGGCTCCTTAATGGAAATTTAATTGCATCCTGAATAGAAAAAAAAAAAGAAGAAGAAAAAAGTTGGGTAAGTAAAGGTTACAACAGCAGAATGAAGTGAGATCTTTGCTTATTGTTTTCCCAGGCTGCTTTATGAAGCCTGGTCACTCCAAAGATAGATCGTTACAGAGCTGTGTGTTACTAACGAGATATTTGATGTAGGCAGCTTACTGACGCCAAAAATCCCTCTGAAATGAAAAGGAGATTTGCCTGGGCCACGAAGGTGTTCAACGTGGCCCCAGAAACTCAGAATATTTGTGATGGATAGTTAAAAATAAAAAGGAAAAGAAAAATAAAATAAAAAGGAAACCCCCCCTCTGGATTTAGTGTACAGTCGTTAACAAGGTATCCCACAGGTAGAACATGATTTATTGAAAACTAAAGAGACTATCCTGGTTTTGTTAGAATGGAGGTTTTTGTTCTACTTGGGGCACTTTATATGAAACAGATGCACAGTCGATAAATCAGGCTGTCCAGCAAGAAGGACAGACTGCATTTTTTGTATAAATTATCATGCTTTTTGTAGGTAAATGTTATAGATGAAAACAGGGTATTCTTGCTTCTTAAAAAACATTGATTATTATTTTTGGGAGAAAAGGAGTCCTTTGGCCTGTAGGGTGTAGCAGTGGAGAGAACAGTCAAGGCAAAACTCCCTACAGGAATCCCTTCCAGAATAAGAATTTGATTAAAAGATGAGGCAATGGGAATACTTGAAATTTATGATCAGCAGGACGTTCTGCTTTCTCAAGTTTCCCTTGGATTTTTTCAAATGGCTGCCCCAAAAGAGCAAACACATTCAAAAACTTCTTCAAGCGGATAGGAGCAGCAAATCCATTTGCAAACCCCCTTTTTCTCTTTTTTTTTTTTTTTTGGCAAGGGCATTAATCAGCGCTCGGGCAGCCTGCACCGCGCCGTGGGATTCCCAGAGATGCTGTGAGGAGATGCAGCAGAGAAAGCAGCAGGACTCAGCAGTGGAAGGAGGAATGGTCTTTGTTGGAGAACTGCTAAAATATGTATACAAAAAGCCGTAACGTGGGTGGCTTTCAGGCAGAATTTAGAATGCAAAAGGATATTACAGTTTTTCAATAAAACTGGTGAGGAGTGGTGCCACTGGAGAGGATTTCCTGGAGTTTGGTGGTTACGAATGATAAATACATAAGACACAAAGCAGAAGTTTACCAACTGCCATTCCTATGTGGCTGTATTTTTAAATGCAGCGTTTCCTTGCCTTGCTCTCCGCTACATTAAACAGCTTGCTGAAAATGGGTGTTGTTTTATTGAAAATGTCAACCACCAAACCCGAGGCTTAGGCAAAGGCAGCGTTTTCCTGCGTGGAGACACTGAGGAATTCTCTGAATGGAGCCGAGCCGAGGGCACGTCCTCCCCCCCCCGGCTCTGTCCTGGCTCTTCCTTTTCTTTTCTGTATTTAAACTGCATAAGCTGCAGATGAAAAATACATAAATAGTAATTCTATATATAGTCCCAGGATAAAACTGCAGTTCGTTTATGACAGCTGACAAATCTAAAATGGGCAATGTAAGTGCATTACAAAATGATTAAACCTTAAGTTCTCTGCCCCCCAGCTACAAGGCCGCATTAACATTACATTACCCACTGAATAATGCAATCTGCTGCAGTTTTCTGCCAATCCAAAAATATAGCCAAAATAGCCTTTTCCCTTCTATTTACAGATTGTGCCTCAAAAGCCATCTTCCTTGTGGTGGGTACGGCTTCCGCTCATTTGAGTTTGCTCAGAGTCAATAAAATGCAAATCCTACAGAGTTAAAGTTGGTTGGAAGCATGTTCTTGGGTTTAAGCCATGCAAACGGCATGTACGCCGGGCTTAGACCCCTGCTCATGGGATTTCAGAGGTATCAGACTACATATCCCTGGGGTTGAGACTGAAATCAACACCGGGTACTTGCGAGAGATGTAATGGATTCAATCTGACCAAAACTTTAATTACATTTTTCATTAAGATACTGAACTGACTTTTCTATCTCTGCATCTCCTTGCGCTTAGAAAGAGTATTTCAGAGCATTACATAAGGGGTTGTGGAATATTCCCATCGATTTGTCTCTCGTTAAGGAAGCAGTTCCCCACGGCAGGCAGGTCGCAGGCAGGGGAGGCAGATGGAAGTCGGGTGCCTTGAGCGACCACTGTGTCCACCCACCCATTCCAAGCTGTGGAGTCACGTTGTGATTTACTGTCCTGATGTGATTTCAGGACTCATTGATAGCAGCTCTTTCCTCACTGCAGTCTTGCTGAGGCATGACATGAATGGCAGGATGGGAAAAAAAAAAAAAAAAAGAAAAAAGAAAAAAGCGTGTGATCGAGAAAAAGGAGCCTAGCAGAGAAATTTAGGGTTGTCAATTTGTTTTCTCCCAACATAAACAATTTCCTCTGTCCAGGAGACAGCAAACTGAGGTTTAGGAAATTCATTTTGAGAGGCCAGGAAAGGGGAATGGTCCCTTTGCTGTTGCCATGTGAAGGGCTGCTTCATCACTTTGCGGGTCAAATCTGCATTATGGCACCGACACCACTTAATACCCCATGGTCCCCTTCAGCTCAGGAGAATAGTTAATGAGAAACACATTAAAAATGCAGCAACTTTAATCTTTTGTTGCCTGGGACCCTCGGGATTTAGCCAGGACCTGCCCAGGGCGTACATTTCATCCAGCCTCCCAGAGAAGGCACCTGAGCAGTAACTCCAAGGGGAATCCCCCTGAAATAGTGTGCCCTCAGATCCTATAACTCATACCTATTTTTCCAGAAAACTCAAAGCCATGACTGTAATGAAAGCCAGCTATCAGGCTTTCTTTTTAAGCAGCCTTAGTTCAGAAGGAAAAGAAACAGCACCATCCCATTACGTGTGGAGTCTATTTCCTCTGGGGAGAGAAAAAAAAACTACTTTTCTTTCAAAAAGTACCGTTTTGTCAATACTGCTCTTGTTCACAAAGAGGAGCTGTCAGACAATTCAAGCTAAAATTGGCATCGTACTAAATTTCAGTATCGGGACTTGAATGAAACCGAGCTGGAAGCACTCACAGTGTTACACCTTCGCCCCAAAGTTTTCCAACTGCTGGTTTTATCTGCATGGCATCGATCCCTGCTCCCTCCGAGAGGCTTGATGGCTTTTTCCGCTGCAGCAGCACGCATAGAAATGAAGAGCAAATGAAGAGCAGGGAGGTTTCTGGGCTCCCCGAACCTCTCTCCCCAGGCAGTCGCCCAAAGTCAGTGCCTGCAGGGGAGCCAGCACCACGTCTCAGTGTGTGCTGGGACTCAGCCCCTCTGCAAAGCATCTCCATCCATTAGCACCCAATGGAGAGGGAACGGAGATGTCTGAATTGCCTAAACGAAGCAGCTGCTCTGGGAGAGAGGGATTCAGGAGGGGAATTTTCCTTCTGTTTGAAGTTACCTGCCTTCATGGAGGAATCAAGGGGTTTTTTTTTCTATATTGGGTCTTAATTATAAAGCTCCATTGAAAACTGCATATTTGTACTGCCTTTATAGGGTGTTATCAGCAGCAAGCTACATTCAGGTATGTACCCCAAACTCCTGCCAGACCATTTTGCTCCTTGCTGCTGGTGGCCAGGGGTTGCTTCCTCGGGAGCTGTACACGCTACACAGAGTTTGCCCATAAGGATGCTGCTCCCAATGTTAACTCTTCCCATGTGATCAAACCAGGAGTGAAATGTAACCCACCTCTACTCTTGCCACATTCAGACTTCTCCAGGATGCTCCTCTTCCCTCTGCTGTCTCCAGCATGTCTCCATGGATCACTGCTCCCCTTCCACACTGCCATGGGTCCCCTTGTTCCCCCCATCCCACTGTGGTCCCTCGTGGGTGGTGGTGCCTGAGGATGTGCAGATACACAAAATGTGCTGCCACCATTAGCATCCTGCAGCCACCTCAGGGATGCATGGGTTTTTTTGATGTCTGCTCTATCTTGTGCTCATGAAACTCAGCTGTTGCATTGTGGCAAAGTTAATTAAGCTGTGATCTCCCCTCCCCAAATCCCTCATTACCTGCCGTTTGCAATATGTGATTTGTTTGCCAGCAGCTCAGGGTGTTACTGCTATCATTAACACCATTCAGTGGTATATAAAAGCAACTGTTTATTTATCAAATACAAGTAACAGCTTTAGGACTCAAATAAATCCTGGGGTTTTCTCTAATCCCAGCCAGGCTGTGTGCTGTGGCATCGCCCCGCTTTGCATAGATCAGGGCTGGGCTGCGAATGCGTTGCCACACGTTGATGCTATTCCTTTTCCAGGTGGTTTGAGGGTTTCTTATTGCTGCTCTTTTTCACCTGCAAATAGAAAGAAAGAAATACAGCCACTGAGAGAGCTTTTAAAGGCAGAGGGAGCAGGACTTGACAGCCCCATTCAAATAATTCCCCCATCAAAATCCTGTTTTCTGCCTCAGACATAGTCAATGTCCAGTCCATCAGATGCAGGTGAGTATCCCACAGCATCGAGGACGGTTGTGTAATAGTGTGTATCTTGGAAAAGGGAGAAAATTCCTCCCAGAACTGTGCCAACACTGGTTATACCCAGTTTGAGTGGTTATACCACGTTTGAGTACCCTGCATTTCAGTACAGGCTGCAGTTCTAGAGATATGCAACGACACGCCACCAGGCTCCTTCTAAATACGGCTTTTAGAAAAGATTTACAGTAAATCTATCAGGACAAACTGAGCAGTGTTGGTTTTGTCAGTTTCATAATCCAGCTATAGTAACCATCTCAAGAAAAACCTCCTTTAAATACCACTGCCTGCAGCCGGGGTGATGCACAGCAATGATCGGGAGAGCGGGACAGACAGACTAACGCAGCCAGACAGGGTGCAGCATGGTGTCAGTGCAATTTAACGTGGATAAACATAAAAAATAGATGCATAGATGGGTGAGAAAAAGCGTAAATCATCAGGATTCAAAGCATGTTTAAAGAACAGGATTTGTAGCCATCTTCTCCTCTCTGAAGAACTGCATTTAAGTGTGTGATAAGCCATGTAATAAAGCCCACAATAGCAGAGATGGCTTACTTCACCATTGCAGAAAAGAAGATTGGGAGAAATGAGTCAAATCTCTTTACCTTCCCTCAAAGAATAATAATAATAATTTATAAAAGCAAATTTGCCCAGTTATTACGAATAGCCCTGTGCTCTGCCCTTTCTGTGTGCTGTGACTGTGAGAGGGTGCTCTCCAGGTGGGCACCCACTACAGGCTCACCCCTCCCAGGCTGCTCTAATTACCCAGACTCGTTCTGTGCTGCTGAGTCTTCGCCCCCGGGGGGGCTGCACCATGCAGCGTGGAAGCCCCCGAGAGAATCTTCTGACTTGTGGAGGACCTTAAATATTCAGGTCTGCTCAGTGGTTTAATGCAGTGGTACTATAGTGTCTGGAAAATTAATATGCCAGCGTGTGTGCCCAGCCAGGGGTCTCTTCATGGAGACTTCTCGCCTTTCTCATGATAATGATGTTAAGTATAATCTGACATAGAGCTGAGGAAAAGGTCTCCAAGAAAGCTCAGATGTGCAAGTGCCAGGAAACAAACAAACAAACAAACAAACAAACCTTCTCGATATGGTACTAACTACCTGGTGATATTTATATCTGAGGGCAGCGGGGTATTTGCTGTACCTCACTCTAAGAAATCACCTCTCTCCTGAGCTCTTGTTCAGCGTAAGGAGGCTGTCTGCTCTCCTGTTGCCTTTCATTATATTTGTATTGACTACAATAATAGTACCTTGTGGGCAACTTCACTGCGCTGAACTTTGAGAGAGGCTCTCTGAGGATAAGAATGGCTGGTAATAGATACGGGACCTGCTCAAACCCAGCCAGCCACTGAAACAGCACCGTAAAGCTAATCAATTTAGCGGAAAGCAGAAATCCATCAATGTGAGCGCTGCCCAGACAGCCCAGCCTGGATTAAGGGCTCAATTCCCCACCCCCTTGCATCGAGGGGGTTGGTGGTGTTTTGTACCTCGCCGCCTTTCAGCTCCACTCTCACACAAATGTTGACACGAGGGGTCTGGGGGTGAAGCATCTATCCTCGTATTGACCGAGGATTGTGGCTTTCGGGCTGCGATCTGTTTTCTTCCCCTGCAAAGGCAGGGGTGCAGCCTCCGTCTCTGAGGGGTGGGGGTGGAAAGGCAAAGGAAAAGAAGTTGGGAAAGTGTGTAACTGCCTTTAACTGCTCCGACACACGTTAGTAGGTGCGCGGCGACGGACACTGCACCCCTCAACATGCCTGTCCAGTGGCCAGGGCACAAGCGGCCTCGTTATCTGCGGGGTTCTGCCGCTTAGCAAAATATATTACCTGCAATAACGTGTCTCGTATATACAACTGCCTTTCTGGAGGTATTTTGAAATGTTTAATGATGTGTGGCTGAAATGTAATGATATCTTCCTAATGGAATGCAATGGAAGGAGAGCACATGCACATTAAGCCATCTTATCTGTATTGGCAATTAATAACCGAGGAATTAAAACAAAGTATAAAACCAAAGAGTTTTAGCGAAAGCCACGGATACGAGCGTGCAATTGCAACCCAGTCAGGTTTCCACAACGCTTCGCTGTAGTGAAATCCAGATGTCAGGGGAACTCCAACTATTCATTTCTTGTAGACTGTGGACTTCTCGGTGTTTTTTGTGTCCCTCAGCTGTCTTGAAGTTCATATATTCATATAATTATATTGCTACAGATTCTTCTCACAAGTCTATGGTCCTGTTTTAAATTAAAATAGTCAAGGGCCAACTGCTTGAGGTACCAAATGGTATGGTGAAGACTAGTCTGGACGCAGCACAAACATTTGTTCCAGGACCTCAGCAGTTCACCTACGTTGTGACTCACATCTTCATGGGGCATTTATATCAAGTTCGCTAATGCTTATAATCAATTTGACAACCAATTAATGAGTTAAACCACTATCACCAATGCTTTTCCATAAAGAAATCCATTGCTTTAGGTGACAAGTGACAAAAGACTGCACATTCTCTAAAAGTCCAAACCTAACTTGGCTGGCCATGATAAATTTGCTTTGAGCAAAAGAAATCAGAAGAAAACCCAGATTGGATTAGATTATCCAACCTGCCAGACATGAAGAATATTAAAAATGCTGCTCTTTGATTTTGCAAAATTACTTTAGTGGATTCCCCTCATTGTAGAGGAAAAAAAAGGCCAAAAGTGACTTAGTCTCTTTGGTTACTTTTTAAACATAGAGATCTTCTCCTGATAACCCTTGGCATACTACTTTTACTTGGTTTGTAGTAAGTGAAAAGAGAGACTTCCAGCTTCTATCAAAGTTAAACCTCTTCCACTGCTCTTGAATACAATGATAAATAGCTTTTCAATAAGAAGTTCATAGCGTGCCTTCACTAGGCAGAAATATTATTTGCATTCTTCCATAAAGAACTTTAAATTAAAGTCATTAGCCACCTTACATAATTTAAGACACAAAGAAACCAATCTATGATTAAAAGTAGGTCACAGGAAAGTGAGTATAAAATTGAAATATAAATGAGTGATTTCAGAAGACTATCTTCATCTCACCAAGTCTTGTGGTATGTATTTCACCCTCCCTAAAGTTTTAATAAAAGTATTACACTGTCAGCACTTAGTAAATATTAAAATAATAATATATGCCATAATTACTTTCCAGACATTACTAACGTGTTCCGATCTGCATAGAGCTTGACTCTCAAATTACACCAAAACTTTAAAGAGGAGGAAAATGGTTTCCTGTTCCTCCACCATTTACAGGAGGAGCCGAGTTAGCAAAAAGGTTTCATAGTGATGTGGGTCCTTGTCCTCATCCCGGGAGGCAGACTGAGACACGAACAGAGCGGTTGGTGCACACCTCACTTCAGCTGGTTTCTGCTTCCCAGGCCTGGAGGGTATCCCATCCCAGCCAGGAACAAGCAGCTGCACGTATAGATCCATCAGAGGTTTGATTGCTTAGGCATAAAAATGCGCATTAAAGCATGAGAATGGCCCACCTTCTTAGAGAGGGACCTCTGGAGAGAAACTCAAGGCTGTGTCCTTGAGCTGGCCGCCGCAATGCCGTGCTGGGAAGGAGAGGGGCCGAGCTGTCAGAGAGGGGATTTGGGAAGAGATAAGCAGTGGGAAGGGGAAGGGGCAGTGGCACTGCTGTTTATCAGCGCCCATCACCACAGGCACACGGACCAGTGATTAATTGGCCAACTGGGGCGCATCAAGCGGCTTCCTGATTTCCCATTTGTGTCCTGTTATCACGCAGAAGCTTTTGGAGAAGGAAACTAAAGGTAAGAGAAGAGATGATGAAACCCTTAGTCAACAGGAAAAGGTTTCAGTGACGTGGCTGCTGCAGATTCCCGGGTCAGCATCCTCTGGGCGAGCGAACGCCGTGCTGCTGCACACACCTGGACCCACGGCACGGCTGTGTTCACTCCAGCCCATGGATAAATAATCTGATAAATCCCAAGCACCTGGTACACACCTCGGGAACAGCACCAAAAACCCCTGCCTGCACAACTTCTGCAGGAAGGCGTGAGCGGAAAAATGTTCTGTAATACCCAAGAGGTCAGGAAAAGTATTTCTTCTGATTTCTTTTTTAAGCTACGTATTATTTCCACGCTATTGCCTCGGACGTTTGCGATAGAAATTGAAGCCCATTTAGATTAGGTATTTTATTCTGAAAGCAGAGGTAAGTGGAAACAGTTTGCTCTTACGCAGCTCAGCTGCATTGCACGTCGGCAGACGGGGCCACCGCCTCCACCGAGGCTGCGTGGGCAAGGGAAGGCGAGCGAGGTGTTCCCTGGCCCCACCAAACAGCTCATCAGGTGGTGGGAGACAGGAATCAAGCCAGACCAGAAACACAAACTTACAGGAGGATGAGAAGGCAACCAAAAGGCTGTCAGACAGCATAAAACCACAAGCACTGATATCCCTTTGCAGCCAGGATCCTTGACTGGAGACGGTGAGCTCTCACCGTGATTTGTTTGTGGGCCTGACCTGCAGGCTCCCCTGCTAGACAGCTATGAGCTAATGATGGATTTGCACCCTGGTGACAGTTTGAGGTGGGATAAGGAGAAGGGTCAGTGTACGGGACAGTTTGAGCTGTCTCTCCTAGGCAGAATTACCCCTTTAGGTAGTCCTAGAAGTACGGATGTGTTCCTCTTTAGTGCCTCCCTCTTGCTTGTGCCCTGGAAGCACACTTATGCAGCATTCCTGCTCACCTTTGCACACCTGTCTGAGAAGTCTGCTTTTTAATTTTGCTAACTTTAGCTTATGTTCAGTACCTAAGGCAGGACAGTTTCCTTGTCAAAAAGATTTTTAAAATAATGAGTGCATGCACGTATGACAATTGTAATAAAATAATAGTTCTAATGGGGAGAGAAGCCAACACATTTGCAATTTCCTTTCCCATAATATGCAGTAATTCAGCAATCCCATCATGAGATAAGAATTACTTTGAGAATAATTTTCTTTTAATAGCTCTGTCTGAAACAGAGCAAATTTCTTTCCTAGTCATTATAGCTCCTGGCCCACAGTAAACGGCTGGAGACTGAGTAAGAATTTGAAGGCAGCAGCCTGCCATCACCCACACAAACAACACACACCACCGCCAACACTTCAGCAGATTTCAAAAAGCATTCCACATCCTTAGCTACGACGCTACTCATGCACTGCCTATTTAAACAAAGTCATTAAAAGACTTGGGAGCATTAGTGCACTCAAAGAATCATTAATTAATTTTGCTGATTTGTGCCTTACACTGAGCATGGGAGCACAGGGTTGAGGAAAATGACATGCGCTGGTAGTGATTCCAAAAACATTTGCTTGCAGGAGGCACACAGACAAAAAGACCCACATACAGCCAATAGAACTAAGGCTTTATGACTGTGGGGCCAGAAGGGTTAAACTGGGTATCTGGTGTGACCAAATCTGATGCATATCTTAATATGAATTAATGCTAGAAAAGCATCACAGACAATCCCAACCAAAGCCAACCCCGTATCAATATTTGGGGCTGCAGTGAGGAACCTCTGCTGATGGCAGGAACCGGCTGAAGCATCCAGCGAGGCTCTGAGTAACAACTACTTGTTTGAAACGCAGATCCTGAATGAGATGTGAGATCTCACTAGCTGTGTTTGACCTTAGGGCTTCCAGCAGCAGCTTCTTCAGTTCTGAGTTTCTGTACCTGTCACACCTAATATAAGCTTTCATTCTTTAAGTGTCTACAGCTCCTTAGTCCTTTTCAGCGCAAGAGATTGCTTTGGAAATGCGTATCAAGCTGCTGGGTGGGAAGTTTGGCTCAGCAGCTTTTCCGAAATCCAGGGTTTATTTAGTCCTTATCCACGCTGCTAGCTAGCATCGTTGTCCTCGGGCATGTCCCAGCTAACCACACACGTCGTGGCTCTCTGCCCTCCCCGTGGCCACCCAGCCTGCCCCCCCAAGTTTCTAACTGCATCCTTGGCACAGGATGCCCAACACCCCCCAGCTGCCTGCTCCTGACTCCCCTCTCTCAGCACACCCCAGTGCATGCAAATCACATGCAAAGGATGACAGCGAGGCAGCAAATCTGTACATCTCTAAAGGTTGCTGGCAGTGGAGGCACATTAAATAAAAAAATGTCTGGAAGTGTTTTAGCCCCACAGAATATGATGCAAGGATTTTGCAGTCCTTGTTCCATAAAGAAAAGGCTGCAAAATTGAGCTGACAGCAAAAGTTCACTATGTTACCCCCAGGTTTCTGTATCTCTGTGATCATGTACAGATCCTGGTGCACACCTAGGTATGGGGCTGGTTAAAAAGGCAATTTACACAGGCAATTAATTGTGCTTAATGTTTAGCAGAAACAGCACAGAAGTCTCAGCAGACGTCTTACCCGATTGTTACTTATCAAGTTCCTCTCTTTCTTCTGCTCCAAAGTGAAAATTGGTTTCACTACATCATCTAAATGTGATGGATATTTTTAGATCTATAATTTGTCATATGGGGCTTGTATCTAAAGAGGCCACTTTTATTGTACACAAAACAACATAACAATAAGAGCATCAAACTTTCCCAGACACCGCTGGGACAACAGGCGAGACCACAGGACTCCTTCCCTCCTCCCTTAAAATGACTAATTTTAAGTCAGTTTTTTTTGCTTAGTACAAGGATTTACAGCTTTTACTTTGGCATTCGGTAGACATTCACAATCCACTTTTCAGCCATGATCTCCAAATAGACTGGACTAAAGCCTGAAACTGTTGCTCCCATTCGAAGACAGAAGGAGAGCCATCCTTCTACATTAAGTACTTTTGATCCTAATCTTTGAAAACATCAAGAAAAAACCCCCACTTTGTCGCACGAGCCAAGACATAGAAGGGAGGTAAACATTTAGAACAGATAAAATAGCGTAAATAGTAAATGTATCTTGATGAAGACCACCCAACTTCCTCAGTGTTTGTGATAAAAGGAAAAAAAAAGTGAAAGCATTTAAAATTACCTCTACTTTAGGAGCCCGGGTTAGTTCCAGCTCTGCAGGACGCCACTTTCGAGGAGACACAAGTGTAACCATCTTGTTTTCAGGGCCCTGGATTTGGCAGCAAGGGGACCGCGCAGCCTGTATGATGGCTTCTTTGCTTAGAGTGTTAAAGCAGATTATCATGTCTTTTGTAGTCTAATAAGGAAGAATAAAACAGGCATTTTCAAAGTAAAGCTGATGCCCTCGCTGGCAGAAAGCAGTTTATTAACCACCAGCAGCCTTTAGAAGCAAAAATCCTTACAGCAGACAAACCACCTGCAATGTCAGAAGTTTGGCTGAAACCCAGAAAATGAAGGGAGCTCTCAAAAAAGGCTCAGGGTTTTTTGGAGGAAGTATAATGTCTTTCCAATGCCTAATGTTTCACTCCAAACCAGTCCAAACCAGAACGCAGACCACAATGTGTCAACCTTGGGAGTTCCATCACACCCAAAAACCAGGCCCAAGCTCTGCAAACCCTCTGGAACTGGACCAAGGGTTTATGAACCTCATCTGACCTAGATGGGAGGGCAGGGAACAACACCTGAAGGGAGAATTATGCCCCTTGGTCTCCTCTGGCTGGGCTGGGGGCTCTCAGCCAGCCCCAGCCCCGCAGCACGCTGCCCAGGGCTCTCGCAGCCCCTCCAGCTGCATCTTGCCTGGGGAGCAGGGGGGGCCACCCCAGTAGTGTTTCTGAGGCTGATGGCAGCCCCAGCAGCCTCCAAGAGCCCCTTGTCTCTCCCCAGAGCTCAGACTAAGGCTGAGGCAAAAGGAGAAGCACCAAGAGGGTGCCCCGAAACCAGTTCAACCACTCAGCCCTCAGAGCTAGGCTAGGAGCAGCTGGGTTAGACTGGAGAACTTGACCCATCATGTTTAACCACACAATCCCACATGGGATGAGAAAGCAGCGAGCTCTGTTTGCACCCACGGGAGAGAGAAAAAAGGACGCAGCTTATTAACCCCTTCAAAACTTAATTCCCTATCACCCATCTCTTGTGAACAAACAGCCTGGGAAAGCACAGACCTTCTTGAAATGACAAAGCAAGGCAGGCACATGGCAAGGAGACGCTACAGGAGAGGGAAACGAGTATCCTGAGGTTCAGAAAGAGCCCATGATCATGGGCTGAGCGGTGACAGAGTGGCATATGGTGACAAGCAAGGTGGTTGTTCTCATGATGGCAAGTGGCCGATGGCATGTGTTTGTCTCCACCACACCCCCGAGCTTGTTCCACACTGGAAAGTGTTCATTGTTCACAGCCAAAGCAAAGCAATTCATTAAAAAATAAAAGCAGCCCAACCCCTGTGCTAAATGTGATAGCCATGATAGCCCCAAGACACTCCTGGGCTTGTATTTCATTGACCCAAGAATTTAAGGATCAATGGATTAATATACTGATGACTCAATAAAACAAAACCATACGATATTTCAGAAAACAGAAGACTCTCTTCATTTAAATTAGGGCCATTCATTTTCCTGAGGACCATGGGAAGGATATTTTTGAAGTGCAGAACACCCACAACATCTGTTATCTCTAACTAAGACTGCAGTCACTGAGCAGTCCTACAAACCAGAGCGTGTATTTCTTTCTCGCTTTAATTGCTCCTTAGTTTCTGCATTATTAATGACCAACATAAAGTGTCCAAATATGCCTCCAGAAAAAAATGCTACCTTTAGCTGAAGAACTGAGAAGTTAGTGTTCGTGTGAGCAATGATTTACGTCTGCCAAGTAATGTGCTAGATTAGCAGCTTCGATAACACAGCGTTCAACCTGCCCGTTCAGAAAAGTGTTTGTAACATTTAGAGGGTTCCATTGATTATTATCTTAGTTGAAATACACATTTTTATGGCTAAACTTGAATTGACATCCTTGTCTAATAAAACTTCCTGACAATCAATAGCAATTAGCAGAATTTTCAGCTGTCACAACGGATATAATACAAATTCTCTCTTGATCTCTCAACCCCCCTTCTTGTCCGGACAGCTTCCTCGTGGCGAAGCGTGCAAGGAGAGTCACAGCGTTTGGGGACTGAGCGTGACTTAAACGGTCCATCTGCTTTGTTAACAGTAAATGACCATCCCCTCTTCACCGCAGGAGTGCCCTGGCTCCGGGTTCATGCGGTGCTTACAGAGGGGCTCAGGAGGCTCATTCTGCACCCCATCCTCCAGAGCGGTGCTGCAGAGGGTCTCCA
The DNA here is from genome assembly GCA_033628505.1 of Tringa tobata. Lineage (NCBI taxonomy): Eukaryota > Metazoa > Chordata > Aves > Charadriiformes > Scolopacidae > Tringa > Tringa tobata. The sequence goes on from JAHREE010000562.1 coordinate 730,825, forward strand.
CTGGCATTGCATCCCAGAGCTCCTCCTGCTCCCATGTTTCTGGCCTGTCCAAGGCTCCAGCCTCCGGAGGGGCTGCTGCAGCTCTCCAAACCAGTGTGCAGTAAATCATTTCCTGAGGTATAATCCATGAATATAAGGAGAGCCATTACTTTTCTGATCCCCATTTCTTTTGAAAACCTTCATCTTCGATTCGGGCCAATGCAGTATATAACCCCAAGCGCACTAAACTAAAGATCCAACCTGTTTTCTGGCTGAAACTCTGTATGCATCTCTCAAAGAAATCAATAAGCACGCCGCTCGCTAGGACCAGTAGCCAAGAGCTGGAGGAGGACATGTGGGCAGGCAGCGCACAGTCACTCAGCTCTTTGCTAAAGGGTTTTTGCTTTTCAAGGAGAACAAAGGCCCTGCTGAGGCAAGCTGCAATCTCTCCCGTGGGCCCTGGTGGATATTTCAAGTGATATCTGAAGGATATCTAATAAAATGACCAAGGTCTGAAACAATGCAAACAAACATCAGCCGCGAATTGATCAGAGACCTCTGCGCATTCTCTGATCTGTTACTGACACAAACCTTCTTTCTAAAGCAGGGAAGAAGAAATGGAGGTTATTAATTTGCTCCTGACAGAAAGCAGAACCCAACTTCTTAAAGATTGCTTGATTGTGGAAAAAATAAATACAGCAAAATGTTTCTTAGATGAAAGATTTGGATTATCCTATGCTCGCTAACTGGTTTTCATATCTAGTACACACTTTCATTTTCAAAGGAGTGTTGCCAGAGACATATAATAGGGAGAAAACTTTGCAAATTTTTTTTTTACTTCAGTGGTCCCTGTTGTTTACCCAAAGGCTCTAATTCAGCCAGTGGATTACTACTTTTATTCCATTCATGCTCACAGGACTCACTTTCTAAAGAGGATACAGAGTCACATGCACTGATACATCCATACACACACACGTAAAGGAAACTAAGAGTCATTATGTTACTTTACATCACGTTATGCTGCACAACAGCAGTGGTGGATCCCACATTGCAGTGATTTTTAAGACATCCACAGTGGAAAAGTCTGTGCGACATGTTACACCAAGGCTTGTGAGAAGTTGGTGGCATGGCAAACTACCCTGCTTCAGGATAAATGTAAGAGCATTTAGCTCTTTATGGAGCTGGAACAGGAACCAGTGCCCAAATGATGGGCAGCTGTGTGAGCAGAGGAGATCTGCTGGGTATTGCCTGTCTGCATGTGAGAGAGGACACGGGTAATGTCACAGTGGGGAAAAAAAATTAAAAGAAGGTGGGTTTGGGCAGTATCTGTTCTAGAAAGAGGTCTACAACTACTGGCAGACAGTGTCTTCTAGTGTTTGAAATGTGGGAGTTTAGGGAGGCGTAAGTTTGCATTAGTTCTTTTTTTTTTTTATATAAGCAGAATATTTTGGCATCTACTGGCAGAGATAGATACCCATGTTTTCCTCATCCAGCCAGCCTGATGCCTGCAGGCTCTGTACTGTCCACGATCCCAAGAACAGCTCAGGATGGGACCCTTCAGCCATGAGCCCCCTCCATCTCGTTTCTCCCACTTGGAAATGGTGGGGCAGAGGAACAGCAGCTTTGGGGGAGGGCTTTGTACCTGAAATTGTTACTCAGTCCTTGGGCCCGAGGGAAAGAACTGCCTTACTTGGCGTGTAATAGTAATGGAAACAAGGAGTCAAGTCTGTCTAATGAGAAGAAAAACACCCCACAATTTATTAATTTAGGCTTCTGGAAATTAGTTTGCTGAACATACTTAAGGACTAAATACAGGTGTTAAGCCCAGCCATTCCCACATTAAATTACATGCTCTCACTTACATACATAATCACTGTCTATTTAAGGTTTTCCCATACTGCCTGCTGTTATGGTATCTAGGCAATGATTCCCATACTAGTAACTTGATACTTATTTTTACAGTACTGTTAAAGTACTAAGTGGTACTGCTGTAGTCTGTCCTAAAATCAATTCCTAATGTTACTGTAGGAGCAAATGTAAAACTTGATTTATTTTTCCCCAAAGGTTAATATCATATGTTTCTGATTGAGCAAGAAAAAAAAAATCATTTCCTTACAGGATGGATTTTGTTATGTCTCTTGTCCAGGCATGGAGGAGGGGAAACCCCTTAGAGGATTAATAACAGGACCAAGACCCCACGTTACCATGTAAAACCCAGCTAAGGGAGTCGTTTCAGAAAGCTGCTCAAGAAACTGAGACAATTTGGTCTCTTCTGTCCATAATCCAGTGGGTAGGTGTTCACATTGCAGGTTACAGCGTGGCCAGCACCAGTGGAGAGGTGACGTGAGATGACAACAGACAGTAGATCACCCAGAGGGACAACCCATCCCTTGGAGATCACCAAAGCGTATGACTGAAGCTTTCCTTACTTTTTTTCTCCTTCTGCTTGGAGAGAAGAGATATTTTCAGTCTGGAGGGAGGTAGATACACCCAGCAGGAACACTTTTCCAGCTTTGCAATCAACTCCATCCAATCTCCTGGATATTTCACTGCAAACAAACAGGCAAATGCACTGTGCTCTGATATGGTTACCTGAATCAGCCAGTACTTCTTTTCCTTATGCTTTAAATTGCATGATCGAGCATGGGTCTTAATAGCAAAGTGATGATTCATTTATGATGGCACCAGGACAATCCAAGTGAGTTTTTACCTTTTATCCCAAATGTAATGCACTCCATCTATTACAATTTCAGCAAGGTCTGAGCAAATTCAATAATCAGACCAGTATTCAGCACTTTTTATGCACAGATCTAAAACCAACTGCTACTAAAAGTTTAACGAGACCAGCCTTTTGCATTAACTTTATAACAAGAAACACAAGGTTGCCTGAGTTCTGGGGGTGTTTTCTCTCTACTGGATGTAAAGGGCCTTAGTCTTTGGTTATAGAGCCCCGCATAATTCAGTGTGCTTTAGCAGCTGCAAGAGGAGATGAAGGGATTCAGAGGGTCTCCAGTTGTGGCTGGCAAAGCTGCTGCCAGCAGTGGGCTGGAGATGAGCGAGCTGCAATGCCCTTCTCGTCTCCAGCTGCTCAGCCCCATTAAAACAAAACTCAGATGCATTAAGTACATTCCTGATAATGCTTTTCTGTGTAAGCAAAAGCAAGCGGGGAGAGAGGTTATGTGATGGGGAGTGGGACATGAGGCAATCTTTTAGCGAAGATGTTGTCCACGATACGAAAAAAGTTAGGGAATGCTTGAGTTATACAAACATTCCTGAAATAACAGGAAAACTTTAGCAGATGTTTCCTCCGTCTAATTTTCCCTCCTTCTCCTCTTTTTGTGTGTGGCTTCGCAGATCTCTCTGCTTTCTAAAACTCCTTTTGTATGAAGGGTCTGCATTAAAATGTCAGGTTTGATTTTTCCAAAGACAACTGCCAGAAATGAAAGCCTAAATGCTTGTTTCATAGCCAGGCAAGGATCTCTTGGGAACCGCTGGGAATCCCACCCCTATTTCTGATTAGATTTTTGTCAGCAGCGTAGGAGCCAAATTCTCAGTTGCCTGAAGGCTTTAATCTCGATGAGAATCAGACTTGGAGGAGCTCTAAGGTATCAAATCGTATTTACTGTCTCTGTTAGTTATTGGCAAGGAGTCTGGAAATACCTTGGGGTTAGTGTTTTGATTAGAATTTGATCATAACTTTATAAAACATAGATAGAGATGATCTTGTGTTTGAGCCAAGAACTCAGCAGATTCAAGGAAGGAATAACTTTTAGCAACAATTTATACAAAGAGCTTTGGAAAGGATCAAAATCTTCTGCTGTGCAGAGCAAGGTGATCCCCGACAATTTAGGACTAAGACAAGGCCTTTTATAGCCTAATTACTCAGCAAGCTCCTAGCACAATTTGCTTGAGCATCCCCTAATGCTCTTGGCCATTGCTGGAGCTGGCATACCAAGGCAGATGGATTCTAGCCCAATTTCTACACTTTTATGGTGGGCAGGATGTCATTTGCCTCTGTTGATCTCAAGAGCAGCAGTAGGTCAGCCTGGCCCTGGGAAGTTTCACCCTGAAAACTCCCCTTTCAGTGGGCAAACACAGTGATTGTCAGCTGTTCACGTACAGGAACATATAGCGGGTGACTGGGGTGGAAGGATAAGCAGCAGAGCTGTCAAATGAGGGATATTGTAAGGTGGCAGATTATGGCAAAGGGGCTGAAACACGCTGCTCCTCCTTCAGTGAACATTTGGCCGTGCTGTTCCCCGTGCTTTCCCCCCTTTACCTGTTCTACTCACAGCTCCTGCTCTTCCCAGCAAGAACTGTCCCTGTTTCCTGCTGTCACGGTGGAAAGGGACCTTAATCTCACACTTTATGAAATACAACACACAGAGAAAAAGCTAATAAATGACAGAAGATGAAGACACCTTGCCCAGTTCCCAAGAGTGCTGGCCCGTCCCATGCACAGGGACACATCTACGAAGGGGATTGTTTTCCAAACTGTGTTTTCCACTTGCCATCCTTGTGGTCTGGGGATGTTTTTAAGGGAACCAGGGGGGTGAAACCTGGCAGGGGCTTCCGGAGAGCCTGGGCAGCCAGCGGGTGGCTTTGCCCTCTGCTGGATAAAGCCAGACCTGCTGAAATTTTTCTGCTGGTGGATATTCAGGATCCGGCAGATAGTTTTGCCAAGGGGAACACTGCATTTAGGAAACAGTTCCAGACAAACAAACATTTTCAAGCCTACTAGCTTACCCTGTAAGGTAGCTGCAAATTTGCATTCGGGATCTGAATCTGCTGGGAGTGAGGGGGCCTAGTAACACTGGTGGAATCTAAAAGACTGGGAGATAAAGACATTGCATTGCACAATGAAAAAAAAAAAAAAGTAAGAGAAAAGTGGCAGGTTGTGTCTGGTGTCCTTTACTATGACTGTCCTTGTTTTTTTGCAACCTAATATACTCACACCAATTTCAAGAGAGTGTACCAAGATGGTAAATCCAAAGTACATTTGAGAGTTATTGATTTAAATAAAGCAAATCAAATACATCTTACTTTGAAACCTATTTGCAGTAACAGGATATGCCATCTGCTCCTTGCAAGGGTAAAGGCCAGAGACTTCAGTTCCAGAGACATGTGGAAAACGTGAGGGTTTTTACCCATTTCTCTCAATTGTGAATCTTCAGAAGCAGAGAGCATTGCCTTCAAGAATGCCATGGAGGATGAGATGCTGGGAGCTCCTATGTGACTGCCCTCATGGGCTGTCTCTGGCTGGGCACCACAGAGTGTCAGTCCTGCTGGGAGGGTGCCTGGGCTGTCCAAAACCACCCAGCAGTTTGGCACAGTGGCAGGAGACCATATGCAAGGGCAATGGCCACTTGTGGTTGTGCTGATGTTTTGGAGGATCATTGGATGACCCAGTGGCTGGGTGTTTAAGGAGAAGTTTTGGGTGGGAAAGAAGGAGAGCAGGAGGCAGAAGTGTTGTCCTTCTCCTCTAATGCATCAATCAAGCCCAGCATGTGCTTTTGGTTGGATTCAGAGAGAAGGGCTGGTTCCCCTGGTCATAGCAATCACCCCCGTGTCCTCCCCTCAGAAAGAAGCTCAGGTTGGCCAACGTCACTCTCTACCACAGTCCTGCTGGATGAAAGAGAAATACACTGACTCACCACCTGGCAGTTTCCATCCCATCATAAGACCAGTTTTCTGCTTCAAATAACATCAAGGACTAATTACAATATATCTGTAAACAATTTTTTTTTCCTTTTCATTTATAGTTTAAAAGCCCGTCCTTAATTTTGGGTTCAATCCAAGAAGTTCCTGAAGTGTAAATAAAGTCCTAAGAGGGTAAATGATTTATCTAAGGTCACCCATAGCGGCACTCACAGAGTGAGAGATGAAACTAAGCGGTTCAGACCACCCATGTGTCCCCATCGAAAGAAAACTGCAGTAATTGTGTTTTCTTATCATTCATCAACAAAAAAAAAAAGATATAAACAGAAATGCATCCAGGGTATCATCTCCTTTTGACTGATTCCAGCCCAGTGCCATTTCAGATAGCTGCAGCGTGAAATCCAGTTATTGGCTATGCTGCACTTGGGAAGACAATAACATTAATTTTTATTGTAACAAACAGCCTTAATTAAACTTGCAAAATAAATACATAGTCGTGCAGCCTTTTTCTGTGTTGGAGCTTAGCATTAATCTTTATTATTGTTATTAACTGTTAGGAGATGAGAACATTTTGATGAATAATAACAGTGCATACCCGATCAATGCATATTTAAAATATATGTTTACAAAAGGCAGTGGCATGAACATATGACTTGAGAGCTCTGAGGCTGTTATGGCCAGATAGATTAATGCCAGTAATTCATCATGTGCCGTGGGGATTAGGGAGACAAATAAGAATACTTTCCATGGTGCTCTGGCAAGCAGGCACCAGTGATGTGCCTGGTCCATGTCCCAGCCCCTCAGCTCTCACACTTCATCCTCAGAGTTGTGAGGTGAAGTTCAAAGATAAAGTAAGCCTGAAACTTTGCTGTCTGTTTATGGTCACCCCTTCAATAATTGTTTCACAGCGAATAAAAACAGGAATAAAGTCTACATTCTATTGCCTGGTTCTCAAAAAAGATGAATTCTTAGAAAGCTTTGGCTTTCTTTCCTTTTTCAGTGATTTACAATAGGAAGAATGGGAGTTTGTATCCATTTAGTTCAAGTTACTGTTAGCAACAGCCCTAAACTGAAGTCAAAGACTTTTAAAATGGAAGTTCAAACATCCCCTGGTTGGGGACTTGTTCAGGACTCAGAAGATCCCCCAGGTTCATACATCTGGAGGTGGTGAGGTACCATCACTGTCACCCAGCTCAAGCTCTCATGTAATAAAGACCTCTGAGATGTACCCAGTGCTTTCCAGCTGTAATCCAGCAATTTGTGGCTGATGAAGAACATGTCTAAGAGAAAGAAATCCAACCTTAACTCAGAGAGTACACAGAAGTTACCACATCCCTTCATAAACTGTTCCAGAGCTTAATTAACTGTTAATTTACCACATCCGTTGAAAATTGTTCCAATGTTCACTAACTTTGCAGTAAAAAATGATACTCTTATTTTAGGCTAAGCTTTGCTCAGTTGAACAGCCTTGATGTCCTTAAAATGCGATTTCAGCCCCCAGCTCTGCCACAGACCCCTTCTGTCACCCTGGGCAAGCAACTCCCTTCCTCCTTATCTCGATTCCCATCTGCCCCAAAAACGTGTCTTTGTCCATCTTGTCTAGTTTGATTACGTCCCTCTTCCAGCTAGGGATTTTCCTGTAGATACACAGCACTAGCATGCTGGAAATTTGCTCTTAACTATGGTTTCTAGTTGCTATACAAATATTTAAACATAAATTAAAATGCTGGACTTGATGCTGAACTTAATCTTCTCAATAGACTGGATCAAATCTACCCAGCTGTGAGATAATTCAAATCTGATATGTTAGTTCAGACTCACTTCTTTAGCTTTTACAAATAAAAATAATATATCAATTACAATATATTTGCATTCAAAATTATTCTCATTTCAGTTAACTAATTCAAGAGTCAATGCTCTGAGTTTTATTACACACCATCTGAAGGAGCTGGGAGATGGCTGTATGCCCTATTAGCTCTACAAAAAATATTCACCGGCGCTTCCCCAGCAGGCGATGGTAAGAGCAGGGTTTGCACGAGGACTTTAACTTGTGCACACCCAGCACTTTTAAATTTCCATGCTGCCCAAGGCTTACACCAAATTTACACAACCATGGGAAAGTAAATATCTCCTCTGCATCCTCTCAATGCATTTTATGCATATATGCTTGCCAGCACCCAGGACTGATGAGGGCTTAACCTGCCCCAGCATTGCCAGTGGCACGTTGCAGCTGGGCTCTCACACAACTCCAGTTTCAAAGAACTGGCAGGAAGCACCTGTGGTGCGTGGTGGCATGGAGAACAGGTGACCTGCAGGCCTTTCCATTGCACAGCTGCTCCCGTGTATACGGAAAATTTCCCTTAATTAGGCAGGGGTTGCTTTGAGTTCTGTGCAGGTATGACACAGCTGGAGATGAGGACCCAGACTCAGGGGTACAGGCTGCAGAGATGCCCCCACGCCTGAACCCTCGTGCACAACTGCAAGATGCTGGCTGATGAGAGCATCTCCTTTTTCAGCTCTCCGCCCTTCCTGCTCTGCAGTGAACTTTCTCCACGCATGTAGCTGTACTGAAGGCACAAATTGGATGTTATCCTTTTCCCCCTCTGCCCTCTGTCATAGCCTATTTGACTTTGCAGTATTGTCATTTCAACTTTGGTGCAGCCGGGTCAAGCTATAAGTGTACACATCAACCCAAGAAACCCCCCTGCAGTCACAGCATATGGCAGTCAAACTGTTGCCTGCCCTTTTGAAACAGGACTAAATCCCCTCATATTGGGATAGCCTGACCCACAAGGTTCCTAAATGAATGGCTAGATGTACTCCTAATGCAGAATGCATCTCTCAGCGAGAAGCCCCACTGCCTGAAAACAGTGATTCATAGTGAAATTAAAGTCACTGTGCATTTTATCCTCCCTCGTACCAGTTAATATGAAGCGGTTACACTGATGAATCTCACAAAGAATCTCCTAGCAGTGATATAAATCAGTGTAGCTCCACTGAAGTGATGGAACTGCACATATTTATATCAGCTGTGGAGCCTACCCTATATATTTTCCAGAGAAATAGCAGGACTTAAGACAATGAAGCAGGATCTAAATGACTGAACCAGAACCAAACCCCAGAATGTAGAGGATGCAGAAAGCATGAACCAAAAAAATGCAGGTGGTTCTGATACCTGATTGTACCTTTTGACATGGACAGGTCATATTTTATAACAACAACACTCTACACTCACTGACATGTACAGGGATTTTGCCACAGACATCACTGTGGTCAACTCAGTATGATTGAGTCTCAGCAGGAAATAACAAATCCAACTAAATCACACCTACAATTTTCTTATGGGATCTCTGTGTGTATTTTACCCACCACAGGCATCCTCCCCCAGAAATACACAGTTTACAGGCCTTTAGCATTTTTCATGGTTCATTACTCAAGGTAATTTACGACAAGTTTATGCTGCTACAGTACATAATTTTGTGATTTTCTGCAATAAAACCATTGCACTGACTAGTCTTGGTTCTTTATTACATTTGAGGTCACTTGAAAGGGTAATTTCATCTACTGAACATTAAATCCTGCAATAATTCAATACTTTCAAGATACTTGAAAGCGGTACTTTCCTTCCCTAGTGCAGGACCATGTGGCTAGTGCTGAGCATAGCCATGGCCAGGTCTGGCACACAGTTTGGGCTTGAAGACACTCCTGTCACGGTTGCAAAACACACCTTGGTGGCCATCTCTGGAATGATAAACATGGTTGAAGTAGGTTGTATGGATAAGTTGAATGCCTAATCTTTTATTAACAGATATACATGCACAAGGCCACCACAGTGGATGGACTTACATTAATAGAAGGGGCTCTGGGACTGATGGGCCAGACCTTGGTCCAATCTCAATGGAATTTGCTTCCCAACTTCAGTGGGAGCTAACCGGGCTTTTAAGCATTTTCTCCATCACTGTTTGCACAGCCAAAGCATTGGGTTCCCTTGAGATTCTCTAAACTTGACGAATTTGCCACTGAAATGCTCAAGGAATTGAAGCTGCACAGGAACTGGCTAAGTAATAACACTTAAATGGCTTTAATATTGTCCCATATCCTACAGCCTTACCTCAGACCTCCGAGGACTCCAGGTTTTGCCCACATGAAGTGAAGAACAACGCTTTGCATTCAGGGTGGTCAGTGTGAAGTAGTAACCATTGTGGTGAAGAATGATCTTGAAAGATCAGCTCACCAATATTTTTTCTCTGCAGAAGCTGTAAGCAACTCTCCCATCCCTGCCAAAAGATCAGAGCCGTCAATGCCATTTTTAAATTGTATCACCATATACCTTTAAAATCCACATTTAATTCACCCCCCTCCTTGGGGTGAATTAAAGAAATGAAGTAAAAACTGGCATCAGCCTTGGTTAAAGCGAAGTGAATCTGGTCCAAATATTACATTAAGTGCCTTCCTTCCTGACAGCCTTTGTTTTAGGGGTGATCTGAAGAGCAGTGAGGCACGGAGCAGCAGTGAGGAAACCACTGTCAGATCCTTTTTCATTAGAAGAGTGAAAGAGCTGTAACCGTCCCCCCTTTTTTTCTGGCTGGATAAAAATTCTCCTTTAGCAGATATTGCAAGGACAGGTCACCTTCACAGCACCTCCCAAAATCAGTGGGGCCAAGCCTGGCCTGAGGTGGATGGTGGTGCCACAGGCTGGCAGGCAGCTGAAAAGTGCAGAAGGCTCTAGGAGAAACTCCCTGTCCTTGACTGTACATGTCCTAAACAAGAGCCAGCAAGACATTTCTGCCCACCTCTACCTGTTGGCACGTTATTTCACCACCCTTTGCTGAGAAGCCCAGGCTACCGTATTTCAGAGTTCAGTCACATCCAGTTCAGAGAGGAAAATGATAATGAGCAGAAAGCTGGAACATTTCCAGTGACTTGAAGAAGACACTGTAACACACAGAAATGCAGTAATTGCGAGGTTTGATGCTTGGGACTTGCTGAGGATAGAAGCTGTGTGCCTATGCCTTATTAAGGAGATATTTTTTCCTAGTTAGACCGCAGAAGCGGTCTCTCCTCATGCCCTCCTCCACTTCTGCCCTCTAGGATTTTCCTTCTCCGTCACTTCTCTTCTTCTTCTCTACAGCTAACTATATTGTTTTCCTACTAACACCTGTATTTCACTGTTGCCACTCTCCAGCCTTTCTTTAGCACAGGAGGGGAGAAGGGAGGGTAGGGTTGTTTTGAATATTTTGGTATCTCACCTTTGCTCTCTCAATCCCTGGCTATTTGACTGCAGGGTTGTTTACAAGGCATAGGGGTAATTGCAGGAATACTTGGACAGCAAACAGGTTGGAATAAGCGGATGGCTCGGATGCTCTGGAGAAATATCAGGCGTGACCTCTGCTCTTTGGTTTTATCAGCCTAGTGCTTTGCTATTTCATTCCTTCACTTGCCCTAACTCTAAGCCTGTGGCTGAAGAAGCTGAGTCCCTGCACAGGAGAACTCGGATGCGAGATTTCATGGGGGATCTTCACTTCTCACCAATCCCCTACAGCTCCTCACTGAAGGAAGAAAAAATAGCCTTGAAGACGGACTTTTGATTCATGAAAGAAAGAATCCAAACACACTTTGCTTGTTTCAGCTGAGTTGTTAGTCATCAAAATAATTTGTGCTCGGTCTCCAGTGGTTCTCAGCTTTTGCTGTAAAAGCCTGCATTGCTGTTTCCTTCTGAATTTCAATCAGGTGTCATTACCGTGCGTTGCCCGCCTTTTGCTCAGGATAGATGCTTCTCATAACATACCAGAATTGCTCAATGCAGGGAACTTATTCTCTTTAAGAACCTGAATCACACTAAGTGGCTTTACTTACCATCTGCTTTTTTGATTTGCTTACTCTTCTTATACTGTCTGCAATAGCCATTTGTTTCCTTGCCTATAAATTAGTGGTCCAAAAGAAACTGCAGTGTTGTCAACAGATTACTGAAATACAGTTCTGAGAATGGACCTACAAAAGAGGTTGGAAGCAAAACTTAGCACAGAGCCAAACTGTCTGTAATTGGATTTTGCGACCAAAACTTTATAATGAACAGTGTGAAAGAAATAAACAGGATCATTTATTTTACTTGATCATTAGCAGAACTCCTCGGTTACATGTGATAATTACTGGCAAAGATTTACATACAGAAAGTGTGCCTGAAAATGTTTAAGCCCATTTCTTTCTAACAGATCCACTACCGGCATACCGATTACATGACATAAAATGCATGGAGCTTGGAGAAATCCCACAAGGCTTTCAACAGCATAACCTGCTAGCCTTTCCCTGCTCTGTGCTTGGGGTTGCTTGCCGGATGTGCTGATTTAAGGAATGAATACACATTCTCAGCAATCTGTCATGTGTGTTTACAAAATTATCTCCAGAGAAGCTTATATGTTAGCCTGGAAATGAGAAGTGACGCAAGATCAAGATCTTCCGTCCTCACTCTGGTAACATCCTAATGGATCATAATGGGTGATTTTGTGTAAGCAAGGTATGAGGGTACATCTCCATTAAGAACCTTTCTTATCACCCTGTGTTTTAAAAAAAGCAAAGTTTAGCAATTTTCTAGAGTTTACGTTTGTTAAAATAAAGAACAAAGATCCAACGTGTTTCTCTAAGACTGTACCATCTTAGGGGTTGATTCAAAGGTCACTGATAGAAGGAAATTTATGGATTTCATAATTGGACTCCAGTGGGTAAAGAGCCAAAATGCATTAAGGCAGATGTAGGAAGGGAAGGCCACGAGTGTATAGAGATTCACCTTTAGAGAAAGGATCTGCAAACAAGAAAGGTGTTTGGTACTTCATTTGGTGGGCTGGGTTTTGATATAGAGGGGGCTGGAAATAGGAAAACACACATACTTGTCACTGCCCCCACCTTTTTCTAGGCTGGCCTGCCTGCCTACCTTGTGTAGGAAAGAGTATCAGGACTTTGGCTGTGCAGCCTTTGCCAAAAAATCCCTTCTACATTTGAACACCCCTGGTTCTCCTGCAGCGCAGGGAAATGGAGCGGCAAGAGGAAGATGGACATGACAGATGCCCAGACTTGAGCCAGTCAACTCAGCTTTTGCACAAAGTATCTGGGTTAGAGAGCCTGTTGCCCACTTTGCAGCTCTGGATGTCACTCCAGCTCCTGAGGCAGTCTCCAGTGACCCAGAAAGGGAATGTGTTAAGGACACCTGTGTATCTCCTTTCCTCCAGACAGGCATGGTGGGAGCAGACCCCACTCAGCAGTACTTAGAATGCCAATGGGGCAAGGCTGGGGCTGGGTAGAGACAGGGTGGGCAATGCTGCAGTTTAAGGGTGGCCGGGATGTAGCTCTTCCTGGAGTGGTAGACAGCAACACAAGCCATAAATTGCCTACTATTTACAATTCAGCAGACAGCAAAGTAGATGGCCAGATGATCAAATCTAAGCAAAACCTTGTTCAATATTCCCAGTGTTTCCCCACTGAATTCAGTGGACTTGCACCAGCTGAGGAGGCAGCACAAGGCAGAAAGCAGTAGGGGAGCAGGATCAACAGCCACTGTCCCCAGAGCTGGAGGTCTTTTCTCCAAGGCTAAAGATCCCGACCCAATCACAGAAGAACATCTGGGCTGAATTTGTATCTGATGCTGTAGTTTAGTGCTGCCCACACATGAATTTCTCAACCACGCTTATCTCTAGCTCAGACATTGTATGTTGCAATGCAATGGCATTCTCATTGTCTGTTACAAAGGTTGTTTTTTCTCTACAAATATAGCATAATGATCTATTATTTGACAGTGGCATTATTCCCTCATTACTGCTTATAAAAGCAGCATGAGTGAGACATGGATACTGCAGTGTGACTGACTGAATGGGCAGAAAGACTTTCAGAGAGACGTGAGTCTTTTATTGTTTGGGTGTTAGAGTCCATACCTTAACTCTTCCTGGACCTCAGGAGGGAGACCTAAGATCTCTTGGATCACGTATCTTTTGATATGAGCCCTAAGGCTTAAAAAACCTTCTTCTTCAAAAGTTTACAGTCCTCCTGTTTATTAGAATCAACATTTTATGAATTTAGAGGAATGATTTAGAAGGAGTGACCTGTGAGATCAGAAGAAGAGAAGAGCTGGGTACCATCAGGAAGGTAACGTGACAGGCTGGTAACAGCCAAATGACATTTTATAGCCCTGAGACTCTTTGCCACAGACTTCGCAGGGAAGTCTGACAGCAGGGGACATGTCCTGCTCTTATCCCAGCCCCTACCAACAGCCAGTCCCAGTCAGCCCCCTCAACACGTGTCTTACCTTTCTGGAGGAGGCATGAAGGCAGATGGACGTGACGTTTGCCGAGGATGTTGTAACATGGCTTTTGTCCACTTCATCCACGTGCCTCGAACATACCAGGTTGGTGTAGCACCTAACTAGAGCTGCTGGCTGCAAGGCTTCTTGTGTTGCAAAGATGCAACACTTTCACGCTGTGCTTTCTTGTCTTATGATACCCTGGAAGAGAGGAAACACAGATAACCTTGCTAAAAGCAGCACACAAGGTCCCAGATGGAAAGGGGGAAGAAAGGACATGATCTGTAGTTGTACATCCTTCCAACCCTGCCATGAGGCATTTTACAGCTGTGCTAGATCCTCCAGCCTGGTTAAGTCACAGGCATACCGGCTCAGATGTATTAGCTTGGACCTATTCATAGCATTGTGTCCAGCTCTGGAGTCCTCAGCACAGGAAGGACATGGATCTGTTGGAACGGGTCCAGCGGAGGGCCACGAAGATGGTCAGAGGGATGGAGCAGCTCCCCTATGAGGACAGGCTGAGAGAGCTGGGGTTGTTCAGCCTGGGGAAGAGAAGGCTCCGGGGAGACCTTATAGCAGCCTTCCAATATCTGAAGGGGGCTACAGGAGAGCTGGGGAGGGACTCTTTGCCAGGAAGTGCAGTGACAGGACAAGGGGTAACGGTTTTAAATTGGAAGAGGGGAGATTTAGATTAGATATTAGGAAGAAATTCTTTACTGTGAGGGTGGTGAGGCACTGGAACAGGTTGCCCAGAGAAGTTGTGGATGCCCCATCCCTGGAAGTGTTCAAGGCCAGGCTGGATGGGGCTTTGAGCAACCTGCTCTAGTGGGAGGTGTCCCACTAGATTCTATGATTCTATGATTTACATTGCAGTTGCACCTTGGGCACAGCCTGGATTGGCACCCCATCGTGCTGGACATGGTACAAGAACCACAGAGCCGAGACTCCAAACAATGGACCCAAACGGCAGGGCTACAGGTGAACACAGCATGGGATGGATTGCTTGGGTTTTACCTCCCAGCCAAACTGTGCCACATTTTGAGCCATTTCATTCCTTCAAGCTGCTATATTTGTCCATTGGAGAGGCACATCTTGTGCCATTTCCCCTGTTCCATTTTAGTCCTAATATTGCCAGTGGAATGAATTAATGGCACGTTATTTTCTAGTCTAGTAATCTTTGTCACAAAATTGAGTGAGAGCATACAGTGCAAATGAAGATCTATCAGCACTGCCGCCTGACTGATGGCTCACTCTGAGAGCTAGTGCTAAGATGAGAACAGAAGATGAAAAAAAATTAAAAAAAAAAAAATCCCTTTCTTATTTTAATACCAAGAACAGTACACAGCACCTGTATCCATCTTTTTGACAAAGCATGTAATGAAAATGGCAGCATGCTGGAATGTCATCCTACCTCCGTGATGGGCTGTAATTTCACAGCCCTCCGTGGGTGCGCTCTGGCTGCAGGTACTCGGGTTAAAAATGCCTGTCACTCACTCCATGTATTGCATCTTGGCATCACCTAGATGGTATTTCAAGCCCCTCATGCCACACAAGCCACTACACATCCTATTTTCTACTAGTTAATTGGGCAGGGATACAAAGTGCAGTATGCACGATGTTTTCTCAGAGTCAATAACTAGCCACAGTTGATGCATATATATTTTTATACCCAACACCAGCTAGAAAAAAATGTATTGAAATGAAATTCACTGCACACATCAGCCTTCATGCTGCAGGCATGTTCTTCACTGACATTTCCCTCTGTTCTACCTTTTAGGCACACCACAAGCCTCCCTGAACCTTCACAGGAGCAAAAAGAAGAGCGTACTTGTTTTCCATATCCCCTGGCAAATCTCGTCAGTAACTATTTCCTTTCTTCAAGCCAAAGGCATAGCTAGATACTACATGGTTAAGATGTTGTTATCCTAGGCATGACATAGGAAAATTTGGTTTAGACTTTAGCTCTGTCAGTTCAACTTTTTGTGAATCTTGAAGACATTGTTTGTGTCCAGATCCATCCTGGAAGCACTAACAGCCTTCATCTGTAAGAGGAGCTGTGTGAATAATGCAATACAGGAACAAACAAGGCTGTGTGATGCTGGGGTGAAGGATAAAGTGTTCATCTGCTCCCTTCCCTCCAGTAAAACAGCTTTGCTCTCCAGTGGGAGCCCTTCCTTTGGTGGGTTTCAGGCCAAGCTTTGGGAGCTGAGCACTTTTCCTTTCCACCAGTATATGGAGGAATACCATATTCCCTTTCTTTCCAGGGGAATGCCAATTACTCCTTGGGGATGAGCCTTACTAAGTGTTTGGATACAGGCAGAGGAAGAGGAGGTGGGTAGTCTGGGGATTGCCCTCCTGACTTCTGAATTCAGCAACTTCAGCAAGGGACAAGGCTGGCCCAGGACACTTTCTCCTCCAACTTTGGCAAAGGCAGTATGAGCCCATCAAGAGTCTGGCACTGATGGGCAGTGACAGGTATGGAGGACTCACTCTTTCCAGTAGGATGGGGCATTTGGCAGCAATTCAGGTCCCTACACAAGGAATCTGTCCTAACCTTTCAAAAGTCTTGGGTTTACTAATCCTCACTTGACTGTTTCCTGCTTCGAGCAATTTACATAGTTATTAGGCCCAGCTCTCATTCCCTTCTCTAAAACATGCAGAGGACAGGGCTGAATTAGAAGGAAAATTTGATTGCTTAGTGTTTCCCTGTTACTATCGGTAGGGAGCAGCTACACAGCCTGGCAACAGGCTGCAGAGAGCCTGAAATGCTCCAAAATTAAAGACACCCAGATTGACACTCCTCCTGACTCCTCATTCTCACAGGCCAAAAGAAAGAATGACAGAAAGAAAAGAGATCATTTGTTTGCTGAATATTTCTGTATGCGTATGTTTTGCAGAAGGTTAATTGGAAAGGGTGTTTCTATGCCAACAAGGGCTGAGAACAGACGGCTGAACTTGGAGAAGCATCCACCCCTGAGCAGACGCTTCAGATGCACGGATGATGTGGCCCAGTGGCTAGTACATGGAGCAAGCTGGCAGGAGATGGACCTTCTGGACAACAAGTCTCCCTGCCTGTGAGGCTGGAGGAGTTACTTGACTTGTCCCCTGCCTTAACTCAGTCTGGCAGATCCCATGGGATCCAACCCTCTCCCCTCAAACATATCATATTTAAAGTGTGGGGATGAGGAAAAGCAGCCTTTTAAACAGAAATTATTTTAACCAACTGGGGAATAAGCCAGGCCAACCAACGTAGTAACAAATGTTCTTTAGCTGCCTCCCAAGACGTGAACCAGAAGACCAACCACCTCAAACGTATGTATACCAATGCACACGGCCTGGGCAAAAAACAGGAGGAACTGGAGCTCCGTACCCAGTCAGTAATTTATGATATTATAGGAATAATTGAAACATGGTAGGGCAACCCACATGACTGGAGGATCGTGATGGAGGGCTATAGGCTGTTTTGTAAAGACAGGCAGGGAAGAAGAGGAGTAGGACCTTGAATGTATAGAGGTCAACTATGGTGATTGTGGAAGCCCTGTTGAATGTCTCTGGGTCAAGACCAGAAGGGTCATCTCCAATGGGGATCTTACAGTAGGCATCTGGTACCAACCTCCAAACCAAGACCATAAGGTCAGCAATTTTTGGGTCAACGGAACCTGGTTCTTATGGGTGACTTCAACTACCCAGGTGAGTTACATAATCACAGTGGTAGATGTGTCTCTAGGACACTCAGATCATTCTCTCTTGGCTAAGTTCAGCACATAGGACCTTTGCCCAGGTCTTCAAATCAAGAAAAGAAGTGGCCTGTAAGGCCAGCTGAGCTCTTTCAGCTGGACTGACCAACATCCCTTGGATCACACATCTCTGAACTGTAAGGTGTATATTAGTGGGAAAAAGATGACCTTCCTCAGGTGAGGAAACCAGCTTTGACACATGCATCAAGTGTGTTGTATTATAACACCAGAAAGAAAATCAAACCTTTAGAACAGCAGAGTGACACATACCCCAGCTAACTACAACCTCACTGCAGTACCACATCTTGCCGGTTCACAGCCGAATTCCCTTGAATCATCAGATGAACAGATTTTCATCTGGTTTGCTCACCCAGGCTTTCCCACATGGCCAGGCTGTGCCTCCAGAGCCTGCTGGAAGGGAGGGACTACAGTGATTATACACGTGCCAGCCAGGCACCCTGTGTACGAGCTGCCACAGGTCTGCGTGCAAGGGACACTTGGCACCAGAGCAACACGAGCACATACAATGCAGAAGCAACAAGCTGTCTTGGTGATAACATCTCGGACACCTTCATCTCATCGAAAACCATAGGAATATTTCCCCTGAACAGAGTGGGTAGGATCAGGCCATCACAAACCTGCAGCCAGCCCCTGCCCTATATCCATACTCCTCAGGCAGCTTTTGGAGTTTGATAACACCGTGCCTTTGCTCAAAGACATTTCTAGCCTAGCTCACATCTGCAGAATTACATCAATTTTTTATTTTCCCCAAGTTAATATCGAAAGAACAAATGTCACTTCAATAAGCTATTTCTTTAAAGCAGCCTTGGAAATAATTACCGAGAGACAGAAGAACTGCAAATCTGTACCCTTTTAATGGCTGTGCCACGTTCCATATGGGGCAATGCAGCCCTTTGCTGTGTGCCATGGTCAGAAATGAAAGCCACTGAACAAATCTGTTCCTTCCTTTGATCTGCAGCATCTGCTGAGGTACCCGCAGGGTCAGTGCACTTCACACCTGCCAGCAGAGAGTTAATCAGTGTCCTCAGCATTCATCACAAAAATACCTCTCTAACGCTCGTGTTGTGTGCCCATGTATCTGTTCTTAATCAACACATAGGTCCCCTCTGCACTGAAAAGCTTTGCCAAGGTAACTCTGAAATGATGGCTTAGTTTACTCAAAGCAATGACATAAGCTACACCAGCAAAAGTACACTGACTCTAGTTACAGTCACAAATTATCTCCAGGACTGAGTTATAGTTAAAAGTTTTGCCAGCACAGCAATGCTCCTTAGGGAGGCCATTTTTTCATGACATTTCCACGCCAGCAGAAGTCATGTGAATGCAGCTATGCCAGCATAAAATTCCTGTTGCCAGCAAAGAAATGTTGGCCAAAAAATGTAAACTCTTAACTCTTATTGCTTTCCCAGGAAAAGTTTCTAGAGTAGGCTCAGCTGTAATTTGAGCAACGGGGACAGAGTAATCTACTACATTTGAAATCACTTTTCTCAGCCAGGCAGAAGAGGCACCTCCAAGAGTTTTCATTCCGTGCAAGTTGGTGCTATTTACAGTGCCCTGGCATTATGTAATTTTCTTGTTTGCTTATATAGTTAGAGCCTCTCCACTGCAGCTCTGCACCAAAGAAAATGTTCCAAACAAATAATTTAGGAGGTGAGCAACTTAATCTGTGCAGGAGGAAACAACTTGTCAGAGAGCTGTGAAGCAGCTAATACCACCAGCCTCCTCCAGAGCCTCGCCAGCCTTGTCCCCCACAGTGGGATAGTGCTCAGTGCAGGTTCACGTGTGACACTTTACACCCAAACCCAGGAGCTGCAGTAGGTACAGCTGATTCTGCTACAGCAGAGAGGAAAATGCCAGACAACCTGCCCTGTTGCCATAACCTGGACCCTAAGCATGTGCCATAGGAATTTCCAAAAAATACCCAAACTGTGGGGCCACACTGCCCGAGGTGACTGATTCTTTATCACAGTTTACCTCTGACTTAGGCTGTGTATGTCCTGGGTATGTCCTGCTCACCTCCATCAGCTTGAGAGCAGCCACCTGGGGTGGGAGCGAGGAGGCAGCGCTCGTGTCCTGCTTGAAATTCCTCAGGAACACACTCGGATGCGGTGTCTGTGCTGTTGGCCATGCTATCAGGATTGTAACGTTTGTGTTTCTCCTATCCTCTAGATGCAGGGCAATAAAATTAGCATTCACATTCAGATTTATAACCCAGTAAAGGCAAGTTCCCTCTAATAAAAACAAGCTCATTTATGAGACCAGATTTCAGGCACGACTTGCAAGAGGGAAAATAACATCCTGTGTAATTCTAATGGCTCACACCTCAGTGGGCAGACACGGCAGATGTTTTTCTGCAGCTCTACTCCTGCTTACAGCCTCCCCTCCTCTGCCCAGTGTCTGTGGGTCCTTCCCATCCCACATCAATAAACACCCTGGGCTAAGCTTTCTGGCCGAGGTGCCAAGCGATGGCCACAGAGGCTGGGCAGGGAGAAAGGTCCATATGTTGCTGGATTGCTGTTAGTGACCACACGGTCACTTAACATTAGCAGGCGGCACCCCCGGGACTGCGTGTGATGCACATTTCCTGCGGTACACTGTGCCTGCCCACACCCCCCTGCAACGAGGCACCTTCTCGTCTCCTGTGGGTAAACGCAGTGGAAAGACAGAGCCCTCAGAGCAAAACGAAGCAAGAAGATGTGAGTTTAAGCCGTTCTGTCGCATGTGCTCTCTCTGGAGGCGCTCAGGAAAGGATCACCTCTGCCTGTTACTGTGGCATTTCTCGTGCTCCCTCTGGCTCCCATCTATCAGATCCCTGTGCGAGACTTCACCACTTTCATGTGTTTCACAGTTTCCATCGCAGCCCTTCTGCCCCCACAAACTCCCCCCCGTCCCTCAGCCACCTGCCCAGAAGCAGGAGGGCCGGGACGCAGGTGGGAGGGAAGCACCTAAAGCTGGTTTTGGTCTGGCCAAGGTGGGGGGGGAACAAGGGGACACCTCAGAGCACACACCGGGATGAGTGTAGCCTCTAACACAAAGGGTTATGAATTACAGGGCAGGAAAGTGCATGAAACCAGAAGACTAAAAGCCACCATTTCTCTTTCTGTATTTACTATAACAATAAAATATCTTCATAGCAGCTGGCTGTAATGTAAATCCTCTTTAAGGACTAATGGCTGTGCAGGGGACCCTTAAAAAACCAGCTCCATCATTAAGGCTTTTGGTTGGGAGACTGCCTGTCCTGTTACTGCAGAGAGGACCGCTCTGTGAGGCTGCACGGAGCTGCTCAGAGGCTGCTTTGCTCCGGGCTTCACCACTGCCCAGCTAACTGGCTCCCTGGACCACACAGCAGATAATTTCAGGGGGGATTTTCTGCCTCCAAATCAACGCCACTCACTAGAAAACAGCTAAATCAGCCCCGCTTTCCTGCAAGTACTCCACAGACTGCTTGCTGGCCGTGGAGTTGGTGGTCTGCCACTAAATATGACACACACACAAACCCCCCTGCAGACTGGGATGAAGCTCAGGGCACGCAGATGGGTCTGAGCATCATTCCAAGCCCAAAGCTCTTCTGGTGCTGCAGCACAAGGCCAGCACCGACCACGACAGCACAGTGCCCTGCTGCATTTCTGTGCAGTGGTTGTGACACCCCATTCACCAGCAGCAAACCCCTCCTTGGGCAGCCTGGAACCTTGGAGATATTTTCAGGGCCTTTGCAATGTAACACTTTCACGGGTACATTAAAAAAATAATAAAAATCAGCTATCACCTGAAAAACAGATAATCAGTTGCAGAATCAGCTGCTTTTGAAGTAGTAATATAATCGTTCGCCTCTCTCTTTGTTCCTGGGCCATCTGCCTTTAATCTAACATCTTGCAGGCTTTCCAAACAGTGCCCGCCTCTGTGGGCTTAAGTTCCCAGGATGCTGCACCCGGAGGATGCTCTTCCACACCATCAGAAACAGAGAGGCCCTTGTCCATCCCACCGGATCCCAGGGTAAAACTCAACTTCCTAGTGCCGTATGTGTGGAAAGCTGGGAAGGGGTAAGCCCAGGGCCTGCCCAGGAGCACGGCACAAATGACCAGAGCAAAGAGCCAAACAGTGAGGCTGCTCCTTTGATGGCCTCTGTCCAATTTCACCCGCGTAGGAGGGTATCGGGAGAAAAAACGATGAAACCAAAGCACATGGCTGAGACAAGAGCCTGGGGCATTGCTCTGATCAAACAGCAATTACCTCTCTTTTTCTTCAAGTGCAGCATCCTTCTCTCAGCAAAGAGTTTCGGCACTACTTTACTGCACGCTGGGTCAGGTGGCACGGTGGTACGGACCTCACCCAAGCCCTGGGGTGCATCAGTGGGACCGATACAGCCTCTGCCCTCCACCCCTGTGCCGAGGTAACCCTCATCTCCCCACATCTTTTAACCTTCCGCGGGTCGGGCTGGAGCTGTCACCAGCCGTGACGTGCTCCCTGCCTGGCCGGTAGCCCGTACTCTGTTGCTTGTGCCCAAGCCAAATTAAGCAGATAATTGCTGGCCTCCTGCTGTGATGGCTCCTGTTGCAGTAATCTGGGTAGCTCTGCTCTGCCCAAGACCTAAGTTCTGTAACACCTCCGAGGTCTCCTCATCGCTCTTCAACTTGGCTGATGCTGGCCAATAGGTTCAGCAGGTACTGGGGTGGGACAGACAGACAGCGCCGTCCCCTCAGTCTTGATTTTTGGCCTTCACCGGCCACAGCTGAGGCTCCTACCATATGGTTATGGATGCTGAGGAGCCCTGGGCTACCATCCTTTGCAATACCATGGGCTGTGCTACAACAGTTTGTTATTTTTCGGGTGATGGCACAGGTGGTGAGCCCAGCACCCCGTGACTGCAACCTCTCCCAGCAGCTGGAACCGAACCCCATGAAATGGGCTGAATCTATCACAGAGCTGTGGGTTCAGATTTATGCTTTGCAATCTGCTTTCAAGCAGAGAAGTTGGCACGAGGAGCATCCTCTTGCAGGATTCTGGCTGGCAGCTGCCTGGCAGCATTTAATCAGCTATGTTCCCAAAATCTGACCCAACCTGCACCTGCTGACCTTGGCCCCAAGACTTGCAACATGTCAAATGAATGCAGGCTTGCAGACCCATCACTACCTTTTTCTGAGAGCTGGTATATCATCCATCCAGTGCATCTTGATGATTTTCACGTAATCTGCATACAGATTCCCATTTGTGTTTCTCAGATATTTGTAGAGAAAGAGTGTCCTGTGTTAAAAAAAAACACACAAACATCATCCATGGAAGAGGCAAATGAAAAATAGCTGCATCTTTACACAAAAGCTCCCTCCGCGCCTTGTCTGGCCACACGTACGGGCAATTACTGCGTAGTTTATATCTCACTGCTCCTCCATAGGTATAATGGAGAAGATGAAAGCCTGGGTTGCTCACTATGAACCAACAAGCCCTGATCCCTTCATCTGAAGCTTTGGTGACCTCCCTCCGCCAAGACCAACTCGTCTCAGTGAGCACCTCAAAAGAAGGAACTGTAATGATGAGCTCAGCCTTGGTGAGAAGACACAGAGAGAGCAACTGTTTTGAAATTGAGCTCTCTGTAAAAAACCACATCTTCTTCTGAATTGGCACAGGTGACAAGAGGAATATCCTTTAGGAGGTAAAGAAAACATTACCTTTGAAGACTTTTAAATTGAGAGCATGAAGGTAGCCACCCAAAGAGGTTTCACTGAATTTTAATTAAGTGAGGAGTTTGATGAGCTCATGTTATTCTGTTATTGAGATATCTGAGACAAATAAAACGAGCCAGCAAAGGCTGGCCGGTCACATAAAGGTCCTGCTCCAAATGAAAGTCCATTTACTCATGTGTATAAAGATTAGCAGAAAGCACATGGCAGGCTCCAGGGCTCTGCAGGGTTATTCAGAGGACAGTTTTCATGCTAACATAGGGGATTGTCCCTTCCTTTCCAAAAGGCATCAGATCTTCATGACAGAGCCCTGCCTGGCACATCCACAAATAACGTCTCCTGTCTCACCTTGGCTATCAATCAGGTTTGTTCATGATACGGCTGAACTCAGTGGTAATTCCAGCATATATTATCTCATGTTGACTGTGCTTGAAGTGTTTACTGCAAGGAGAGTGGATGTAGTAATTCTCTATTTTTACAGCCTACCAAAGTTTTCACCTTGGTCATTAGAAACCACAGTGCACAACAGATGGCTGATTGACGCCATATAATTTGGCTTTATCACAGCATTTCTTCTGACTTTCCTTTTTTTTGGGGGGAGGTATACATAATCTTTTAGCATTTCAAATATAAACTTCATTATAAATCATGTAGTAATTTTTCAACTGAAAATCCACAACCGCATCATCAGGAACTGACCTTGCAATTAAATGTTTTCCTCCGAGGTTCTGACTTGATAAAATGTTCCTGCATTTCTGTGCTTGGTGAAACTCATCGTGTGAGTAGGCAGCCGTGAGTTTTTCTGGGTCTACTTTCCGAGCTTGGTTAATCACACAATTTTAGTAGCAATAAATCATTATTTCTATAAAGAGCTGTCTCTTCAGCAGGGACGTGCAACTTTTACTCACAAAGGTATGGATTTATCATGTTTATTAATAGACGTGCTCTACAGCTTCGTCTTGCTTTTGTGTACTGCAAGCAGTGGCTCAGCCCTGTGCCATCAGCATGCAAACATTCTTAATAAAACCTTATTCTGCCACATTTAGACAGATTATGGACAAACAGCAAGGAGGGATTTGCATACAAGCATCCCCATCAGAAGTACGAGAGAGAGGATCATAGTTTCTGGTAAATTAGATATGCCATTTCCTCTGGGGAAAAACCATAAAATTCAGGTGGTCTATCAGAAAGTGTATTATACCCTCAAATGTGGTAAACACGAGCTGCTGGTACTCACCATGGTACTTCATTTTGTTAATAACTGGAGCATGTCAAGGTACTTCCAGAGGAGGATTTGCAGGGTTCTGCCCGCAGCAGGGGATGCGCTGGGTTACACGATGGGGCCATCCCTGGCAGGAGCTGTGCTCCATCTGCTCCCAGTACCTGCTGCAGAATTAAGAAAGCAGGGATTTTCTCACCAGTTTTGTGCTGAAAACATACACAACTGCAGCTATTAATTACAGGCAGCAGTTTACTTGTAATTAAACCGCCGTCATTCATGAATATTCCCCAAGCTCCTACGGTATCAGGTCTTTCTCAGAGACCCGCGACCACCCTGCTCTTCCCAGGGAGCTGCTGTAAGAGTGGTGGTGAGCATGATTCATTTCATTTTGAAGCTTTTGTCTGTGATTCGTGGCAACAGGACTTCCCTGATCAATCCCCAAATCTCGCTGCCGGCGTGGGAACCCTGTGTGAAGACATCTGGCTCCACCGATATTTCTGTATTGCAGGGCTCTGCTACAAAAGGGAAACCAGCCGGCACTGCTGATGGTTGTCAGGTCCCCAAAAAAATCTGCATATAGGGGTGCTCGCAGTACCTGTCTCTTTGCAAGCCTGATAAGCACCACCAGCACAAGAAAACCTACAAAATACTAGTAAACAAGGGTTCCTGGGAGGGAGATAGACTCTCCTCCTTTTCCCTCCTACTCTCTCCCTGTGTGCAGGCAAATTTAGCAGTGAGCCAAGATTTACAGCTTTAATTATGAACTTCAGCCCAAGCAGTCATTCTGGAAATATCCTTGCTGGGGAAATGGAGAGTGGGACCTGGGCGTGCGCAGCGAGGTGTACAGCTGTGCCTACGGTTAATTGCACTGATACTGGTCCTTCATTAAGATGATTTCACGTGAAGGGCTTTTATCTCCCCACCTAATGCTGGTGACAAGGAAAAGAAAATGGGAAAAAAAGGAGTCTCAATCTGTCTGCTACTGTATTATCTAATAAACCAGCAAAAATAGCCTCAGCAGCAAAGATTAGCCATCTTGAAGCTCACACACCTTAATTAAACATGCTGAGCTCTGGCAGGCAGCAAGCTCAATATGTTTTACACTGTTAAAAACTGTTCATTTATTTTATCGTCCAGTCACCCTAATTTTTACACACAAAGCAGATCAGGATTCTAAGCAAGAACCTGACCACGATGGTGGGCCACCACAGAAACCTCCTTGCTTGTTTCAGAGACAAGATTTCAGTTAAGAAGGTAGGGAGATTTTTGTAAAGAGATCACCTGTGAACCATTTTGCAGAGAAGCAGTGCAAACCACTGCCACAGTGACCGGTGGTTTTTGTATTGAAATATTATCTGGTTTGGATATGCATCTCCAATATACAGCATAGCTAATGCAGGTTCATCAGTGAAGTGGTAAATTAGGTATGACGACATACTGAAAGTATAGCTCCATCACAATGTGGTCCCTTGCTGCTGAGCCTATAACTCAGCTGTGGTCAGGGACGTACAGAAACTGTCATTCTGCAAAAGAGCCAAAGTGAGAACTCAAGCCATGTAGAAGATCTTTGTGGCATTGCCCACATGGGTTTTTTAAGGAAATAAGCTCTCTGTGTAAGACTAATATGATTCCATAATGTCATTATGGTATCAGGAGCTTTGTATGAATTCAGACAAATTAATGGCAAGACACTGTAATTCCCTTTTGCAAAAGCTTCGAGACATCTTGAAAAGCCCAAGAACAGGAAAAGAGGAGCAGCTCAGAGGCACAAAACTCAGCCGCAGCATCCCACCTGCCCGAGGAGGACGCCTTGCTGGCAGGCAAACAAACACGTAAAACAGCTGAACCCGACCTCCAGGTTGGTGACCCCAAAGTGCGGAGCATGGTCACAATCAATTTTTGAAACACGTTTTTCATCATATCTATTATTCATGAGACACTACGGGAAGGGGGACTCGCAGCTCCCTGCAGAGTCAAGATTGGCCGACACCGTCTCCGAATACATTACAGGAGCACCGGCCCCACCAGGGACACCACCGCCGGTCTCCTCCCCGGCACAGAAGCAGAAAGAAGCATTATGGCTGCAAGAAGATGACATGCTGGGAGGCTTCATTATGTCACATTTGACCTTCCCGGCTTCCCTAATAGATTGTTCTTGTCATCGGGGCCTAACAAAATGCATTACCTTGCTGGCATTTGCTGCTCAGCAGCAAGTACAAATCTTAGCTCCACTAGCTTCATTTGGAGGTCCAGCACTCTGATTTAGAAAGTAACTTCAGAGGCTAAAAAGATTAATTTTTTTTCCTCCAAAAAGATTAAATTTTAAATCTCTTTCTAAGAAGACCTTTGCAGCTGAGCAACCCTTTTAAACTACGTTTCTTTCTTGATAGGAAAGAAATTGAAGTGCATTAGAAAATGTTCAACCAAATCAGTATCTTAAATATTGGTGTGCAGGAGACAGAAAAGGGCTTTTTCTTCTCCGTGCAGTCCAAGAAAGGCCCTCCAAGGACTTTTGAATCCCTTGCTTTGCACCTACTGTGCACTTCTGCATCCCAAATGTCCCCTTCATTATTCTTTGAAGACTTTCAGTTTTATGTCTTAATTTCCAATTCCATACCATAGCTTTGTTTGTGGCCTGTCTCACCAAAGTTCAGTAGTCAGCAAGAGAGGTCATTTTTTCAACAATATACTTTAAATATTATATCACTTCTTGATGTCCTTTTGATCACAGTTTAATTACACTGAAAATAGCTGTGAATAAAATTACTAATCTTAAGCTAATTGTGTTTTCTGAAGGTCACACAACCCTGTCCTTCTCTCAGCCTCTCCTAAACTCTGTTAGACATAAGCTCATCCTTGTGGTTTCACCCTGGGGTGGTTGCATTGCAGAAAAGACCATATGAGCACCACTACCACTGATGGAGAATTATCTTCAGCCCAATTATACATCCATGGTCTTTAATACACTGGTCCTTGACCACGTGCAAGAAGAGGCAGTGCTGGGGGAATGCTTCTACAGGCTCTGCAAATATTCACCTTTACCTTCTTCATAGATAAATATATACATATACTTTCACTCCCAGGCCCTCTTTCAAGAGCAGGCGTGAAATTGCATACAAACGCTGTATTTCCTTTACTAGGAAAATTATCTGGAAGAAGTATTATATCAACTGGAGTTCACTAATGCACAGCCAAAAGCTGTCATTAAGTGATACATCATGCATTTAAGATAAAGTTATGGGCTCTAAAACAGATTCGGTAAAGGAAAATTTAACTTACACTAAATTACCTATGGAAATAACTCACCTAAACACTGACTTAATTTATTATGATCAGTGCTATTACAATAAATATCAGATATATTCATAATTGCATAGCATTTATCTTTAGTTAATGACCTGTAGGAAGGTTATTATGTAGGTTTCACCCTTTGGTTACTGTAAATGGAAGCATTCACTGAGCTGGCTTGCAATCTCGCTCTTCATCCTGAAGAACAGGTATTGCTGAGCCTTCCTGACTAAGGTGTGGACCAGCCGGTAGCTCAGCATTCACTGGGTGCTGACATATCCTGCCTGAGGGAAGAAGCAGCTCGTTTTTGGTTGCTCTGGCCAGAAGCTACAAGGAGAAACTATGATTCTACTCCACCCGCTTTGTACTGCTGATGTTGGTCCCTTCAGCATGGTCTACTTGTGAAGAGCAGGCCAGCAGCAAGCTTTATCTCAGGTTCAGTCAAATAGCCCAGAGCTTCAGTGGAAAACATGGGACAAACACGTCCTACCCCTAATAAATGGTTAGATACAAGGCTACTGATGCTTCCAGAAATTGGAATTAATGCTGACCCTGGTGGTAAATGGGTCCATGCAGGGTCAGAGCAGCAAATAATCAGCTCTTCTCCTTGTTTCCAGGCTCAGCAAAATAATAATAAATTAGTGGACGATGACAGCAGTGCATCCATTGCCCTTGTGACCATTAGGTTTGACATTAAAGTTGTTAATCTGGTCTCCTTAGCCATGTTGCTTGTACTAGAAGCAGCTGCATTGCCAAATCCTAGAAGAGAAGTGTGAGCTTACCTCCCAGCCAGGTTTTGGAAATGATGGTCCAAGAAGATAACTGTCTGAGCACTGTGCAAAACAATTTATCTTCCCTGTCTGTGTCTTTAATCTTAAGCATCCTTAGTTTTTCTAAGCCTCATCAAAGCAGCAGGTGGCCCAGTAGGCTGAAGGACCTTCTGTTGCTACCGATTCACCTCCATGTCTTTTGGTCCTCCTGGGATCTCAGTTCAAGGATGGTGGTTCACATCATCTCTGGTACCCTTAATCCAACTCTTCCTGTCTCTAACCACAGCTAATGCTTGCAGTGCAGAGAAAGCAGCTGCCTGTCCTGGCAATTAACGGCTTTTCCTTGGCTGGTGTTTCATCCATCAGTCATTCCTCTCTGGACTAATTTTAGAACCTGGATTCAGTGCCAGCTTCACAGATGATCTTTTAATTTTGTAAAGGTGTTTGGCTTTGTTCACCAATAACTTAATTAGAGGTACTCTCCAAGTTCCCTCTCTGCTTACACAGCCCTTGCACTGCTTCTTTTCCTTCTTTTCTCTTTCCGTCAGACAGGTACGTCAGAGCTCAGAGGACTCAGGATGATGAAACTTAGGAACACAGATGAGTCCATGGGAGGAACAAGGACTGCAGCACCCGAGAAATGGTTTGCTGAAAGCCTCTTCCAGTCACAGCCACATTAAGGATGAATCCCCTTGATGAAAAATGAGGGTGTTTTGGATGTTGGGAGCTTAAAGGAGCTTAAGTTTCACAGACAATACAAAACTGAGAGGAGTGGTAGCACACCAGATGGCTGTGCTGCCCTTCAGAGAGACCTCGGCAGGCCGGAGAAATGGGCCAACAAATGCAAAGTCCTGTGCCCGGGGAGGAATAGCCCCAAGCACCAAGACAGGCTGGGTGCTCACCGTCTGGAAAGCAGCTCTGCAGAGAAGGTCCCAGGGGTCCTGGTGGACACCAAGTTGAACACAAGCCAGCAGTGTGGCCCTTGGGGCAAAGAAGGCCATGGGTCTCCTAGACTGCTTTAGGCAGAGCATTGCCAGCAGGTTAAGGGAGGTGCTCCTGCCCTTCTGTTCACACTGGTGAGACACATATGGAAGGCTGGGTCCACTGCTGGGCTTCCCAGCACAAGAGAGACGTAGACATGCTGGAGTGAAGCCAGTGAAGGGCCACAAAGAAGATGAAGGGACTGGAGCATCTGATATATGGGGAGAGGCTGAGAGGTTGGGACTACTTCAGCCTGGGGAAGACTCAGGGCTTACCAATGTGTATAAATACCTGCTGGAGGAAGTAAAGTTGACACAACCAGACTCTTCTCAGGGGTGCCTAGTGAAAGAACAAGAGGCAAGAGGCACAAACTGAAATACAGGAAATTCCACTTAAACATAAGAAACAACTTTCTTACTGTGAGGGTGGTTGAACACTGAAACAGGTTGCCCAGCGAGGTTGTGGTGTCTCCATCCTTGCAGATGTTCAAAGCCCAATAGCACATGGTCCTGGTCAACATGACGTAGGCAACCTTGCTTTGAGCAGGGACTAGGCCATCTCCAGAGCTGCCTCCCAGCCTCAGCCCCTCTCTGATTCTGTGATTTTTGCTATCCATAAGCTAAAACTTCTATTACTTTCAGCAGGGTAAATTTTGTGTGCAAATGTTACTGAAATTATCTGAATTTCTACCAGAAACTGCTGTTCCTTCTTTCTTTTTAGGAGCAACAACCATCTGTCCTGATTCCCTGAATGAAAGCTTTTACCTCCTATCAGAAGGCATGGTAGGAAAGAAATAGAAAAAACTGAAAGCAGCTTATTGTTTATTAAAGTTTGACTGAGTTTATATCCTTTCTGGAAGTCTGCAGTCCTGTGTATGCTGACTATTCTCCTGTATATCCTTCCTATGGGTATAAATGTCTCTTTTTTTAAACTCCTTAATAAATTCTTGGCTTCAACGAGAATTCCTGGGGGCAAGAAGTCCCTGAAAAAGTGTTATGTTGATACAAAATATATTCCTTACAAAAAGCCTGAGTCCAGGTGTGATGGATTGTGCAAAGATTTGCTTGGATTTTTCCAAAAATGTGACCCGAGGCCTCGGGATGGAGGAGGGTTGTGATTTGACCGGCGTGGTTACCTGACCCTTGACAGAAGAGTGCGATCCAGGGAGACTGACAGCAGCAGCCCTTCGTTCCAGCGTCACTGTTGTTCTGGTTTTATTTAAATTGGAAAGGCGAGAGGGCTTGGGAAGCTGCCAATGTTAATGCTATAGTCACTGACAAGGTAAAATGTGCCTTGAAAAGATACACAGCTCTCCTTTCACAGCCACATTTGCTTTAAAGTTGGAGCTAAACCTCACCGCAGAGCAGATACGGGGAGTGTGGGCTGCATTGATTCCTGGCCCTAGGAGGTTGGGAAGAGATTTGGCATCTAACCCCAGGCCTGGCCCTGCTGCAGGAGGGGGTGGCGAAGGGATTGACTGCTTTGCATGGCTTAATTGCCCTCAGCATTACAATCTGCAGCACTTTGCTAAATTATGGCTAATGTTCAGCTTTATTTCTTTGTGAGAAATGGCAGCAAGTAATGAAGTAGAGCATTTAGTCAATGGTAATAAATAAAAATAATTTCTTTCTTAAAACAGCAAAAAGGGAGCCGTAGCTGGGTGATCAAGCTCTTCTTAGATAACATTATCAACAAAAACCCCAGGAGCTTTAAGGAGTCAAATGCCCACCTAGTAGTTTACTGGTGTGACAGTTTACCGGTGCGTTTCTTCCCTGACTTGGCTCTGCCATCTTATGCTTAAACTTTAAGCCTATGCTCTATCAGGCACGTATTATAAAACAGATTTTAGTTCTCTGCCCACATAACGCTTTCTTCCCTCTTGCCTGAGCCTCCTGCTCTTGGCAAGAGCGGTGTCTCCTACAGAAACAGATGTTTCCCTCTTGCCTATCAAGGGGACACCGCTCTTGGGCTGAGGCTTTCCGCTTGCCGGTACCTCCAAGCCCAACAGGTAACCCCTGCTCCCTGCCAGAGCTCCCTTCTTTCCCTTGGGAAGCCCCTGCCCCTCCTGAGCAGCCCTGGGAGAAGAGGCTGAAGTGAGCAGAAGTTTCCCAGGCTACATCAAGGCTTTTGCTGTCTGCTCTCAAAAGCTAGTGGGGTGTCCTGGGATGTGTTAATCCCCCTGTATCAGTGACTGATTGGGCTCTCTGTGAATGCCTTGGCCATTTACACAGTCCTTAATATTTCCACAAACAAAGGGACCTGCTGGCACCCCTTGGCACGGCCAAGGAAAGGTTGAAAAGAAAAGGGCTTGGGCTGATAGCAGAAACCTGCTCATGGCCCCACGACCAGCTCTTTTTGGGATTGGGAACCCTCAAAGGTCAAGTCTTTCATTGTTCAGAAAACCTGAAATTTTATGTAAAAATTAAAAGAGGTGACTGAGATGCCAGATAAGCTCTTACTGACTGTACAACAGCAATTTGTAGGGTCTGTTAAGAATCAACCAAATGTCTAAGGACGCTGCTGGCTCTGCCTGGTTCCTGTGTATTTACTCATTAGCTCTTGCGTGCTCTT
Organism: Tringa tobata; assembly: GCA_033628505.1. Taxonomy (NCBI): domain Eukaryota; kingdom Metazoa; phylum Chordata; class Aves; order Charadriiformes; family Scolopacidae; genus Tringa; species Tringa tobata. The sequence goes on from JAHREE010000562.1 coordinate 763,014, forward strand.
CCCTGCTATCTGTGTTTGGAAAGATGGTACGTACCAGTTACTCCACTTGGCTTCCTCTGTTCTGTGCCTCATTAGTTGTAGCTCTTGGCATGTTGATAAAACCTTATCTCCCAGATAAGCCGAACACACAGCGTGGTTGTCTTGACTCGTGCAGTAACACTCGTCCTCTGTTTCTATGGGAAATAGCAGAGTGGAAAGGGTACCTTCTGAAGTAGGATTAAATAACCTCCTCGGAGATATTGCCTGTGTATTACCACCACAAGCAACGGTGTTTAGAGGGGATCTGAAGGCCAGCACCTGGCAGGTGTCCCCTTCCCTGCTGGGCACCATCAGCACATGGCCACCTGAAGCAGGAGCACACATGCCATGCCCTGGAGTGAGAGCTGAGCAATGGCAGGGACAGCAGGAGACCTAATTTAATAACCAGGTGTGCTGTGTTAACACTGGGAAAGGCAAGGACCAGCTGGGCAGGGTCATGCTACAATGGATTGTAACAGACTGGCACGAAAGCATCATCCCCACACGAGAAACACGCTTTAAATTCTTGGCACTTGGGGGAATTTGGTGCTCTCTGGGGCCCCCCAACCCCTCTGCCTTTCTGCAGCACTTTGCCACTGCCCACTTTGTGTTAAGGGGGACTACATTTAGGCTTGTCCATGTATCTGAGTGGTGGGAGCACCTGGGGTTTCGGTGAGGTCCAGAGCACATCATAGGGTAAGCTGAGGCTCACCACTGAGCTTTGCAACTGTGTTCCTGGCATCTGTATATATTTGTGGGCTAGTGAAGCAGCACAAACCATTGCCCATGAGCTCTTCATGTGCTTTCTCTGCTGTTCCTGTTCTGTTCCTACTGGCTCCCCAGTGCAAACACACAACACATGGGATCTTTTCTGCAAGCCTCTCAGTGATACACGGCTGTCAGCACTAATACAGCAGGAGAAGCAGCATAACCATCTGCAGCACTGACGGGAACCAGGTTTGACCCACGAGAGCACTCTGTATTTTCAGCAAGGATCAGAAAACCAGCTTACCAAGGAGTAAAACAAAAAAACCTCATCATTTAATACCTTTCCTCCCCAGGATATGAATCTGGGCCCTGCAATGTTCTGGCTTTCATTCTATTCAGCTCTCTAGAGGATGAAATGACCGAGCTCCCCACTCCAACGAGATAAATGTGGCTAATACACAGGTTGTGCCACCGCCAGCAAAGGGCCCAACCTGCTCTCAGGCCTCCAAGCGATCTGTGTTTGGTGATCTCTGCAGATGGTTGAAGTGGCTCATCTCCTCTCTAGCAGGAGTGCTTTATGTTCTCCATAGGGGGAAAAGAAGGAGAATAACTGCATAAATTATCAGTGGAAGCAATCTCTTCCCTGACAGTCTTCCCTGTCTGGTCTGCTCCTAAAGGACCAGTATATACTGACTCTAATCAGGCTTGTCTGCTCGTGTCGGGAATTTCAACAAGAGGAGAGGGAGAAGATACTCTGCTTTCCAACCAGCAGAAAAATCTCCTGCAGCAGAGAGTGCTCCCGGGGGGCTCCGGCCCTTTGCCCTCATTGATCAGAGGAAAAAAAATCGCTCCCAGGCATTACCTCGTTACCTTGGCCTTCATTTTCAGGAGTAACAACCACAACTGCCTCCCACCAAGCATCCAGCTTACATTTTAACAAGGCTGATTTTCAGCTGGGAGGTGCCTGGCCCTGCCTGGATATCCTCTGGCTTTTCCCGCTGCCCAGGCAGGGCTGAGCACGACCATCTTCGTATCACACCGGCCACTGCAACCCCAGCAAAGCAGCAAAAGCTTCACTTTCTGTTTTCAATGCAGGGAAACAGGATCATGAAAGTGCCCTTCACAGGTTTCCTGTCCTCATCCAGAGAAAAACAGCTCTCATTGTTCACCGAAGTTAAGGAATTGCAGGGGTTTGTACATTCCTTTAAAGAGCTTGCAAGCCCTGCAGAGGCAGTGCCTGCGTTCTGTGTTTTAGCACCTGCAAAAAGCACTCAGATCAGCAACTTGCCAGAGCTACAGAATACATAAACCTGGTATTTTTGCATCTGCTTAGTATGTGCTGTTAGTGGGAACCAGCTGAGTAGGTTCACGTCTTTTTTGCTGGAGAAAGCGGATGACACAAAATCCCTTTCCTTGTATTTTTTAAAAGGAGGCCAAGAGAAGCCACTTCTCTCTCCTGCATAAAACATTCAACAGGGCTCAAGCTCATTATTTTCTACATTTTCAGTATAAATCTCTAGAAGCACTGATCACAGCTGGGAAAATCTGCAGCCTACCAACCACGAGATGCTCATGTGGACTGACCTGTCCCCTCCAGCAGTTTCAACTGAGGTGGGACCAAACGGCCCCTTGGGACTGGGTGGGCATGTTAAACTGTTTTCCTTGGTATCAACTGGTATTTCCCAGCCCTCTCACAAGCCATGAGGATTTGGGGGCTGCCTGGGGAGACAGGATGAGGCAGAAAAGAAGAAAACACCAATATTGAGTTGCTAAACCTTGGCTCAACGGCTGGAGCATGAAACCGCACTCACAACTTGCACATCGGGTGAGAATACTGTATTAAATGGTTTCCTTTTTCTACTTGGGCACCACCTGCTGGCATGTAATTAAATTAGCATCATGAGCCAGATATTAAACCCTGCAGTCCCTGAGAATATGCCAGGTTTTTTTCCAGATTATTAAGCAAGGTAGAGAGGAGAATTTTTTTAATCACCTTGTGCACTCCCTGTACCAGCGCTTAGTCACTATAAATACATCTCCTTGTACATCCCTCCTGCTTTTAAGATTGCAGTGAAAAGCACTTATGCAGAACATTTTTCTGGGCATTACTTGTTCCCGGTGTCAGGCAAAGCCTGGTGTGTACATGGCAGGAGTACCCGGCCATCGTGCCCAGCCCTTCCCATGGAGCACCCCTGGGCCTGCCAGAACACAACCAGGACAAACATGGGACTGGAAGGACACTCCTTGGAGCCAAGGCTAGGCAACTTGCTATAACCCCAAAATATAAAGCCACATGGCTGAGAAATACTGGCCCAGTTCACCCAGGGCATCCCAGAAGGGGCTGCAGTGAGCTCACAGCCCAGAGCTGGTCCCAGCAGGGAGGGCTGCAAGGGGGAGACTAGGAGAGGTCTGTGATCACATCCTAAGAGCTGTAAATAGGTTTCTGGGAGTTTGACTTCGCGTCTGACACAGATTCAGCTTTCTTTGCAATGTTTCATGCAGGAAGAGGAGTAATCTCTATGCTCAGCAGTGTAAACTCATCTAAGCCAATGCTGTAGAATTCATCTCCCATGGTTTGCCTCTAGTCCTCCCTCCTCTGCCCTCAGCAAAACAGACCGTGGAGCCAGAGCTGGTTTTGCTTCTTCCAGCTGCAAAATACGTAGCAGGAGGGAAAGGAGACGGGGAAAAATGAAGGGCAAGGGGGAATGCACTTAGGGAGCAAAACAGTAAATAACCACGCAGAGGTTTCACATCTACAGCTACAAAGTCACTGCACTGCAGGGGACAGAGGGCTAGCCCACAGCTGAAGACAGGGACATACTCAGAATATGGGGGCCAGGCCTGATCCAGGAAGCCTTCCTCTTCAGGAAGAGTTTGCTGGCTGGTGGCTCTTCCCCAGAAGTGCAACAAAAAGGGAAAGGGCAGCTAACACAGCTGACTTCTTTTCCCCGAGGACCCAAAATCATCTGCTGGTACATATGGTAAGAAATGGCACATTGTACCCAGTGTTCATCCCAAGATATTTTCCTACTTGGATTTTTGGCTGAGAGCTTCACAGCTGGTCCCAAACATGCTGTTCTGTTTCTCCACATTGAGGGGAAAAAGGATAACCGGGACTTGGATCGGGAAGGCTGAGGGGAAATGAGAAGTGACATCCAAATTCCTCATTGCTTGCAAGATATGTGTACACCACAGGAGGAAACAAGCCAAAAAGAAATCAAATTAAAAGCTATGCTTGTGAGAAATTGAGCTGAGAGTGAAAAACCTCCTATCATTTTTGCTGCAATCTGCTATTGAAGGCTTGTGGTCTTGCTGGACGCCTGGTGCTGTGGAGGAGCTGTGTCAGGTGGCTCAGCAAAGGGTTGGGAAAGCCCTGTGAGACATATGGGAGCATTTATACAATACCTGCCTTTAGCTGGCTGCAGGATAACATGACTTTTATAAACAGGGGTGCTTTGGGGAACCCTAGTCTTTCTGCAGGGTAGATCTCTGCCCGTTTTCCTGGCTACAGCACCAGGAGGACACGAGAACAACTCCCTGAACCCAACATGAGTATGAAGCCCCCCAAGGGACAGGCTTCCACAGGCTAGGGCAAACTCAGGACCTCACTGAGGTAAAAGCCAACCTGCCTGACCAACTGGCTCCTGTGTCCTCTGCGTGGAATGCATATGCAGAGCATAAACCCCCAAAAGATGCTGAGAAAAGGCTGTATGGCCAAGCACACCCCTGAGACATGCCAGCCCCATGGCACACAAACCATCTGAGGGGCCCCTGGGCTAAACACAGCCCCTTCCCCAGGGAGCTGGAAGCACCTGGGAGAACCAGAATGGGTGGAAAAGCAGCTTTTGGGACCCAGGTCACTAGTGTCACATCTGCTGGGATGGATACAGAGAGAAAGGCCATTCTGGATCTGAACTTTTCAACCCCAATGCTCCAGCTGGCATATTGGGGACACAGGGCTTTCAGCAGGGCTTACAGTGCTTTACTTATTAGCTCTTTTACCCATTAGCTCATTGATAAAGAGCTTGAACAAAAGCCCTACTTTCAGATACCACCACGGTGATTAGCGGCCTCCAAGCCGGGCACTACAGCATGTTCACAGCTCATCCACGCTACCCCTTTCAGCAGAACCCTTCCCACGAGCCTTCTGAGAAGGCAGAGAACATGGTCCAAAGCTTCTAGAAAAGCAATGAAGATGCTCAGTTTGATAGAATGTCTGTTATTAAAGAATAAAATTCACTCAGAAGGTAACTTTGGAAAAAACAACTCTTCCCTAGAGAATTCTTTGCAAGAAGTGGAAGCCTAAGGCAATTAGAGTAGAAATGTTTCCTCCTTATCAGGCATGAGAAGAGCAAAGCCAGGCATTTAAAAAGCAACTTCTGGGAAGGCCTCTGCAATGTGCAGGATGTGTGGAGCTGCAGGTGGGATTTGTGCAGAAGGGACAGAGGAGTGAACTGAAGTTGATGAAAAGATTTCCCGATGGCTGTGCATCTCTCTCATGCACAGCGACAGAGCTTTTACTCGGCAGCCCTATGCCTGCTCTCTGTCATTCAAAGCTCTTTCAGATCCCCATCCAGGTAGGAGAAAAGTTCTCCAAATGGTCAGAAAGGGGGATTTTTCAAACACAAACCTGAAAGATTTCCTAGACTTCCTCAGAAATACATGTCTTCGTGTCCTCCCTGCAGTAACAACAGTCCTCCGGCTCTTACAGAGACAACACCACCCCACCACCACCCCCCAAATGGAGCTGTACCAGCAATAGCATTTTGGAGGAAAACTGCACTCACTCTCTGCTGGATTCAGCCAAGGGGGAACATCTCAGCTCCCAGTGGGCATGGGGCAGAACACAGCCCTGCCTGACCCATGGACCTCAGAGGGGAGCAAGCCCTCTGCCAGCCCTCCTTGCTTTGCCTGTAGTGACCACAGCCAGCAGGATCTGACCATGCCTCCAAGGCAAGCACATTAAAAAAAATATATAGTGAAAAGGATTTGAAATGTGGTTTGTGAGCAATAAGGCTTTCCCCATGTTGGCTCAGTCTGACAATCTCCTCTCATAGAAATTTCAAAGAGGGTTTTGCCCTAGTGAAAATACAGTGAAAGGCTCTTTTTTTTTTTTTAATGTATTTTAAAGCCTATGCAATCAAAAAGCTCTTTGAAGCTCCAGGAGCCCTAGACATTGTCTAAAAACATCTGCTTCTATTTTTCTGCTATATTTTTCCTTGATGGGAAATGAAACCAATCAAACTCTTGTTAGGGAGGACGGCCCTGTGCCAACAGCCTGGCTACCTGGCTGGGACCCAGCTCTGCCAGGAGGGACTGGTGGCACCTGCACAAACCAGCAGCACTGGATTTCCAAAAGCTGGGCCCTGCTTCCCCTGTTGTGGTGGATGAAGTATAATCCAGCGCCCTCAGGATGACCAATATGGCTGCAGACACTTCTCCAGTTATTTGCTGTTCCCAGCCCTAAAGCTGAGCTCCCCAGGAGCTGGTGGCATTTGCCACTCACCCTCTGGATGAAGGAGTCTCTCTGGAGACACTGGAAGACACTTTTGCCCTCTCCTTCCCAAAGCTCAGTCTCAGGAAGGTTTTCCCTTGGTTCAGCTCCTCCGGTGATGGAAAGAGCAGCTCAATGGATGGCAACACCAGCCTCAGAGATGCCCCAAGGAGCTGCCTGCACTGCCCCCATCCCCATAGCAAGGGAGAAAGGTGCTTGCCAGCCCACAGCCATCAATTTGAGTTTACAGTGTTCAAGCAAGCTGGTGAGAACATCTGTGGATTTGTCATTTAAAAGCATTTTAATGAGAGGAAGCTCATTTTTCAGTGCAAAAGCAGAAGCTCAAAGAAATATTACAAACTGTGAGCATTACTTTCTGCTTCTTTCACAGCAGGTCTGAACCATCTTATCTGGTGCATTATGAAGAAATTATTTTAGATTTCCTAAAAAAAAAAAAAAGCCTCACAAAACCCCAGGAGTAATAGCACAGATATCTTGCTGCTTCTCCCAGGAGGTAATTGCTTAATAGGAACATCTCACTGCCTTCAAAGAAAAATAAAATCACCAGGCCTGTAAGTCTTCCTCCCCAGCTGTTCTCTGTAAGTGCCCACAGCCACTGCTGGTAATTTCTAGCACCCTGGCTGCTTATATGTCACAGCTACAACAATATCATCTTTGTGAACAACCTCATTGTGTAAGAAAATAGTATTGACTAAGCTGGAATGGATCCCACAGTGACAACCAGGGTAGCAAGTTCTGCGTCTCGGGACAGTCAGAGTTGATCCAACCTCAACAGCGGCCAGGACTGGGACCTGGGGGTGATTCTGTGCACATACCACTTGGCTGAAAGCCCAGCAAGCAAAACATTGTGGGCTCAAACATGCAAGGGGAAAGAGCTCAGTGTTCCTTGGGCTGCTGTTTCTCCTCCCATTCCCTTAGGCCAAGCAGAAGGCCAAGTGGAAGGAACGAGCATCCAGACAGAGAGCACGGAGAAGAAGCAAAGAACATCCTCAAGAAGAAAAACATGCCCAGAAGCAGGGCAGATAAGAGACATCACCTTCCTCATCACAGACCACATGTTCCCACAGAAATCCGTGAAGGCAAAAGCTGGCATTTCACAGCCTTGGCCAGCCTTTCACCAGCACTGCTACCCCCCACTCCTTGCATGAATCCTGAGCTTAGAAGCTATTGGAAGGCAAGGGGCCACCGCAGCTTTGCCTCTTCGGTTCCTGAGCCCTTTTGCCTTTCTGCCATCCAGCCCCAGCTTTCAGCAATTCTGATTTTTACAACGGCAGCCTGATTTGTGCTCCCCTCCAGCTCTTCTTAGACAACTTCAAAACAACCTTGAATAGTGGCCCCAACTGCTGCAGCTGCTGGCTGCAGTCCCCCTGTTTCTCCCAGGACCCTTGCTCTCATCCTGCTGCATTAGGCAGGGTGGAACTTAAAACCAGAACTCTTAGTCCTTCCCTGTCCCCATTGCATCCTCCAGGGCCCTACACTGAGGTTTCCCCTCTCACTGGAGGTGGGAGCTGGAAACTCCTTCCCCTGGACATCTGTCAACTGAGAGGCAGCACTGACATGCAACACCTGCAGCATAAAAACTATTTGGGGAAATGGAACTGCATGGAGTGGAAAGCTCAGTGTAAAATTTTGTGTTCAGCTTAAGGCTGAAAAAAAATAATAAAAATAAGTGTGTTCCCCATTCACTCACCTGATTTCTTCCCTCCCCATTAGCTCCAAGAGGGCCATCAAAGCATCACAGCTGAATGTATTTCCATATGGAGACAGGAGGAGTGATGTTTTGGCCCTCAAAATGGATACAATTTATGCAGCAGGGAAGAAATCTGGGGGAGCGAGAGTTGGCAGTGAAACAGGAAGGTTATAAGATAAAGATTCAACCCCCCTAAACACACACACGCACCCAGAAACACAAGGGAAATAATTTTAACAGCAAGGCCAGGCAAAAAAACAGAATGATGCCAAACCAGACTGCAATGCAGCATGAGCTGCATCTAGTGGCCAAGGAAAGCAGTGATTTTCTCTGGAGGAGCAGTTCAGCTTGGTAGGAGAAGTAATGACCAAGCCCAGGAGTGGAACTAGCGCTTCTCTCCTTGCTGCTCAAGGTTGGACCCAAACTGCAACCATCCTGCCTTCAGGAAAACAGCAGCTCCAAGAAAAATAAAATCACAAGCCTCAGCATTTCAGACAGCACTCCTCTGGGAGGTGCCACAGATGCCCTCCTGACTCAGGTTTGCAGCAGCCCTCATTGCCCACAGGCTACTGCAGCCAGCCCTTTGGGGACAGTCACAATAATAATAAAATAAAAAAGGTAGCTGCTGTCTGCACCACTTGCAAACAAGGTGCTGTGGGCAGAGGGACTGGGGCAGAAAGGCAGCAAATGCACAGCAAGGCTGTTGCATACAGTAGCCAAGATGCCCAGAAGGCTGACAGCACCGACTAAGCGAGCCTCTGCAGCTTCATATTCTGCTCAGGGCTACATAATCCCTGGCTGCACGTTATTACAATCCTCAGCATTTCCTCCCCTAAATCTTGACAGTATACTGACAACTCAATTTGAAAGCCAAGGTGTTTCCTTGATGCAGAACTTTTTTTTTTTCTAAACAGGAGGCAGAGTACATCAACCCACGGCACGATTCATTACCCTCAATTCAGAATACACAGCGTGTCAGGGATAGAGCTATGAAGTTTTGATTTATTCAGGCTAATCAAGGAGAAAGCTATTAACCGAGGGGCAATGGATTATTAAATAAAGTGACAGAAGAAACATAATGTCAAAACACCTAGTTCTGACTCTTGGAACATATAATTTCTCTTATCTATCTCAAGTCTTTGCTATAAAAGTTAAAGCAATCCTTCCAGCTCAGACACAATTTTAAACATGTTGAGGACGTGATCCAGCTCCCATTTAAGCTTTCAGAGTGCAGCAAAGTACTTGAAACTCTGAATAATGTCACTGAAAGGCTTTCTTAACAGTAGCCAGTAACAGCAAACTCAACGATCAAGACCTGTGTGCTACCAGCTGCAAAACTTTCAGTAAATTGCCCTTGACTGACAGCGGGGCTAGTTTTGGGGGACACAAGCTGGAGGTATGTGCCACAGCATGTTGCTAGAGTGGCAATACAGAGCAAGAGCAATATCCATAGCCATAAATATTATACTTCTGGCATCTACATCCAATCAAAACTAGTACATCTGCAAGCTGTGTGTCATTGTGAAGAGAAGGAAGACCACAGGGGATGAAACTGAAGAGCAAAAGAGAAATTCACATCAGCATTCAAAGCCATCAAAAGCCATATATATCTCTCTAGATCCAGTATAACAACCATATCCCTGTTACAGTGCAGATGCAGCAAATGCAGAAAAATCCTACCCCATGGACAACTTCCATCCCCATGCCCCATATCAGACATAGCTTTAATGTCCTCTTTTCTCCAAGGCCACCTAATGCCTTGCACTACCTCCTGGCTTGCTCTCCACCATCATCTCTGATAGAAAGGTGTCCTTCCTATGCAACTTCTGAACTCCCTTCCCACACTGATCCCATCCAGCACCAGTAAAGCCTCTATGCCTCCTCCTGTGGTGTGTGGCCAATTCCTCCCCACCATGATCAAGACAGTGTGTGCTGCTACTTGATTTTCTCAGCCTTCTATGCTCACAGCAGGAACTTTCTGAGCAGGGCCACAAGCTGCCTCCCTAAGCCCTGTCATTCAGCAGGGATCCACTTAAAGGAGCCAGAGGATAGGGATTAAAGCAGAGTTCAGTGTTCTCCTATAACAGCTTTTAGAAACCTGGCATTGGTGCATGGTAGATCCTCTCTCAGTCCTAATTAACATGGCTTGCTATAGCTATTTGTCCAGTGCTTTTTTTCTTCCCCCTCCCCTGGTTTTGTGCTTAGCTTACCTGTTTTGCTTTCACATATCTGTTCCTCCTACATGAGGCAGGCAGAAAGCAGAGCCCAAGAGGGCAGAGCACATTCACCACCAAAGGAGTGAGTGTGAAGACAGCCCAGAGATGCCCACAAAGGTTCAACCATAACACCAGCCCTCCAGCTGCAAATTCACAGAAAGGCATTTCTGAATCCCACCCAGCAGCTTTAAGACAGTAACTCACAAGTCAACCAACACAAGTGGCTTGTCCTGAGCCATATTTGCAGTGTGGTGAGCAACTGTACATGGAGCAGAAATGACAACATCATCCTGTCTGCCCTTCACAGCACCTTGGGTTTATCTCCTCATGCAGTACATGAGCACTGAGGCCAGGAATTCTGGGTTGTCCTGAGCCCAGTCCAGGGGTGCCCATCCTGGCCTCCATCTCCTAGAATTATGTCAGGCTGATAATAGTTCCTGGGGGCCTGCTAGGGACCTGTGCCTCCACACCACCAGTACCTATTTTTGGGAGAACTTGCAAGCCATATTACAGCACCTCCTCTCAGCTCTGCTAATGGTTAGCTAACTGGTCACACGTGAAGAGCTCTGTTGAAGTTCAAACAGATAGACTGCAGCACTGCTACACTGTCTAGACTGGGTGCTAACTTAAAGGAAATAATGTGTATTAATGCACCAGATAGCCAGCTCACCTTCACTTAAAGCAATTCAAGTCAGACCATACCCTATAACATTTTTTAAATGAGACACATAAGAAATTCAATGATAAAGCAAAAAAGGAGACCTCATAACCAAAACAAAAGTAAAATCTTTCCACCTTACCACTCTATTTCTTCATCCTGTTTTCTCTTAGGGTTCTCCTGAATTTTCCCTTCTCTTCTGCCTGAATTATACTGCTTTTCTAACTCAGTATCCATTTCCCAGTAACCAGCTAACTTCTAAACTGGCTTCTTTTCTCCTTCCCTGTTCCTCTCTCAGAAAAGGCACAGCCTTTCCTCTGCAATGCTTTCTTACCTGCCTTTTTAAAGGATTGCCTCTCCCAGCCAACTCAGTGATTGACTTTGATTCCTAGATGATTGGGATCAGCTGAGGAAGGGAGGGGCCAATGATCCATCACAGATAAAGCTGAGCATGGTTACCCATGGAAGTTTTAGAAGCCTGAGCTGCAGTATTTTTTGCTCCAGACCAAATGCTTCCTGAGGAGCTAGTGCTGCAGTATGCTGTTCCTGGAGCACAGAAATGGAATAGACTAGAAGCAGGTAGACATTTACTTTACTTTTGCTCTCTAAGATCAAGATATGGTAAAGCTCTCTTTCTTCTAGTGATTAGCTTTCAGAATGAAGGAGCTGGGTACTGCTCTGTTCACAGCATTGATTTTTTTTTTTCTTGCCTAGTAAGTTGATCTTTTTCTGAGTATATTTTTTAGTTGAAAGGCTGCCCATGTTCTAATAGGCTGCTAACAACTAGGCCTGCAATTTAAGTTCTGGGCTGTGCTTGGTTGCTCATATAAGACAACTTTGTTTCCCAGTTTTCATGGATGCCTAAACACAAATATGAATACAAGGTCTGGTACTAGTGACTTTGGATTTATGCTGAAACGTGAACACTGGTCATTCCAGCCTTCCTGCAGGGTATTTGAGGCTCTGAAAAAAAAAAAAAAATCTCTTTACCACATATTTCTACATGCAGGGAAGTAGCTTCCACTTCAAATAGCGAATGCACACTTGACTTCTTTTTCACAGAGGGGTTCTGCTGTCATAGGTGGATTAGTGTTCTTTTGCCTTTGTATCAGTTTTCTTTAATTATCAGCCTGAGATCTCCTGTTGGTTTTAAGCCCTGATGTAATGTCCTGGCATTCCTATGAGCAGCTGTGTGGCTTCTGGGGGCCCTGGGAACTGCAGGAGCGGGGCCTGGTTTGGGTCTGTGTAGCAAGGGCCCTACTGGGTGGAAGGAAGGAGAGAGGAAGTACAGGAAAAAAGGCTGCTGATATCAACCCCAGGCTGGTGGAAATAGTCTGGGAATGGCCTCTCAGATTCCTCTGACTGCCAGATATATCTGGCAAGGGAAAATGTTGGTGACAAATCTGTCAAATAAGGTTTTCTCTTTAATCAATAAAACTACTTTCTTTTAAAAGGGATTTTTTGGCTGCTGCCATACAGCTAATATTGAGAGAGAAAAGAGCCATCAGGTTTAGATGTCAACGCTGTCAGTTTAATTTTAGAAGGAATGACTTGCCTGTGTGTCAGTCCTGAGCCATTTCTCCCTGTTGTCACATCTCTGCCTAGCCCAGAAGCAAAAAGGGCCACTGCTTCTGTCTCTCTTTGCTTTGAAAAGTCTCTTCAATATTGGCTGACTGGAGAGTTTTGCTGCTCTCTGACACTGCGGTCTTGGCTGGCAGTTGGCTTCCTCAGGCCAACTCCTGCCTGTATGCCTGTCCTGGTTCCAGCATAGGGATCAGGCAAGGACCATGAAGATGATTAGAGGGCTGGAGCACATCTCCTATGAAGACAGGCTGAGAGAACTGGGGTTGTTCAGCCTGGAGAATAGAAGGCTCCAGAGTGACCTTACTGTGGCCTTGCAGTACCTGAAGGAGGCCTAGAGGAAAGCTGGGGAGGGACTCTTGATCAGGGAATGTAGCGATAGAATGAGGGGTAATGGTTTTAAACTGAAGGAGGGAAGACGTAGATTAGGTATCAGGAAGAAAATTTTCACTGTGAAGGTGGTGAGACACTGGCACAGGTTGCCCAGAGAAGCTGTGGATGCCCTGTCCCTGGAGGTGTTCAAGGCCAGGCTGGATGGGGCTTTGAGCAACCTGATCTGGTGGGAGGTGTCCCTGCCCATGGCAGGGGGTTGGAAGTAGATGTTCTTTAAGGTGCCTTCCAACCTAAACCTTTCTATGATTTCTACTAGGAATGATCTCTGTCCTCTCCCTCACTGCAAAAGAGCAGAGGGCTCTGCAATCCAGTGACCTGACCCTTCACTCTACCCCCTACACCTTCATGGCAGAAACGGTTCAGCTCTTGTCCAAGAGTAGCAAAATTTGCTTTGGCCCATATTACTGAGTAGCTTTAATTTTCAAATGGCTTTATCAGTCTGAGAAGGATGATTAGGTGTGCTGAGGATTACAGCTTGAATGTCTGAGGGGCAAGAGAAATTTGAGATTTGTTCAGAGTCTACTGGAGAGCATATTTTACATATGCCAAAAATGAAAGGCAAGCACTCTAGAAAGGGTTCAAGAGCATTGATACCTTCAGCCTGAGAATGTCCAGACCACTTACAACATTGTGAAATTGTGTTAATAATTTGAAGAAATAAGATATCATTATGGCCTTGCCATCAAAAGCAACGTAATGGCTCTTCTTTGCTGTCAGCAGGTTAAAGGCTTTCTCTGAGCTACAGTGTTTTCAGGGGAAGATGTATATAATGAGCCTGGCATGGTGCAGTCTGTCACAGCTCATTCAATAACTGCAATAAAGCAGAGCTGTCTCAACAGTCCCTAATGCAATATTTTTCTAGTTGAAAATGCTGTTACAGCACATTGAGACTGTAAATGGGGGAATGGGAGAATTTTAAGGCAACTTGTCTGGGAAAGGCATGAGAGTTTTTGTAAGTCAAAAGGGAACTTCAATTGTGGTTTATTTTGTTTTGAAATTATTTTGGAAAGTATAACAGCAAGTGAATGGGAATTCAATAAAAATAAAAAGGTGGAAAGGGCATTTTTTTTAAAAGTATTCAGTGTTTCAGTGGCTTCCACTGCATTTTCCAGTTTCCCCTGCAGCAACCTGGCCAGAAGAGAGTTCTCTTCCCCTTCAGGCAGCCTTGTAGGGCTTGCAGATCACTTGATAGCTCTTTGGACTTGATTTTCAAGGGTGGACACCATAGGCAAAGACTGTCACTTAATTAGGTTAATATTGCTGATGTTACCTGCTCCTCGCTGAAGCAGCCAGGGAAGCTGAGTAGTGGGGCCAGGGCTCCAAGAAGGCTCTTGATTTCAGAGACTCATTTTAGAGGAAAACTAACTCTTCTGACATCCTGGAGATGTTCTAAACATGCTCATCACCCCCACACCAGGAAGTGTGTCTTGAAGTGTGGCTGGTCTAGCGGAGCTGTGTCATGATCTTCCCTGAAAAGAGCTGAAGAGGCTCCCAAGGCAGCAAGAGATGCCCTGTGAAGCCCTGAGACTCCATACTTGATCTGTGCCAGTACTGTTGAATATCTCATGTGTGCTAATAAGAGCATTAATGTGTTATCCATTTTAGTTGCCTTTGGAAGACAAATATGGAAACCAAACATATCACTTAGGCTTCCTGCGAGAACTACTATTAAACCAGCTCAGTGCTTTTTTTCCAAGATCATAAGCCTAGTTGACTTTTCTATTCTCATTCATGTGGGAAAGCAAGATGGAACGGTGTGGCCTTCAGTCTCTCTCCTATTTGCACATGTCTCAGGAGATGAATTATTTATGATAATGTAATTAAAAGTGAACGAACATGTCCATTGTACTGGTTGGGTTTTTTTTTCCCTAAAGAAGCCGCAGTCTGTCATCAGGACACTAGATGGTAGTGTCAGTCCAGAAACATTTCAGTGGATGTTTGACATCGCAGTGACAGTAAATCATGGCTGTTTCAGAGGGGCTTGCTCTTTGCAACACAAGTTTTGAGGTGAATCAGTTGTGATGTGGAAATGTTATTCAAAGCTGAACTGTCTGCAATTAGGTTCAGGAGCTGGTAACCAATTCCCAGCTGGTTTCCAGAAAAAGGAGATCCCGAGTCTGGTAATTTTGCAGTTAACCACTACAGATCTACCTAAAAACTAGTGAAATCTCTATTTCTGATGGTGTGAGCACAAATTCTCATCAAAAGAGAAACCCGGTCCCTAGGTATCTCAATGACTGGTGTCAATGAGATGTGGAAAACATGTTAGCCTCTTTTTTCTGCTTAGTTTGGAGCAGATGTACAAGCAAATGTCACCTCAGACCATGGAAATGTCCTAGCTTGTAGGGTATTATGTGAAGTTGTCCTAATTCACGTTTGGAATAGACAAACTGTGACCCATGAAACCATGGCAATTTTGCCATATGTGATTAAGTTGGTATCTCCTACTTTGCATAAATAATGAAGTACTTGCTGACTTGTGTTCTTTGTTAGGGCTCCCATATGCTTTCAGTTCAAGTCTAGTCTTCAAAGGAGATGGGCTATCTTTCAGTTTGTATCTTTCATGGCCAAACCCCAATGCTCTGGAAAAATTCCCTTTCACCTGCTTGTCTTCCCCTGAAAAGTCAGAATTATTAAGGTTTATTTTACAGTTACTGCAGGTATGTGAATTTTATTTTTTATAAATATATGCCATTAAACTTTCAAGACCAGAAGAATACAGAATTCAATAGCAGCATAGAACCAAAAGAGAATAGTTGGCTTCATTCCTCACTGACCAATATTCAGGCTATTTCAGATGTGCTGGCTGGGGATGGAGCTTCTTCCAGCTTTCCCTGAATCAAAGAAAGGATTCCCTTTCACACCAGGGATGTTAAGGAAGACTCGGAGCCATGTTCCTGCTTGCTTTGTTCAGTTATGTTTCAGTGTGAGGTTAATAAAAAATGCATGTGGGATGTGGAAATAACCAGTTCTAATTATTAGATATCATATATTGACTGAGAAATGAATCCAATTCTCCCTCTGCTGAGGGACTGGGAATAGAATGCAAGGAGAAATCAGCATATGTTACTCCTAACATGACCATTTTGGTTTCAACAAATGGCAAACTAGTATTGATTTCTATACATAAGCTATGAACAAAAAAGAATTACAAAACTTCTCAGCAGCCTGAAAAGCCAATATCGACCAAACTAGAATGGCATTTAGGAGAGCGATGCTTAGCTGATGAAAATAAATAGCAGTAAAATAGCTTCTCACTTGTAATTTTTATCTAATATTGTATCAGGTCTGTAATCCCTTGCAAGTGTCATCTAATGCATCACTGGTGACTGCAGAAATGTGCAGAATTAATAAAGAGGGTGCCTGGATGTGGAATACCTACCCACCTCCAATCTTCCTGAAAGGTTTCAGCTTGATGTATGATATTCCTCTGATGGAAGTATAAAATCTATTAGTTCACAAAGTGAGCCTTATTCTTGAGTTCCAGCAAAAGAAGCCCTTTGCTTGGGGCCCCAGTTTCATACAGTCGATTTATCTGTATCCCAACGTGCACCTTCAGCTGTGAAACTGTGTGGTCATGCTATAGCACATCTAACAGAAGTGGGTACAGGGTTGCAAACGTGTGGATTAGAATAAAATTTGGTTTAATACTTCACTACCTTTAAATACCTGCAGCAGAGAAAGGGAGTGATCTCTCTACCATAGTAGATGGGTGTGAATTGGCAGGCTGCATGTGAAGGGAACTCCAGGAAGGGGAATAGAGCGTGGATATGGGTGACTGGGATGCTGTGAAATAAATGGGCATGTCAAAAAGCCAAAAATATGACAAACCTTCCCCAGAAGAGTGTTGGAGTGGTTCCTCTGGAGATCCCTTTCCCTTGTTGTTGTGCCCCTAGAATCTTACTGTCCCAGCATGACAGAAGCATCAATAGTTTTTAAGGAACAGAAGGAGAAAGTCTTCCTCGCTAACACAGGCCAATCATCATTTTGCATTCAACAGCCTTCCTTGAGTATGTTTTAGTTTCTCCTCTGTTTTAGAGCAGGGGAGCCAGGGTAGGTGGATGGGGAAGCCCAAGGGGGTGGACATCAGCAGAACACAGCATATGGGATCAGTCTGTTCAAACAGACAGCTTTACACTATCATCCCAGTGCCAGAAGAAAAGAGCCCGTGGAGCAGGTATCGGCTCTCTGAATGCACTTGTCCAGTGTTGAACACCTCTAATGTTCTGGTTAAAACGGGCTTCTAGTCCCTCCTCCCTTCGTCAGATCCCAGGTCTCCCTCAGGTTCAGCAGAAAGTGAGAGCCATGAGGATGTTCCTTGCTTTCCCAGAGCATGCTGGGCTCCTTTTAATGGGAATTTAGACCAGCAATCCTTAGTTCCCTCAGTAACCTGCTGAGATGAGAAACGTCTACTAGGCAAGTGCCACTGGATATTTTTTTAAGGCTCAACAGGTATAAAACAGCTTGTTGTACTGATTCTGCAAGGATGTAAGCTCTTGCTAAGTATGGGAGGTTGGTGCTTGCAGTAGGTTACTGATGTTTCAAGTTCCACGTGCATTTCACCAGCCTGGAGCTCAAATCTTTATCAACTTGTGGCCAACTGCAAGCAAGAGTGGCTCCATCCCTTGGGTTACAAATATTACTGTTTGACTGATATCATAGTTTGAAAAGAAATTAAACTGAGAAGCATGTGTTGTGTACAGCCAGACAAAGAAAAAGTTCAGGAAGCCTCTCTCTGTATCTTCAGATCAAGATGAACTTTGATAAACTTGGTTATTAAAAAAACAAGCAACATTTTTCTTCCTAGTCTGACTTGCAAATTAAGCTAAACTCGTATTATCAAATTTGATTGGAATTTATTTTCAGCTGAAGAGTTCACCACAGACTTAAAAGACTAAAGCCAAGATCATAATTGCATATTGTGGACTGGTCCTGCTGCAAAAGTCTTCCTGATTTCAGAGCAAAAATCTACTTAGTGAAAGGGGGTTTTGTACTAAATGAGCAGTTAGAAATGCAGAAATTGTTGTTCTCATTCAAATGCAGAAAGGATTTTGATTCAGATCCCTCCTCCATCCCTTTGAAATGCTATTTACCTACATCAGAGTCTAATAAGGTTAATCGGTTAGATGTTCCCCTAGTGTAAATTGTATCAGTGGGAAGAATACTGCCTGAATAGAGTCCTCCAGCTCTATTCATTTGCTTTCAACGTGTCAAATTAATTTTGCCACATGGGTAATAAAAGCTGTGCTTCTGTGTATTTCTGTAAACATTGTACGATTTAGAAAGTGTTTATGATTTCTTTCAACAATGAAACTTAAACTGTGCACAGTCCAATATCAGTGAGTAATTTCAGAAGCGACTGAGGCATGTAATTGAGTTTGTCAGTGTAATTGTATTTTGGAATAGATAGTGGTATGGTTTTTTTTAGTTGTTAGTGAGTCTCGTATTTAGTGTGCTGATTAATTCTATTAGAGGAGTTAATTAGACTGAGAAGGTGGGGGTGAGAATGGATACAAATCACTTTAAAGCACTGCATTTAACTCAGAGTTGATTATTCTGTGCACAGAGAAATGCCGCCTCTCCCTGTTTTGGACTCACGTGTGTGATTAGAGCTCATCAGTGCAGCCCCGCGTCTGCCGACAAGGACGGACGATGAGTATGGATGCAATTCTTTCCTTTCAAGTGTGAACTTCCAAATTAAGGCACTGGAGGGCACAGGGCTGACCCGACTTAAAAATAATAGGCTCCTGTGCATATTCCGTAATAATAAAAATAATAATTACAGTATCTGTATTTCTGGCACAGCCTCCCCATATTGTTTCCTGTAAAGAATGAAAAGCAATAAGGAATAAACAGGCACCACTTAAGGGCATTCTCTGGTTTTGCAGATTTCAGAAGAGCTTGGGCTCAAGGCTTAGCATGGGAGATTCGGATTTTCCCCTGCAAAAAGAAAAGAGACTTGGATGCTGGAGGTCTGGCAGCTGCATCTGCCCTGGAGGTACTTTAGTCGGGGGCTGAATGCAGAGCTCTGTTGGCATCTTCAAGCAGGAGCCGGCACATCTTGCCCCCAGGGAGCTGCATGGGCCCTGCCTGCACCAGAAAGGTGGGTGCTCTGCAGAGGAGTTGGCTTGTCTAGAAGAGGGAGCTGAACTTGCAGCTCCATTAAAAAAGAATCATAGATCTGATCCAGAGCCTGGTGGTAGACATCTACCATTTTTAGAGAGCCCTGGGATGGGAAAGGGAAGAGGATGGGCAGACATTAATTCTCCCGCTGTTGACTGGGTGCTGTGCACAATGAGGTACAGCCTTAGGAGCGGCCATGGAGGAGCTGATGTGGCTCTTAGTCTTCTGCATCTGACCTAGCGTGGACCAAGCCAGCTCAAAATGTGGGCAAGCTGAGCTCAAGCCCTTCAACACCTCTCCATCCCCACAGCATGCCCCAAAGCACTCCTGGGTGTGAGATGAGAGGGACTGAGGGAAGGGGAGGATGGAGAATTGAAACAACCTCCTCTGAAGCCCGAAGATGTGAAATAAATATATACAGAATAGATTTTTAACCAGCAGTGTGTAATTTTTGAATCACTTGAAATGTTTCCAACTAGACAAACAAGGCACTGTCAGAAGAGCATAAAAACATGCCTTGAGGCATCATCTCAGCTGGAAGAAAGTTGGGTCCCTTTAAACCAAACATACATATTGGGAGATGGTGTAATTTTCTGGAATACAGTTTGTCTGAATAGATGCAAAAGAAGGATACTGTCAAACGAAGCAGCGGTCAGGACTACACAAAACCTAGGTCAACAGCCTGTACATTTTCAAGAAATTGTGGTGCCGTGTCAGGGAATTGCTCCCAGGCTGCCTGGTCATTACAGCGCTGTCAGTAAAAATGCCTCTTATCTTCGGACTCCTTCCACGTACAGATAAAGCAGCTGTGGTCAGCGCAGGGCATATTTTAATAAGATTCAGAGTGGTAACATCTGGCAAATTCACATGTCATACGCTTCTCCTTCCCCATATAAAAACAGCCTCTGTTCCCATGCTTTTGTGTTTCCCTTAGATAACGGCTTTTCTGCAAGAGAATACGGATGATAGGTTATCGGCTGGGAATGGCAACGCGCCTCATGATGGCACCATACGAAGAAACGATCAGAAACTTTCACTGTTGGGAAACTTCACGTCGGAAGCCAGCTCCGATAATCCTATTGAGAGGAGGAGAGCTGGCAAGTCTCTCTCGCTGCAAAACAGAAGGAAAAGGAAGAGGGCCCTGGAAAGTCACAGGAGGGTGAACAAGTATTTCTTGCCATCAGCCTCCTTCCGCTGTTCTTGGGAAGGACCTCTCGGCTGCCTCTCACCAAAGGGCTGTGCTCCACAATATCAAAGAAAACACGCAAGATGTCTCCCAGGCAGGACTGAGACAAGACTGAGGCACCTCAGGAAAGATTCAGAGGTGCACAGAGGGAGAAGGCAGTGGGAGCCTCACGCAGAAGAGCAGCAGCATGGCTGTCCTGGGGCATCGTGGATCAAAAGGACAACCTTTTGCGATAGCAAATCATATCCTGACTTGGATGCCCAGCTTGGACTCGACCGCTGGACTCAGTGGTTGACACAGCAATGGTCCAGGGCTCTGGGTGCCCAGAGATGCCTCTAGGGATAGTCTGAAATGCCCAAGAAGATTAAGTCTCTGCAGTTGACAAGATTTATGAATCTGAAAATTTTTAGGCAATATTGAGACTCCCAAGATCCTGTTTTAATGCAGTTTTGTATCACTGTAATCCCAGACTCGTTTGATTAATAACCCTTTACCCCAACACTTAGGCCCACAAATGTTTTAGCCACCTCTTGTGCTTGATTATAATCCAAAAATCAAGCTTTGTGTACAGATGGTCTTTTAACTTGTCCAGGTAGAGGTATAATCTGTGCTGGACTAGGACTTCAGGTGACCATCCAACAGCAGCACAGGGCACTGAGTCCCTCAACACATTTACGCAGAGCTTTCCAACCCCTTTCAGTGCAGCTTTTCCAGGTCTTGTGTTTTTAAACCTGCTATCCACAACCCTGTTTGTCTCCATTTCTCCTGACAGACCACCGAAATGCTGGTGCTGCTGGCTGAAAACCTCACACAACCGCAGCCCTGCCAAACACCCAGTCCCTGAGTAACACCACTACTTTTGTCCCTTTGTCAGCAACAGCAGCGTGTTGACAGTGAAGGAGATGAGCCACAGCACAGCAGTGAGGAGAAGAACTGGGTCTGCAGGGTGCTGATAGCTCGGCTGGCCAATGGGTCCTCAGCTGGTGGAAGAGCTACACGTGTCCCCTCAGAGACCTTGGCTTGCTGGAGACACGGTAAGTCTTCTAGAAAGAGGTAGTGGAGCTACCAAGCTGTCAAAGCCACTCATCCATAGAAATAATGCTGTGTAGTTTGGGCTTTGTGAGCAGACCTGTATGGACAACCTGTCAAATGGAGCTGGGTGCAGACAAAGCCCCATTCCCAGCTCTTCTGGAGCTGCTGTTTCGCTTCCCTCCAGGGCAACGCTGTGGGTTTGACTTGCAATGGGTGACTCAGTTACTAGAAAATGGAAAAGGAAAGCTGAGGTTAGGCAGCCTTCCTCCCTCCCTGCTGACCTCCTCCTAGGGGACAGGGCAGCTCACACACCCTATCTCTGTTTTGGATGTAGGGATGGACTCTCCATGGAGCAGTCACCTTCATCCACTCCACTGCTGTCCATGGACAAGGAGAAAATGTAGCAGGACTTCATGTGGTCTTACAAGATACAGGTGGCAGTGCGGAGTGGTGGCAAAAAGGGATGTGCAGGAGTTTTGGGGTAGGCAACATGCCCCAGCAGCAGGTCCTTCCGAAACCCTTCAGCCCTCTCCTCCCTGTGAAGTGGCACACTATGCACTTTTGTTTCTTTGTCCTTTGAGTAGCCAAAACAGACTGAGAGAGACTTTTCCTTGAATTAAATGATACTAAAAATGAATTGTTTCAAGCACACAGCACCAAGCACACAGCACATTTTTTAAATCAAACTTTATTTTTACAGTTTACATTTAAAAAATAGCTGTAGTTTACATGCCAGAGTTTAGCTGTTCAAACAAACCCTTAAGCTCCTTTCTTCAGTGGCATCTCCCAATAGGTGGATCATTTCAGCTGCAGTGGCTGCTCTATATGTCATTGCAAGCACTTCCCATCAGCCATGCTCCCAGGGAGCCGGTGAAGGAATTTAGCTGATAAAAACTCTGAGCTGAGTAAACAGCTGGCAATGAACTAATTTTCTAAAATACTGCTCCTTGTCTGTACAGAAACAATTGCAATTTATTTCTGTCAGGAGGCTGATGGAGGTGAGGGTCATCCTTGAGGCAAAGCCACCCACCTCTCCCAGGAGCCCAGGGCAGGGGCCACAGCATTGGGATGGAGGATTTATCCATCCCCATGGAACAGGGAGGGGTCAGTGACCAGCTCTCCAAAAACATAAAATTCAAGGAAGTCCGATTTTAATTGAGTCTTTCCTTACAAAGGTGTAGTAAAATAGCCTGAGGGGTCATTTTGGGCCTCCACCAGGATGGCCTTGGTCTCCTGCTGGTCCATACTGGTTGGCAGGGGAGGGCCAGTGGGTCTAGCACTAATGCTGCACCCACTCCTTCTCCTAGGAGGGGACAACTCACCCTCTATTTCATTAACATTGGCCAAAGCCTTTGGAAGAGGTCAGTTAATCCTTTTATTTTTATTTTTTTTTTGTAAACAGAGAAAGGCATTAACTCACCAAGAGAATGACTGAAGCAATTCAATGGCCAAAGGAACCTTTGAGTCCCAGTTCCAGCTGCTCTGTGGGAATGTTAGGGATGCTCCTCTGGGACCTTCTGGTAATGCACAACTGTCTGGGCAGCTTAGGGCCATCCCATTGCAAACTTTTTCTTAACTCTGCCTCCTGAGTCAACTAAGTCATTGCATCAGCCCACAAAATGAGCTGAGAACAGATGTGAGTGATTCCAGTGTCAGGGGTTTGGACTATAACCACAAATGCAGGCATAATTAAGATTTTCCTCCATTTCTCGTATGTGCTAAATGGAAATATTAGATTAACTCTGCTCTGCTGTAAGACTAACTGCAGAGAGTCTCTGGAAGACGTGTTCACATGGAAAAGGCTGTTACATTGCCACTGGATCGTTATTTTGCTTACTTTACCTAGTAGTTAAAATGCATGTTTTCTGTCTTTCCTAGACCATTCATCTTCAATTGTCCAGGCAGCCAATAAGGCAGAATAAATGAGGATCATCAGAAAGTTGCAGAGTTTAAGGTTTTCTATCATTATGCAAAATCTACATCTTCATTAATCACTTTTTTTCCTTAATGAATTTGGGGACTAGTGTTTCTGTTGCTAAGTACTCAAAGGAGTTATTAAATCTCTGGCTGTCTGGTTCCTCCATCTGTTTCCATAAAAATTTACTGCAATTAGTATTTCAGCAAAATTTCTAAAACCTGCCAGATTTCTTAAGAACAGGGACCGCTACTGTAAGCGTGAGGGGGAGCTTATGGTGTCTGAGTGGCAAAAAATTATCTAAAATCCACATTAAACCAGCCTTCCCTGTAGTTTTCAGGAAGGTTAAGGCAGCAAAAGGGAGAGTGACAGAATGAGGAGAGACTGGAAAAACTGCTGCCCATCCAGGTCCAGCTGTCTGCTGCTGGTTAGGTGTTAGAATAATATTAAATTAATTTTCGTTTTTCTGAAGGAGGCAACTCCAGAAGCACAGCCAACAGCCAGGGAAGTGGGTAGAGGTCTGCAGCATGGCTACTGGGTGTGCAGAGGGGCAACGGGGTGGCTCCTGGGGGTCATTACCAGTCCTGGGGGTAAGTACTGGGCACAGGACTCCGCTTCCTTGCGCAAGAGCCGCTTGGCATCATGCACCCTCTTGGATTTTACTGTGGACAAGTGCACAAGTAGGGCAGCACAAGTCCTACCCCTGGCAGAAATAAACTGCAGAATATGAGCCCGTGCTTCTGCAGGAGTATGGCAGGAGCCCACGCCTTGGTGTGCGCTCATCAGGTGTTTAAGGAGGCTAGTGACAACACCGTGCACTGACATGGTCTCAAGGAAGGCCCTTTGTTCCACTCTACAAACGGCTGCAGAACTGTGAAATTAATAAAATGGGACAAACAAGTTTTTGATGGCCAAAGGGTTATGTTTTATTCTTAATCTCTTAATTAACAGGCCTTCTCCACCACGCTGTGGTGCGTCTTAGGTGCTGTATGTGGCCGTATCATTGAAATTCCCCCTCCAGGTGGCTCTCCTGGCCCCATTATGTACCTGCTTAGTATCAAATTCAAGGGATCCCTGAGTCTTTATTTTCACTATATTTATGCCAGGATAAATTTCCATCTGCTTTTAAGAACAGTGGGAAGGGCCCAGTTTCTCAGGAAGGAAGGGTTGCAGGGTGTTGTCTGAGCTGAAGCAAAAATGATGATCCAAAAAGGGCTGACTGACTGGAAGGGCTTGGCTCCGATGTGCCTGAATTGCCCAGGAGGAAGATAATAAACAGAATGAGGAGAGCAATTGCTTTAATAAATAAACTGGAACATGTGTGCGACTGATACCGCCAGGGGCTGATATATGCCAAGAAGTCTGTTTTTAACATCTGCTCTTCAGCAGCCTTAATACGTTATGACCAGATCAATATATCTTCTGCTGCTGGTGTCAGACGTCCTATAGGAGCTAGAGGCTGGGGAGGGAAATACACATGAACAAACATATAGAAATGCATACAGAGACCCATACAGACATTTTTGTACACGTGCATTGTTGCACCAGGGGAAGGATTAATAATGTGAAATAGATTCAAAATGGTGCTTAAGTAGCCCTGGAATACTGTGTTCGGTTTTGGTCTCTGCAATAAAAAAAAGCTGTGGACAGGCTGGAGAGGGTCCAGAAAAGGGCCACAAAGATGATCAAAGGACCAGG
This sequence comes from Tringa tobata, assembly GCA_033628505.1. Lineage (NCBI taxonomy): Eukaryota > Metazoa > Chordata > Aves > Charadriiformes > Scolopacidae > Tringa > Tringa tobata. Next base: position 787,747 of record JAHREE010000562.1, read on the forward strand.
AAACCTGCCATATGAGGAAAGGCTGAGAGAATTGGGTATTGTCAGCTTTGCGAAAAGAAGGCTTAGGGGAGACCTTATCACCATGTTCTGGTACTTAAAGGGTGGCTACAAAGAAGATGGAGAGTCATATGGAAAAGACGAGTGGTAATGGGTACAAGTTACTCCTGGGGAGATTCCGATGGGACACAAGAGGAAAATGTTTCACAATGAGAACAATCAGCCATTGGAATAATCTCCCCAGGGAAGTGGTGGATTCCCCATCATTGGACACTTTTAAGATTCAGCCGAACAGGGTGCTGGGCCATCTTGTCTAGACCATGCTTTTGCCAGGAAAGGTTGGGCCAAATGATCCTTAAGGTCCCTTCCAACCTGGTATTCTATGATTCTATGACAAAGAAAACTCAGCGGCCAGTTTTTGTTCCCTATGATCTCTCTTTTTTTGGCGAAGCATAAGCTAGAGGATTGCTGTGTTGTTGGCAGCTCATATCCCACTCAGTGCATCCATAGATGCAATATGGTCTTTATACTATAATTAAAAGGCTTTTCATCTCTTGCCAAGGCTTTTATGTGCTGCAAAGGCCGAGGGAAGCAGGTGAGGTGCTGTAGGAATAATGGTCATTTTTAAAAGCAGTCTTACCAGCCTGCAGCCACGGGCAGGGAAAGGCAGAGAAAGAGAGGAGCAGGGAATGAAAAAGGAGATGAAAGGAAGGGCTGAGTGAAAACCCAGTGGCCATGAAGCTGTTCTGGCACTGTCAGAAGCACAGACACAACTGTCTATTCTCTCCTCTGCTACAGGGTATTGTACCCACAGTGCCTGGGAAAAGCACCACGTGGCTGCTCCTCAGCCTTCCCAGCTTGCCCTCCAGCCTCTGAGCTTCGGCCACAGCTGGAAGCAGCCTTGGGAGAAGGTACAGGACCATGAATTAGCTGAAAACAGGGTTAAGCGAAGGTATGGAGCCACAAATATCCATCGTTCAGGTGAAGCCAGACGCTTCCTTTGCCTGTGCTGGGTTTTTCTGCTCAGCCCATCTTCTTCACTTGCAGTGGAGATGCTGGGGAGGTCCGTGGCATTTCCTCACAAGGAAGAAAGGACATGAGAAAACAGATCTCTTGCTTCACTCAACTTAGTCTGGGAGCTCGGGGAGTCCATTGAAGGACTTACCACAAAGATTAATGTTTGGCCTGCGGCATTAAGCAGAACTTGTTCATTTCAGACAGGACAGTGGCTTGGAAGAATAGGAGGTTATGACCTCTCTAATGCAGCAGCAGTTCTTCTGACAGAAGGTGATAAATAAAAGAGTTGCTGCCACAGAGTGTATCTGAAAGCTTTGCACTGAACAATGTGAAAAATGCTTGCTATGACCCCAAGAACCTTTACATAGAGAGACCTCCTGGGCACATGGGGAGAATAAGGTCTCATTTTAAGTGCTGCCATCAGTGGGTTGTATGGGGGTAGCAGTAACTCTAAAAGCATGCTTCATTTACTGCAGATGTCTGATTTTTCCAATATTGCTCCAAAGTACCTAATTTGATGACAGACATGGACTTGGAAACTGAGGGACTTTCAGCTTTTGTGTTTATTTAGCCACTTACCACAACACCAGCTGGAAACGGTAGATTTCAGGTCATTTTTATTTCTGTCTAAATAGCACCGTTCTTTCAGAAAGCCAGGTACTCTGCTGGGCGTTACTATAATAACTGCTCACAGTCCAGTCTTCACTTTATTACAGCTGAAATATGTAACCGTGGCTCCTGCTTCTTCCAGGAATCAGAACCAAAGTTTTCAGGAATTAATTCCTAGGACAGCAAACTGGCTTGCCTTAGGCTTCACGCATATCGTGGGCTTTGGAGGAAAAGTGGTCAGACAGCCATGCCGGGGACAGTTGTGCTGGTAATTTCAAAAAAGACCAATTTTTTGATCATGTCCTGATATGAAACCAAGAAGTGATCCTTGATAAACACAACAAAGCCTAAATTAAAATGAAGTACTCATAACCTGCCAGTTTATTGTGGAAATTCTAAGTGAGGACCACAAAACCAAGGAGCTGCCTTAAAAATCAAAGGAGGCTGAGAAATATAACACATTCAGTTTCTTTCTATTTTTGCCTGCAGAGCTTTGAGCTTTTCACTCAAATGAAAATGAAGACTAAATTAAATGAAGACTGCTTTAACATCGCCTGTCTCTGGGGACCGAGGCAGTCCAGAAAAAAATCACAGCGTTGCAAGAGAGCTGTAATAAATTTGCTGGAGCTGGCAACTCCACTTTAATGTCAATCACTGTGCTGCTGAAGGCAGACGTTGCCGGCCAGGACATCACAATGCTTCCCACCTGCAAACACCCTTAGCAGTTTGATGAAGAGCTGAGGTGCCTAAAGGCGGTTACTGATGCTGAGAACATGAGGCATCATCACATCCTCTGCTGCGACATCCAAAGTCTTCCCAAGTGATGTGTTTGCAGCCAAAGAAATCTTGAATTGAAGCCTGCCAATTTTCCGGCTCCGCATGTACTAGAGTGCTCTCCAACATTTGCCCCTTCTCCCTCCCCTGGAATCATATTTCCTGTAATTTCAAGCGTGGTTTCCTGCTGGGTGAGGATTATGTGAGGACCCTGTGCCAAAATCCTCTTTGCAACTTTTGAAACCACTGTGGATTTGAATGCCCTTTGTGGAGATGGGGTAGAGGCCTCAGAGACACACATACAAAACACAGAGCCTGGAGAAGAGAAGGTTCCGGGAAGACCTTATAATGGCCTTCCAGTACCTGAAGGGGGCCTACAGGAGAGATGGAGAGGGACTCTTTGTAGGGAGTGTAGTGATAGGATGAGAGGTAATGGTTTTAAACAAAAAGAGGGGAGATTTAGGTTAGATATTAAGAAGAAATTCTTTCCTGTGAGGGTGGTGAGGCACTGGAACAGGTTGCCCAGGGAAGTTGTGGATGCCCCATCCTTGGAGGTGTTGAAGGCCAGGCTGGATGGGCTTTGAGAAACCTGCTCTAGTGGGAGGTGCCCCCCCAGGGCAGTGGGGTTGGAAGTAGATGATCTTTAAGTCCCTTCCAACCCAAACTATTCTATGATTCTGATGAGATGGGAGTGAAAAATGGCATTTTCCCTCCAGGGAGAGCAAACACACTTCCTGGAAACTGACAGGAGAGATGACCCTGGGCAGGAGGATCCATTGGTTTCCCTGTGCATTGCTCCGATCTGGTCTTCATTGGGACGGCCCGTGGAAAGTCTGCACAGAACGGTGTGATCAGCACTGTCCATTGGGTGCCTGCCCTGCTGTCATGAACTGAGGAATAAACTGAGGAACTATATATATATATATATGTAATAACTGAGGAACTAGATGATCTTTAACGTCCCTTCCAACTCTAACCATTCTATGATTCTAAACCCCAAGTGACTTCAGAAACGTTTTCCCCTCTAAATGCCTTTTTTTACAATGGGCTTATGTTTTGCTTTCTAACCGGACTGTAGCGGCAGGCGGAGTGATCCCGAGTGGCCACCACGGCAGCCACCAGCACCTCAGGAACAGCGGGAAGTGCCTCTTCCCCCACCCCTCCCTTTTCTGGAGCAGCACGGCTGCCAGCGCACCGCAAATCACTATTAAGTAAGAACTAATTAAGCTTTAGTGATAGCGGGCACCGTTAACCCTCCACCGCGACCTTGAGGGCCCTCTGCGGGCAGAGGGAACGACGGGGCCCCGGCGCGCGACATGGCGGCCGCCGTGCGCATGCGCGGGAGCCTGGCACAGGCGCAGTGACGACGCGCTCCCGCCTGACCGCGGGTCAGGGGCAGCAACATGGCTGCGCCCATGTGCACGCCGGGGACGCGGTTCTGACAAGGTTCTGGTCCTGTCCGGTGGTGCGGGGAGTCGGGCTGCGCCGTGTGGTGTAGCCTCCCCGTATCGCCACCCCTGCATGGAGCCTCGGGAGTCCTGGGCGGCCTTGGCGGTGAGTGAGCGAGGCCGGGCCTGCCCGTTGCCAAGGCGACGCGGCGGCCCCGCAGGCCCCAAGCCGGCGCCGCGCTGAGGGGCGGCGGGAGGGCGCTTCGGTTCTTCTCTCCTTGGTTTCCACAGCCGCCCCCGGGCCGGGGTGTCGGTGCCGCGGAGAGGCGCCCTGGGTCTCCCCGGGCCTGGCCGTCGCTGCTGTGCATGCACACTGCGAAGCCTGTGCTTTGTGTTTCATTTCCTTCCCTAAAAGCTGCTTTTCAAGGTGTACCGCCACGAGTGGGTAAAGCCCCCATTCTCCATAGCTAGGAACCGTGTTGGAAATACCTGGGACTCCTCTCGGGTTCCTTTCTGTGTGGAAAATCATGGCCTCGCAGCCCCGGGGTAGAGTGAGGGGAGCTGCGGGCCTGTGCCAGCTGTAGAGTTCAGCTCCCAGCCCCAAATACTCCGCAAGATCATGGTCCAATGTGTTTGAATTAAATCCTGGTTTTGTTTAATCGTTTTGAGGGAGTTAAGCTTAACGGGTATATCCAACTCCTGGTAAAGGTTTTTCAGCTGTTTGACTTCTAATAATGCTGCTGTTACTGAAAGGTCGGGGGAAAAGTGTGTTTTAGTTGTCTTATTATCGAAAAATCATTACTGTTTTCTGCAGATGGCGTAAGCGCACAGGTATTGTCGCCCTCTGGCAGGTGCTCTATTAGCTGCTTCATGAATTTAAATGACATTTAATATACAGAACTTCGAAAACTAAAGAAGCAATTAGTAACTTTTGACTCACGTTTTAACAGATGGGTAGATTAAATCTGATCAAATCTGATCAATGTTATTTTCAGCAGATAAGGGTTTTGATGAAAAAGAGTGAAGAAAAATCAATGCATGCAAAATAGCCAAATAGATTAAAAGAGTAATTAACTTATTGATTAAAACTTTAGTAGTAGGTTCTGAACACCTCTCTGAATCCTCTGTTGGCCCTGAAAAAAAATTGAGTAACACATGATTTGTTTTCAAAGTTAAAAATCTGTGCAGCTGTTTCTTGCATGATGCTCAAGATGAGAAGATGAGATAGACTTCAAACTATTTTCTCCTGTTCTGAAAAACAGTGCATCTGAATAATGTTTCATAATGGATTAATGCTAACTATTGATATTTGTTTCTTTTTCTTTTGTTTTGAAATGAGCTTTTCCTATTTCTTTCAGTCTCTTCCTCCCGTTTTTGACAAGTAATTAATTTCTACAGATCAGGCATGTCTTGGGGAAACTTTTTTTTTAAAAATAAGTAATCTGGAAGCACAGACACTGTAAAAAGATTGCGCTTTAGTTGAAATGACTTTCAACTAAAACTTCCCGTTTTCCTTATGACTTTGAAAACATCTTTCTTTAATATGATTTTTTTTTCCCTATAGGATTTTGTCAGCAAAAGAAAATAAAGCAGTTTTATTTTTGGCTTTGTTCAACAAAACAAATGGAGGGCTAACGCTTTAAATGAAGAAGGAAAATTTTTGCTAGGAAAATGTGAATGTGCTTTCTGGAGATGCTTACAGGGGAAGCAGAATTGCTTCTGTCTGTTCCCGATCTTATCACACAACTTCCCAGAGGTGTCGGTCATTCTGTGCTGTGTCATTTTGATAAGTGGCATTCACCGTCTTGCTTTTATGTGTAGTGGGTAATTGTTGAATTGCTTTGCTTGTACTATTCAAAACACTGAGGTTGTTTTGAAAATACCTTAAAAGTGGTTTAAAAGTTGTAATATCTATTATTTTCTTCTTTTTGTTGAAGCTTCCTTGTTAAAGCCGTAGAAGCTATTGGGGTCTGGGTAGCTGTCAGTTTATAATTTGACCTCTGAAAGGATATGGTCAATAGTGCTTTGTTTTAGGCATGTGCCTCAGTTACTCACATAAGGACCACAGCTTCACCTTTATGAATAATAATGCACTTTACTCCATGGTTTTGTCTTGAAGGCTGGTGGCGTTGCTGGCGTCTGTGTTGACTTGATTCTTTTTCCACTGGATACTGTAAAAACAAGACTGCAGAGTCCCCAAGGATTTAGGAAGGCTGGTGGTTTTCGTGGCATCTATGCTGGTGTTCCTTCCACTGCTATAGGATCCTTTCCAAATGGTAAACTTTCTTTGGATTGTGCTTTGTCTTCTTTAAGTGGGAACTTGTGTAGTATAAGACACTCGTGTCTGTGGCGTCCTCTCCTGTAGGTGACTGGATTCTGTGAGTCCACGTCCAACTGTGAAGAGCAGTTTCTAGAATCCTACTGTATTAAACAAACTCTTTGAGCAAGCCTGGAATGAAGGCTGCTATATATTTACTCTGAAAAGCAACCCTTACTCATTGGAAGTGTTCCTGAATATGTCTTCTAAGCTTGTCCTTTACTTACAGGGGCACCCTAACACATTTTCAAGCGCCAAAGAGGGCTTGAGTCTTGCTTGCCCTCGACGCTTTTGTCATGACCCACTCTTTCACGGTGTTGGAAATAAATCAAAATTCAAAGTGCTTGAGCACTGGAGCTAGTTGCCTTTGGGATGCTATGCCCGTCTTTTTCTCCCTGAAAACAACTACATCACTTAAAATGAGAAGACATCAGGAATACTTTTGAAACTGAAACTTTAAAAAAGTAAGTGCTTGTAGTCCCTGCAGAGAAAAGGCATCTAAAATTCCTAATGCCTTTATCCATTTTGGCTTTGTAGGGTGGGATAAGAAAGTAGCAAGCTGTGCTGTCAGTAGCAAACGTTAGCAGAACTTTGCTGACAAATCCATTGACACCTTTAGATGTTTGATGTCCTTCATAAGATGATATAAAAAAAAATTCAGTTCTTTATCTTGTCTGCTCTGTTATCTCCTTTTGAGGTGATAAGCATCTTTTGATTAGCAGAAGGCAATTCACATAGCCCTTCTTTACAATTAAAATCTGTTCCCCCGCAAGACATGTCAGTTTTTTTCAGGATTTACATCTTCAAAATCTGAACTGTGGCTTTATCTTTCCAAGGTATGACTGAGAACTGAAATTATCTTTTGGAGAAGGAGTAACCCTTAAGGTGCAAGTGCCTTTGTAGTTGACTGTTGTAGTGAATAAACACAGCCATGTTGCTATGCTCAGTTTAGGTTTGCGTGTTTCTTGTTCATTGCATGGGACTACTCTAAGTCCTTCACAAGCTTGGAATATATATATATTTTTTTATGGAGCTAAAATGCAAAATATTAAACTGCTGATAGCTAGAAAGAAGTTATTAATAACTGCCACTGAAACAATTTTGCACATTGCAGAGTAGCGGACTTGTATCAAATACATTGATGATTTTGGGATGTTGGTTGTTGTTTTGTTTGTTTGTTGTTGTTTTTTTCTTTACAATTAATCAACTGTTTTGGGTTGGGTATGGTGTGTTTTGTCTGTTTTTTTTTTTTTTTCCCTCGCCGTAAAACAGACCATCCATACAATTCAACCAGTCAATCTCCTCTCTACCCTTCCTATCTATGAATATGGAAGATACCATTTTTTTTCAAAAACACCTGTACATTCATGACTAATTAACACATCTTTCCTTATCTCAATACTAAAAATGGCCTTAAGTCCTGACAGCTTTGAAATTAATGGGAGACTTGCCAGTGACAGCCAAGAGCATGAAGTTCTGAAGGAATTGTCTCGCAGATTGTGTTGATATAGTTTTGGGGCAAAAATATCCTGTTTTCAACCAGAGATGTATAATAATAGATGTCAAAATCCACCTCTGAATGTTTTTGTGCTAGTTCTGTGATGGAGGAACAGTTAAGTGACTGCATGTATTCTTGAATTTCAGCTGCTGCATTTTTTATCACCTATGAGAATGTGAAATCCCTGTTGCACCATGGCTCTACATCTTATTTGACTCCAGCAGCACACATCGTGGCTGCCTCCCTTGGGGAAGTGGTAAGAAAGAAGTTCATATATTGTGTGTCTGTGGGAGGAGAGAAAACCATTCAATTGTGAAAACTTGGGTTTGGTGTCATATCTTGCTTTTTTGAGTTTGACTGTCTTTGTACTTGTGAACAGCTTTTACAAAAATATTACTTATTTTAAATGAAGTGTTGGCACTTGTAAGGGTTGTTTCAAAGCGAAGGAATGAGTTAGTAACAATTCTTAGTGGACCTATTGGCTGCCCTTGCTAACTCAGTAGGTAATGGAAGTGTGCATTGTTCCAAAACATGAATACTCCTTCATATTGTAGTAGTTTTACATTAAGAAAGGCTTTTACAGCCTTTCAGCGTCATGTGGGGTGGCCACGGCAAGGTTTTTTTATTTTAAAAATAGCCCTAAGACAATGATGTTATATGTAAAGTGGGTAGGTGCCATCATCTGAAACACATGCACCTTGACGTGTAAGAACTAGTATTAACTAATTAATATTTATCTTCCTCTCCTTCCCTTCTTACATTCACATTCAGCCAATGCCATTTACTGAAACATTTTATTGTATTTATAAACAGACTCTCCTAGTGGATGTATAAAATGAGGGGACAGCATAGGGCAGCTGTGTAACTTCACTTGCCAAACGATGTGTAATGCTTTCCTGGTGAGGCCTGTCTCAGTGGAAATTGTCATGGGAAATCTAATGAACCTTTTTCCCTTGAGATGGATATCTGTATATTTTAGTGACAGCTTTTTGCATGGTCCGTCTGATAGCGATAGTCCTTAGTTTAATATATTGGTCGGGTTATTATGGGATAAAGATACATGTGAATAATAAAAATAATTTCTGTATGCAAGCTTTTTGAAAACTCTTCCCCCCCTTTTTGGGAAAGTTGCTGAGTTTCTTATCCATTAAATTCATTATTTTGTTTATAGCAGGTTCTGGTGCTGCAAGTAATGGCTTGTTTTGCCTAGATTTATACCATACTCAGAATAATTGGGACCTTAATAATTTGGAACCAAATTCTGTTGAACGCTTTAGATAATCATTAAGGAAGGTCACAACCAAAGAATCTCTTGTTTTGATGCCTAGTTTGCCCTTGCCTTGTTAGCAGCGTGGACTTTGAACCTATTGAATTTAAGTAACAAAATACCTCTTGCCCTCATGACTTTCCAGTCTGGTGTATGTATATATATGTGTATAGTGAGAGAGGTCTGTCTAGGCTGTTTCCCAGCTTTTATTGACCACTTCTGAGAAATCTTTTATTTTTTTTGAGAGAAGGAAAAGTTGTTAGTACTAAGGAAATGTCAAGGCTGTATTTGAAAGTGACTTTATTTGCCAGTTTAAGATTGTAAAATTAATTTCTTTGCCAATGTGCAATACCAGGATGACTGGGCAACCTGTAAATCCTCAGAGTTGAAAGTTTAGCTCTGCCAAGAGCTAGTACGTGACAGTCTGTAACAGGAACTTCCTGTGCAAATAGTCTGTAACAAGTGTTGAAAGAGAACATTTCTTGATGTGATCAATGATGACATATTTGTCTATAGGTACATACTGTAGATGTTTTACCCACACACTTTATATTAGAAATTTAAATATTGTGGTTTTAAACACTCCTTATTTGCAAAGAAAAAGAGCAAGGTTGCTTTGGATTAGCTGAATCAAATATATTCTAGGTTTAGCAAAATCCTTCTTTCACCAGATACTCCTCTTGTTTTTAACTGCAGAGTTGGCACAATGTCTTGGTAGTTTTTGGGGCTGAGTGTTCAGCTGTAGACATTGTTGTTCTGCCAGTGTTGTCCACCTCCTTTCTCCTGCTTTTGTCCCAGTGGGTGTTTTTTGGCACTGCAGCGATGATACAGGGGAGCGAATTGCTGTGTCTCCACAAGTTTGGGGGAAGTAAATGGGCTGTACAAAACTAGCTTTTCTGGCTCTTTTGCAACTTAAACTTAGCCCCCCCATGATGTGGGGCAGAAAAGTGTATTGTGTCTGTCGTTCCATATTCTGCTTTTATTAACTGAGTTTTTTCATCTCTTGTGACACTGGCTTCTTTCTTTCCATTATGGATAGCTGTGTGTTTGTACTCAGCCGTGGTGGCTTAGCTTACTTGTAGGTCGATCCCAAGCTACCAGGGGTGCAGAGGGATCTGTGCTGTTTTAGCTTAGCACCAGGTGCCTCGCTATGACACCATCATACCTGGCTACTTCCCACGGGAAGCAGTTCAGCTCTCCCTGCTCTCTGTGGTTTCAGCTTTGATTCCCAAGTATTTTTACTTCTCTGTGGAGATGATACCGATTAGATTGAATGGGACTTAGCCGGGGAACTTAATTTAACATACCAAGCGCATGAAGATAGGTAAACACAGCACCTCATAACCACTCTGATAGTGGTTATAGGCAGGGGTAGATAGAAGGCGATAGATTTAGGGCTGGCTAGGATACATTTGTGTTGCCGCCCCAGGTGGATTCTTTTTCATCTCGATTAGAGCCTGTGCTCTCAGGTTATGACTTCTAACTTAAGAACTTATTTTCATGGAAGTTCCATAAAGGCTGTTAGAAATCAGCAAGAGGTTCTTTACTATGACTATGACAATGCATAGCCCTTAAATTCCTTGTTTGCCTGATATCTCATGAAATATGGATATAGTAGAGGGAAGGGATGCCATCCAGCGGGACCTTGACAGGCTTGAGAGGTGGGCCCAGGCAAACCTCATGAAGTTCAACCAGGCCAAGTGCAAGGTCCTGCACATGGGTCGGGGCAATCCCAAGCACAAATATAGACTGGGTGGAGAATGGATTGAGAGCAGCCCTGAGGAGAAGGACTTGGGGGTGTCGGTTGATGAGAAGCTCAACTTGAGCTGGCAATGTGTGCTCGCAGCCCAGAAAGCCAACCACATCCTGGACTGCATCAAAAGAAGCATGGCCAGCAGGTCGAAGAAGAAGTGCCAGTGCACTGCAATAAAATCCACTGAAAAAAGGTCTTTTCTTTTGTGAGTGGGATATTGATATTTTACTTTCTCTGTGAGGGTTCTGTGAGAAAACTATAACTGGGTAATTTAATTAGCAGCAGCCAAAGAACAGTTGGCTACAGATGATTCCTTGCATGATTATAGAACCTGTTGCCTGTATTTTCCAAGGTGGTCTGTAGTCCCGCGACTCTTACAATTCAGGCACTTTAATGCTTTCATTTTCAGACTGACAGATGGAGATGCAGCATAGTTAAATGAGTTGCACAGGGCTGTCTCGTGCTTGGCTCTTGCTGCTCTCAAGCCAGAGAAATATACAATGATAGCCATTGGAATGGCAATCTGACTTTATGGTGTGGAAACTGCAATGTAACAGCCATTTTTCAGCTAATAAGATTCTGCTTTTTGCTGGCTTTTCTTCCCTTCTTGGTGTGATGGGAGAACTAAGCTGCAAAATAATTGAGATAGGGATTTAGAGATTTGCTACAACAAACCTGTAATAAAAATAGCACAAAGCAAGATCTCACATTAGTTTTATAGAAAGTCTTAGCAGATCAATAGAAATATATAAACTATTCCAAATTGCATCAGGGTTAAAGTTATAATTATAGTTTTATTGATTAGTCATTAAGTTTTAATCAGGGCATAACCACTGGGACTATTATTTTGTCAGTAGTATTTTTTAATACATATTTTTACTCCTTTGTACACTTCAATAATTACTGTGATATAAATTGCTCTTAAATGTGAAATAATAAGCAAAGGACTCTGTCATGTTAGGGTTCGCAAGGTATCTCTTTGCATTTCTAAACTGCCTTTTTACAAAATGGAAAAATTAAGATTTACAGCAAGAAATTGACGTTGGATTTCTAGGTTTGCTGCTCCTTTACTGGTGAGCATAAATGAGTCAGCTACCCTGTGGTGCATCAATAAAATGTATTTGCTAAGCTTAAAGGTATGTTAATGCTGACTAATCTGTGTTTTGAATCTGACTCAGTGAAAATAATAAAATAGGCAAAAAGGAAAAAAATGCAAAGGTTGCATCAAGAAATATTGAAATATATGGGAGAAACTGGTCAAATGGGACTCTTGCTTTTTATAACAGCCACTCTTCTGTGTTGTTCACAGCGTGTGTAAATTCATGGGAAGCACAGTCCACTGCAACTGGTTTGGTTCAATTTCCCAGTTCTAGGCTAGGAGACACAAAACCAAGCAGTAAAAAGGCAGTGGCTGTAGCCGGTTTGGGTTTGGTTGTTGGTTTTTTTTTCCCCTTTTAGGCAGCAGGAATATAGAAGGCTAATCTCATCTCCCAGAGTGAGATAAAGAAAAGTACATACAAAATCTGACCCTGTTAAACATAATTATTTTTTCCTATAACTGAATCTTGCTGTACAGGGAATCTGACTATCCCATAATACATGAAAAATTACTTACAAAGACACAGCCAAAACTCTAGAGGACAGATATATGGTATCTCATCAAGGAAGATGAACGTTTAAGAATACATGAGTTACCAAGGGGGAAAAACCCTTATTATACCGCTTGTGTAACTGAAATTTGGAGATAGGAAACACACTTAACTTCTTCCAGGGCTTTGGAATTTTTCATCTTGACTCTACATTGCCCTGTATGTTTAGTCTGCCTGTATCTTTACAGTGAACTGCCAAAAGTGCTTGGAAAACATGATATCATAGGGAGTGGAAAGGAAAACCAGATGTTCTAAAATTTTACTTTTAATATTCTAACACGGTGTAAGTAACTCTGAGAAGAAGCAGTATTTTTAACCTCCTAGTGCCCACTTTAAAGGTGTGTCTTGGACATCCAGAGTTAATTGTACAGCTCCAGATTGATTTGTGTAGAATATTTTTTATCAGTTTAATATGACAGTGTATACTATTAATTACGAGAAACTCTGATAAAGAGAAGTCCCCCTCTGGGCCTCCCCCACCAGCCTTCTGCAAACATGGTTTTATGAGATGAGTTTAAGATTGTCCCAGTTTGACCGATGAGCTTTCCTCCGTGAGTGCCTAAGTGGTTGGATTCAGCACAGTTAATTTTACATCCTGCTGGCTTTTCCGTGGAGGTGAGAATAAAGTTGTTTGGATCCTATTCTAGAGAAGCCAACTGACAGCAGCCTTCTCCATCTAACATCTAGATATTATTATGGTTACCATCTGAGCTTTGCAAGATATTTTCTGTAAGTTTTGAGCTGTTACTTACAAATATCAGGTTCACTCTTATAATATTTCTGACCTTTTCTTTTATTTTTGATTGTCTATTTTTGGTGAAGTTGTCTTCTCCCCCTCTCCCTTCCCCATAGGGAAGCTAAAACATGGAAATGCAGTTGGATGTTCATTTCACTGCCTTATCTTGACTTAAATAACTAGGTGGGTGGTGTGACATTGTCACCTCATATGGCTCCACAGGGCAAGGTGAGGACAAGCATTTCAAGGTGAAATTCCAAGCTTGCTTGTGTATTCCAGTGTGTTGCCACTTAAGATACTTTTGTGATAAGAGCAAAGTGTGTGGTTCATTTGTGATTAGCATCTGACCCTCAGTATTAATAACTTGGGAATTTTTTTATCTGCTGTTGGGATGTGTGAAATAGAAAAGCTTCTTAATGCAGAAATTATCTTTCTGGGGAATTCAGATAGCTTTCTCTCCTCGTCCTAACTTGTTTCTTAGAAGAAGCAAGCCCAAATGCAAGTCAGTTCACAGTTTACAAATCACGATTCTGTAGAATGACATTTTGAGTGTGCTTGTAATTCAAATAAAGAAGGAAAGTGCGTGTTTTATATTAGTTTAGACTTGGGTTTTTTTTCTGGGGTTAAAAAAAAACAAAGGCATTTTTGACATGAACGTACATGTCTTTGTCCAGGAATCAGCCCCTTCTTCCCTCTGCCCAGGCGGTAGCTTTTTTGAAACAGTTAACTAGTTTCAGTTTAATAGAAGAAATGGAATCTCCAAAAGTATAGTGGTATGAATTCCATGAGAGTAGCTGGGTAGGTCAGAGAAGAAAGTTGCTATTAATGCGTGTTCTGAGAAGGCAAAAGCATGAGTCAGACATATCTACAGAGTAATGTCATGAAAGAATCTCCAGCAGGATAATTGGTCAAAGCTTTTCGGCATTGTAAGCTCCAGAAAATCAGTTTACAGGAGTCCAATCTAACAGAGATGAAACGGCCACTCACATCAGACATGGAGTTAAGATTTTAGCTATTTGAAACTCCAAAGCTTGCATGTTGGAAGACGTGGCTTGAAAGTTCAGCAGGCAGGTTGGATGCTCTAGGGAGAACTCTTTCTAAATCAACAATTGTCTGCTGCGACAAATAGATGATTTAGCACTTACTGTGTCTAGATTTTGGGCTAATGGATTTGAATTTTTAACTATCCCTTTTCTAAGAACTGAGTGAAGAAATAGACAAAACTGTTTCAAAACAAAAAGCTGCATTTTCTGCTCAGCATCCCGTCTCCTGTCAACCGGTGTGGTATGGGCTGGCAGATCATAGTATTCAAAGTAGTATCCAAAGTCTGACGGCAGTCAAAGTCTGATGGGACCTGTCCCACGGGTACTTAAGCTTTTTTTGCTATTTCCATCGATCAGTGCCGGTTGTTTTGGGTGTGACCCTGTCTCTTGTGCTGTGCGTATCTGGATACATAAAGGCATTGAGAAGGGGAACATGCCGACCCTGGCAAGATGAGCAATGGTGGGGAGTGCAGCAACGTAGGTGGTCTTTGAATTAATTGTGGTGGATTTTGAAATATTCATAAATTAATCTAGGCGAGGTCAGGTCTGCAATACAGGTGCTGCAGGACTTTTGCCAAATCCTTCTGCAGAAGTGTAGCTGAGCAGTGGTTGCAAAGGTGAGACTGCTGCCATTAAGAGCTGGTGGAGAAGGAGAGTAGTGAGAGTGGATAGAAACTCAAATTAGAGCTGCAGCTGGAAATTGCTTGTAAATAAAGATGAATGGAGGCATGAATGCACAAATACTGCCAACAAATTCATCATACAATTAAAGGCTGAAACAGCAAATTAAGAACTGTCAAGCACCTAATCAGCCACCCACGCTGATCTCCTCTCGTAGGCTCCATGTTAACTGCGTGTATTACTGCTTCGTCATCAGCTGACCTTCTGAGATTGCTTTGTGTTACCTGTTCACTTCAGGGCTTATAGGACATACTACTTTGCGGTATAGAGTAGAAGCTTGATGGTTGTCACCTTTTCTTTCAATCCTAGGGCTGATATTCAGCTGATTTAGAAATATTTGTAGCTCAGAGTGTCTATAGAGGAAAGCTGATTTGGGTTAAAGAGTACAAGTGATAAATAATTTTAAAGTATTTCTTGATGCATTTCCTGGCTTGCAATGTATTCTACTAGAGTCAGCTTTGGAAATGTCTGAGATAGTTTAAGGTAAACTTAGTTCAAAATAAGGTTCTGTACAGGGTTTGTCAGGAATAGCTGTTTTTGGATAGCTCCATATGTGGACAAGCCCGTAATTCTTTAAGTGAAAAGGCTGTAAGAAAGAGTAAGAGATCAATTAAAGGAAAATACTTGATAAAATAGAATGTAGTTGAAATTTCCGTATTCTGGGCCAATGTAACCCCAAGAGACTGAACAAATTGTAAAACACTAGTCATCTTTCAACAGGAGATTTAATGTGTTTTCAGAAAATATTGCCTATGTTCTCTTGCCTGAAATCTCATTAACATTTGTCCTCCTGTAACACAGCCTGACCCCACTTGGCTCCTTGGAAACAGTTCTATGCTGGAAGGGATGCACTGTGCTACTTTTGCTGAAAGAACGGTTTGGCTGGTGGATGTGATTAGTTTCTTAAGCCTTTTAAAATAAGTTTAACAGACTCTCAGTGGTTGAAGAGTTGCTGGGATAGACTGGATCATACAGACAATTTTGTAGGTTGAATTAGGGGTCTACTGTTCTTGAGCTTTAAGGCTTTCTGTGTTTAAATGTGGTAGTAATTCATGATTTGAGCATCAACCAGGATATTTTTTAAAAATCTATTCAGTTGTCTGATTTTTGCCATTCAAGTTTAAACTAACTGCTTGTGACTATACTGAGGAACTTCAAAATCTGTGGGATGCTTAATCTGTGCTGCAGTATGAAAGAAGTGCGTAACAACAGGCCGCTTTTGGTAAGTTTTAGATTTAGTTTTAAAAAGGAAACAAAGCTCTGCGCTGATTAAACTTTGAAAGCCCAATGTAGTTATGCAAAGCACACAAACTTTCAAAATATCTGCAGTGAGAACTACTTCTGTCAAGAAGTGGTTAGTGTGAGCTTTGTCAGCTTCACAGGCTTTCCCTGTTCTTTGCCCATTAACTGATACAATTGGGGTAACAATTTCTCCTCCCTGTGAAGAGAGCTCAGCACAAATTTTCACCATTTGAGAACAAAAGTGGTCCAAGGTGTTACCTGACGCGGCTGATGGAGAGGTAGGCAGGAAGCCCACAGAAAGAGTTGTAGGGCATGTAGCTGGGCAAATGAAGAGCCACACATGGGGAAGGAAAACCAAGAGAGGGACAAAAGCCCATGTTGAGAAGGCATCTGAAGTGAAGGACAGGGAGCCAGCTGAGGACTTCAGGCAGCTGGGGTGAAAAGGCCATTGATGGCCATTGTGAAGGGAGAAATCTATGGTGCTGCAGATGATGCTCTGGAGCAGGAGGAAGGGAGCTCTGGAAAGCAATAACAAGGAGCTGACTTAGATTTGACAATGACAGGGTGAAATAACACTCTGCAAAACAGCTCTGCAGGTTTCCAGGTCGAGTCATCTAAGGTGGAAACTTAGAGGAAGTTGGAAACGTTTGTGCAGAAGCTCCAGTTTTCCAAATACTTGCGACATTTGGTCCCTGTGAATGGTCTCATCTCCGAAATAGTGTGTTTTTAAGCTCTGGCAAGTGCTGAGATCTGAGGGATCTTGCTGGGTGAGATTGCTCTTTGAAGAAATGTTTCCTGCCAGCATACAGGGGAGCTGCAGTTAAATTAATGAAGGCCCTATTGTGTCAGTCAGAGGGAAAGATGGGACAAAGAGTTTGGCATTGTCTAAACTTTCCCATCCAGAGCCCATTAGTCAAAACTTGTTCTCTCCATGGGGTTTAAATTAGGAGTGGAGTCACCTGTTCATGACCCCAGCAGCTTTGCACAGGACTGAATTTAACTATGCTGGAAAGACCCATCCATGCTGTGCTTGTGTGTGGGAGGGGAAAATAAGATTAGCATATTCTGAGGTTTTATTTTGAAGATGAACACTTTTTCACTGGGGCTGGCACTTAAAGCAGATCGGATAGTGTACAGTGCATATAATGGGCAGATCCTGTCATCTCTGGAGACAATTTCCTTGTTAAAATAGGTGTTAATTCAATTCTCTACTTGAGTTGTGCTTTAGCAGGTAGCACAGCCTGCTGGCAAGCACGTCTGGAAGAACTTGTTCACAACTTGAGTTGTGATCCACAGCACTTTGCAGACCACAGAGACTTACATTTTTGTTCTGTCTTGGTCAAAAGGGCAGCAATTATTTAGATGAAGGTTTATTCGTATTTGAGCTGGTAATGGGTCTCTGATTGCAGCAGTTCAGGCTTCTCTTTTTAAAGAAAATGTGAAACCAAATGACAAATGTGTTTCTCTGCTTTTCTTTTAATTTTCCTGGTGGTGGAAAGGGTTGGGTAGTTCATCTTCTGTCTACAGATACATCTCATGCTCCTTTTCCCCCACTATCCAACATTCCCAATCCAAAAGTTGTGACCAGAGTTTAGAAACATTTGGAGGATTAAACACTTTGCTAATCTCATAATGTTGCATCAAAAAAGTTCATTTTTTCTCTTCCACTGGAGAGGGGAATCCTGGTGATATCTGAAGAATCAAATGTAAACTAACAGAATTTGAGAGGCAAGGGAAGCTGCAGTGCTGAATTTAAGGTTTGTTGACTTGAACCAAGAGGGAAATTTCACCTTCTTTTTTGGAATCCAAAGGAAATCAGTGCAATTTAAGACTCTGAATTTTAGACTCATTCAGTTATCTGAGGAATGGAAAAAGACATTTTTCATGTTTCGGGTTAAAAATAGTAAATTTCTACTTATAAGGGAGCACCTCACATAGAAATCGAGATGCTCAGATTATGTCATAGGTATTAACCTATTTTGGGAACCAGTATTGATTTAATATATATTAAAAAACAAAACAAACAAACCAAGTCGTGTCCCCCCCAAATAAAAACAAAAATCAAACAAAACAAACCAAAAAAACAAACAGAAAACACCCCAACAAACCTGAGCTGTAAATTGGCCTTGGTCTGCAGGAGTACAGCCAGAGCTAAAGCAGAGTGCAATTTAAAAAAACAAAACCACACAACCCCAAACCAAACACTCCACAGCACCAAAAACACCTTTGTTGCTGCTTCTCTTTGAATGGAGTTTTAGGGTTGCTCTGTTTTTCTTGCTCTTTCTAGTTTGTATTGGAGCAGGCAGTCCTGCTGACCTTCAAGTATGGGGTGAGAAATTAGGATTTTGTTGCCGGATTTACTGCAGCCTAAACATATGTCCTTTGATAAGTCATAGCCTCTGTTGTCATTTTTATATAGCATCTTTTTTTTTTCCCTGAATGGGTTAGTGATTATCTTGCACAGCTATTGCGAGGTTTAGTTTAAAGTCTCTGTTCTCTCAATACAAAGTTGTATAGTGTCATAAATTAGATTCTTATTTGATTAAGAATAAACTTATGCAAATGACACTTACAAGTAACTCTCCTCAGGTATGTTCCTTTAGTTCTGTATTAAGTATCAAATTATATTTATATGGTGAACATCAATTAAAGCTTTCCAGCATAGTCAAAGTCATTAAATCTAACCTCCTGCTCAGGAAATTTAAAATTAAAATGCTTTAGACAGTGTTCTAAAGGTTATAAAGCTGCAACAGATAAATGTTTCCTGGAGCTCCCTGCATGTTTCTGTACTCAGTTTCAAAGCAGGCTTAGATGTGCAAGCCAGAGACTTTCTTGGAGTCACCGATTGCAGGTTCCTAAATCACCAGCCACTTACGTATTCCAGAAGAGTTCTCTGTCAGACTACTCTTCTCCTGCCTTGTAGCAGAATGGCTGGCTAATTACCAAGTGGAAAAAATTTGGTCTTGGTCCTCACTCAGTCCCAGGTTAGTGCAGAGAATAGATGAGCTCATTAGCCAGGAACGCATCAGGTGCCAGCATTTTAACAGAATGGGCTTTTAGTCTTTGTCCTTCAGTAGCCTGTCTTAAGAGCAGGGATAATATCTGTCTGTCATTAAAGATAAGAAGTGCTTAGACCGTACGGTTGTGGGAGCTTTTAAGAGCGTGAGTCAGATCATCAGCTGTGCAAGGTGTGTGCCAGGCTGCACAAGGTAATGCTTTCTCAAGCTGCTCTCCTCAGAGGTACAAAGCTGCTAATGGTGTTGTACCAGCTGTGTCCCTGGTTCGGAGAAAAACCTGCCATGCGTTAACCCAATTTAAATACCCAGCATAAACCCTTAGCAGCAACTCTTAACACCTGCTGTGCTCTCTTTCAACTATTTCTGGATACATCTCATGGCCAGATCATGCCTGCAAGGTTAGTGGTCAAACTGTAGTATAGCAGCCTAAAAACAAATGTAAGTATTATCTTTGGTTTTCTGCTAAATCCTACAAAGCCAGTCAGGTAGAAAATGGTTAGCCTGGAGCACAAAGGATGGAAGAACAGGCTGTTAATCTAAATGGGGTATGTTAATATTTGGATAGTAATATAGCTTTGAAGACCAGGAGGAGTTGTGCTCTTTTCTAAAGGTGTTGTCATTGTCTTCTGTTCTGCTTTGGCTGAAGAATAGAACATACTGGGTGGAGGAGCAAGGACTTGCTAGTGAACTAGAAGCAGTGTCATGGTGGTTTGCAGATAAGTGCTTATTCCAGAATCTGCAGTGGCAATGCTACCAGCTTATTCAGATTCTTTGTCATGTGGACCACAAAATAATTTAAATAAAATCCTTTTGGTTGGGAGTTTTCTTCAGCCTTTTTCACAGCAGGCTGTTTGCTGCTGGTTTACCTGGATAACTTGTACAAAATCCCCTTTTTAAGCAGAGCTACCCCCTTTTTGTTCTTTTTTTTATTACATGTCTTGTGTTATTGTCCGGAGAGAGATGCTCGGTAGCCTTGTGCTCATGAATTAGATGTGTACTGCCTAGTTCTGAGCAGCTGCTCCAGCTTTAAGTAGGATTGGCCCCTATGCAGAAGTTAGTGGTTTAAGATAAGGTGTTTCCAATAAACTTAGGTGAGCCCATGCAAAAGGCTTTGTGCAGGTTCCTGGTGCTGTTTGCAGGAGATCTTATTTTCTGTTAGCTACAGCCACGTAGGAACAGGTTTCAGCTATAATGAAACAAACTGTTTAAATCGGTATATAAAAAGAAGCTTTGTGTTGACTTTAAGGCACTTTTGTGCCTTGAATGCACTGGTCATTCTTTAGGATCAGTCGAGACCTCGGTCACAACCAGGAAAGTCTGGTTCCAACATGAATCCGACCAGGAGATGGCAGCATTGATGCATACAAGGAGCATCCAAAAGTGAAAACGCTTTTCCATGAACTGCCAGAAGAAAAAAAAAAATATCTTCATTTATTTGGAAGATATACTGTCTTAGCAATACATAGATAAATGTTAACAAAATAGTGCTGTTTTTAGGTACTGTCCCTAAGTGGCTAATGCAAGTCCATAAATTAAAAATGCACGTAGGTTTGCATCTAAATACTGGAATCACCCTTTGACCTGGCAATGATTTAAGACAAGGATTTTGAAATTCAGTACTCTTTTGTTCAGAAGTGGTTATAGTATTAAAAGACTAGAAAGATGCTAATATTGTAATTTCTGCATACCTGCTCTGTAAACTAATAATAGCTTTGCTTGTAGCTGTAAAATTGAGTTTTGTTAAACCTTAAATCTAGAAATCTTTGAGCCTTTTGTTGCAGGGTTATTGTCTTTCTGCCCTTATGGTATGTATACATGTACATTGACATGGGTGATAGAGTCTGAAAATTGGAGAATTGTAGCCTGACCTGGTAAATAAGGCAGGAGCTTGTAGGGCAGCATCCATTTTTCCCTTGGACTTGGTCTGTAGGGTCTTTATTCTGTCTTTCTGCTCCCATCAAAAGAAGGGAATAACTGCTGGCTCCAGAGCTTGCTTGGAAAAATGAGCATTGCCCCTGTCAACAGGGTGCTGTTGGCTGACGCCTTAATTTTGGCCAAGGTAGCTTTCCATGGCTGGCTATACAGATGTTTGAGTGAGAGCTAATTTGTCACAGTGTCATCTCCAAAACCAGTAGGATGCACCAGGAATGGCCTGAGTTTGGCAGGCTGTATTGTGCTCTTCTGTGGCAAGCAACAGGGTACATCTATGTGAACAGCCCAGAGATTAAAAAGCAATTTCTTCCTGGGATCTTGGTGATTAGGGAGGTGAATGGGCTCCCACTGTGCAAGGTCACGTTATTGTCTGTCTTCCATGTCTATTTATCTAGTAGTTGATGCAGGTAAAAGCATATATGTAGACAGTTACTATGGAACAGCCACTCAATTATATCTTTTACTCTTGCTCATGCAATTTCCTTATACCTTTCAGATGTCTGAATATTTAAGTATGAATTCTCTTGGTGCAGTGTTACCATACCAGTGCTGCTCAAACAGATTTAGCTAAGAAAGCAAATGGTGGAGATGTGTGTTGTGTTCTTTTAACTTTGGCAGCGTTACCTGGAGGGCGCTGCAGTGATTGAGATCTGAGCATAACAGATCGGAGATTATTTTTTTTCCTCCACCCATCTGTCCCAGGTTGTTACTTTTTTTTTTTTTAACCTTGTGGGCTAATAAGACACGTGTGAACTTAATCTTGCAAACTTCCCTTTGGAGACCCGTGTTTGACTGACATCAAAAGACTGCTGGGATTGTTATTGATAGAAAGGTACGCGTATAGGAACAAATAAGGTAACACATTGTAAGTTCAGGTGCGCAGCGAAAATGTCACCGTTCAGTCTGATGTTGGCAGTTACAGCTCCTGGCTTTTTTAGTACCAGAAGTGCCCTGTGGAGCCAATGTGACAGCGCAGCCCGGGTGAGACGAGCCTGTATTTCCTTTCATAACAGCACAATGTAATCACTGTTTTTGTTCTTGTGCAGCCACAGATTCCCTTGTAAGCGCAAATTCAAATGGGAGAAACATCAAAGTTAATTTGAAATGAAATGCACCCCAAGTAGTCGGGGGGGGAAATGGAGACATTACTTTGTAGCCACCCTTCTCCTGCCAAAACTGCAGCACCCCAGATGTCAGGAAGCCACGCTGTGCTTTGTCTGGTCTTGATTGACTAGATTGTTTTCATCCGAGCCTTTTTAAAGCTTTTCTCCTGCCTCCATATTTTTAAGGAATAAAAAGCTAATATAAGGACATGGAGTGTTATGAAGCATGAAGTTCTATAAATATTTATGCTGAACTATCAAAAAACTTGACAGTTCTTATTTTCTTGACAGATTGGGGTCACTTGTTATTTTTGACCCTGAGAATTGAAGAGCACATGGAGTTAGATCTGTTTGTAATGACTTTTGGATATTGTTGTCTGGTAAACTTGTAGGAATGTAACAGGATAACAGACTTTTTTTTTTTTTGGTCTCTTTGTGAAAATGGAACTTAAACCCTGTACTGTGTTACCCACAAATGACCACTCACGTTAGTGTCTCTGTTCAATCTGGTAGTGAATTCCTGAACTTTCTTTGGCACATATGGGTTTCTGAGTTAGCAGCTTGGTTTCTCACTTCAGATGGACAGCTTCCACCTACGTTGCTATTAACTTGAACTACTTGGTAATCACCTTTACATCTAGGAACCACAGTGTGTTCCTGAGCCCAACACAGGGTGGGATTAAGGAAGGTTAAAAATCTGACAAAAGCCTGTGGTGTCTCCAGTTTTGCTTCCAGCCCTAGCACTGCTGTAAGTATCCCTGGGGCCAACTGGAGACAAACTCTTCTTAAAAGTTTAAGTGCTAATAAACAGGCATTTTCTAGAGAGATGGGACAGTTGTAATTCTCTGACGCTTCAGTATCCTCATTCCTCAAAATTATATGCACACAAGCTTAACTCCTACCTGAAGCTGAAGTGGCAGGTGAACGTTTTAAAGCCAGATCTGGCTTTTTCTGTAGCTTAGTGATGGTAGCCACCTTATTACATCCAGCTGCAGGGGCCTTTCTTGCCTAATAAATTCATTGTTTAGGAAAGAATCAATCTGATGCTTCACCTTGAATGAAATCCAGCGTGTTTTAAGGTAAACCTTGAATACATTGTGTGCATGTAAAGCTAACTGGAGTGTCTCTTGCTGTCAGTCACTAGAGGGCACAAAGGAACTACCTAGGAGAGGTTTGTTGTTCTTCAAGTCCTGAATCTCCAGTTTAGATTTGTGAAAATGGGGGGAAGAATTCCTGTGGCTGCCAAAAGACAGGATGGCTTCAAAATCTTGGTTTCATTGGTGATTTTCCCCACCCAAATCTATTTCTGGTTTAGAAGTTAAAAGTTTCGAGGATACTTCCGTTTTTCTGTAAGTACAATTTTGTGTTCATAAAATACATAGCTCTCACAGCAAATATATAAGCTGCTCATAAGCGGCTTTTAAGTTCAACTCATACAATTACAAAAATTATTTCCTTGTTTCTCAGGTTTCTATACTTGGAACAATCTCCAAGTGTGTCTGCTGTATGAAGAGTAAGACAGCAAAAGGAACTGGTCTCTGACCGTACGGTTCTTTTGCAGGTCGCATGTCTCATACGGGTTCCATCTGAGGTTGTCAAGCAAAGGGCCCAGGTTTCTCCTTCCTCGAGCACCCTCCGGATTCTCTCCCACACTTTGTATCATGAGGTGAGTTCCGAGCAAACTTTCAAAGAAGTTGGGTCATTTTTTCCACTCGGTGCCATGTCCAGAGCCATTCCTACAACTTTATTCCAGTTCTGGAATATTCAGTGCTCTCCCAGCACTTTCCCATCTATTCTTCCGTTGTTAAAAGTGCTTGGCATGTTATGTTTAAGGAAACCAAACCCCCACCTCTCCCTTGTGCATGCACTTACATGCACACTCTAAACAACTCTTTTCCCCTCCTCTTTTTATATGGGGTACTTACATCAAAAAAAAAACAAACTAAACCCAAACAAAAAAGAATTTAGCTTTCCAGTTTCCAAAACTCTGCTTGTATTTATGCAAACAGTCCTTGTCTGGGACAGCAGAACATCGAGTCTCTATCTAGAGTTTGCTGAATGGCTTCCAGTTTTTTAAGCAGGCTTCGGAGGGCATGTCCTAAAGGCACGGTTTCAGAGAGGCTTAGTACGAGCTCTGGAAATGAATGCTCATCCAGTATTGGTAACTTTTGAAAAATAAGGGCTTTTGTCATCTTTTCAGTAGTTAACTGTTCCTTCCTGGAAAAACCTGTTCACTACTGTTTTTACTGAGTCTCACAAGGGGCATTTTTCAAGTTGCATTTCATAAGCGAAAGTGGCTCCTGAAAACATTGTGGGGAAAAATATTATACACATTTCCCTATGTAAAAGCCAGGAAAAGGAAGACATAAATATGACCTTTAAATGATCCACTTGATTTTTGTTTGCTTGTAAATGAAAACTATTGTGATAACCCTGCACAAGACGGTTGCTGCAACTTCCTCCTGAGATTTGGTCATTCTATTCTAAGACCTAGTGCTCTCTAAACTGTATCTTTATCCCCTTCTTTGTACCTGGCCAGAGAGCAGTAGGACTTGCCAAGCACTGGAGTAAGCTGTCCTATAAGATATTAAGCATAATTTTATATACACTTATAAAATAAAGTTTTAATTGTTTTGAATGTTACCAGCTGGTTAAAAATACAAAGTATTTGTCCTGATAAAAGCTTTGAATCAAGGCTAAGAGGCTGGATGTAGGAATTTGTCATCCTATGGGTTCACTTTGCATCGTCTATTTAAACAGAAGAGTAGTCGTTTCAAAATATTTATGGGAAAGTGGATAATTCTAGAGAAAAATATTGGGCAAGTAGAGTGTGAAGTAATGTGTTTCTGTGCCTTCTCGCCCTTCTAATTTTAACTGTAAGGAATATTTTCTTGTCTGTAACTGATTATTCTGAACAGTACTTAAATGATCTTTGAAATGAACATAAAACCCTCTGGCACTGTAAATCATGGAATACAGTATACAATGTTATAATCAATATAGTCAATTTGCAAGAAATTCAGGTCTGACACTCAGTAAGGCTGTAATGCTTGCCTCATAATCACCGATAAATTGTGGTCTTTGGCAAACTAATTCCCCATAGCTGATGCTTTCTTTTGTTGGCTTACAGGGTATTCAAGGACTTTATCGGGGTTACAAAAGCACGGTATTAAGAGAGGTAAAACACTTGTCTTTCTCTCTTTTTTTTTTTTTTTTTAAATTGATTCCTTTGCCTCACTTTGTTTTCTAACAAGAGATAATAGTACAATTGAGATCAATTGCTCTAACCATAAGCTCTAAATCCTAGTGTATTTTGTTCTAGATAAGTTACTAGTCTAATTTAAATAGAATACTGATAATGTGTGCTAAGAAAACCTGTGGTACGTGCAAAATGTCATCTACCGTCCTGGCTCTCAGTTCTGCTGCTGCTAAACTGTAAAAGAATGGAAACGTGTATGTTAACATGATGAAAACCATAAAATAAAGTACTGGAAACTTCCTTGAGTCTTGTGATTGCATCATGTGAAGTATTTATGCCAACAATGGTGAACTGGTGGCATCCGGCCAAGTTTGGCACAGACAGATTTAGGCTTTCTTTAAATATATTTGTCAGCGGATGCCAGGAGATTATCTGTCATCTGTATATAGGGAGGATTGTGCTCTATCTTTTTTTTTTTTTTTGTGATGTGTGAAAGAAACGTATTTAGTCATCCACTCTGTAGATGTGATACGGCATTACTTAACTCTAAATCAGAAGTATTTCACTGTTGGAAAAAACAGAGCTAAAAATATTTGGCCTGCTTGGCAGAAAATAGTTCCTATACTGAAATCTCTTCATAAATGTACAGTGAATTACAGGATTAGTGTCGTGGAAGTGTTTGATATGCTGTGTGAACTGAAGGCAGATTATAAAAGAAGTAGAAAAACATACTGGTGAACTCCCAGTCTAAAACTGTTTCAGAATTGGATCCCAGGAGGTCATCTTTTGACAAAGCAGAAGTTGCACCACAAGTACTTCAAATAAAGAAACGAGACTCAATTCCTACGAAAACATAACAGCTATTGTCCATAAAGGGTTCTTTACTTCTTGTGTTCGTTGTGGTATGTGTGGGTTTGTCCTCTCTGTAGGTAACTCAACTGAGCAAGCTGGCTTTGGATCTTTGTTTATTTTGTTTTTTTAAACAAAGATCAGACCTGTTGGCTGTGTTGCCGTCGATAATAAAGCCAGTTGCAGAGGCTTTTTAAGCCTTCGTTCAATAGCTCTGCTTTTAAAATTTTTCTTCATGCTGAAAACTGCTTTTAGGACAGTTACATTAGTCAGCTCTTGTTACAATTATGGAATAAAGATGGATATTACCTAAAATAAGAAATACCAAATTTAGTGTTCCTTAAAGTGCTGACAAATGATAATGCACTGCAGTCTATTTTAGCAGTTTTAAGTGTTAAAAAAAATTAGTTATTTGTGCAGAGATGACACCTGCTTTTCTGAACCATAGCTTCGTCCTGTACTTATTTTCTGGCTCACTAAACTCATGTTATTCACTCAGATTTCATTTGGAGACGGGCAAAAAAGGCCAACGAATCATTTTGATTTCTCTGAGGGGTTCTGAATAAATGAATAAATTTAGATCCTATTGAATACAGATTTTGCATACTAACAGGTAGATAAAACACATGGTTACTACTGGCTGCTATTCTCCTTAAAATTTGTTTTGACATATGTCAGGGCGGTAATTAATTTGCAGACCATATTCATGGCATAGTATGTGACCCTGCTGAGATAACTTTGTTTACTCAAAATGGCAGCACTTTGTTGGAAATTTAATGGGGGTCCTCTCCATTATGTATATTCATAAAAGATCCTTCAGAACTGATTTCAGTTGAAGTATTGCTTTTTGGGAAAATCTGTCCAATAGAATGAGAAATAAATGATTACCAAATGAAAGGCGCTTTCTCTTCAAAATGAAACAAATCATAGCTGATGTTTTAAAAAAAAAAAAGAAAAAAAATCTTTGAATTTAACACTGTTAAGACCGTTGCATTTTTCTGACGCTAAATATTGTAAAGCAATGTCCACTCGAATAAGAGCAGCATATTGAACCTTTGACTGGAACTGTTATAAGCCTGATGCTTAGTCTTGATATTTTCTCTTCTTTTTAAGTACACTTTAGGGAAAGTCTTTATTTTCAGATAAAAATCTATATTAATTCGTTATTGGACACATCCAGGTAGCTGCAGAGCATATATAGACTGATATTTAGTTCCAGCTGACATTTATACCTACAGAGTTTGTTTACATGCTTTGGTTCATTACTTTTACAAAATTCTTTTTTTAGTTACAGTGAAGTGGGATTTTTGGGTAGAAGGGCTTCAATGGATGATTTTTCATTTAAAAAAAAAAAAAAGTGGAAGAGACTGGGAATACTGATGCTTTTCAGATGATGACATTCTTGCACTGGCAAAATTCTTGAGCCAGAATTTGAGAGGTTAATTTTAGTTGTTGCCTTGGGATAAAATTTTGTGTGTTACATAGAGCAGGTGTTTTGTGTATTACATAAAGCAGATTTCAGTGCCTGGACAGAGATCTGCTTGCCAATTGCTTGGACTTAAGTGAAAATTTGTCTGATTTTTTTTTTTTTTAATATGTTTAAACCTGAACTTTTTACTACAGCATAGTAGATCTTATCAAGACAGCCTTATTCTGCTCTGTGTAATTTGCATGAGGTGCTGTGCTGCTTCTGTTCTGGTGCAAGGTAGTTGTTTCATCCTTCATTTTTGATGCTCATACTTTCACTTATCCCCTTTATCTTCTCATCAGAATACTTTCTGTACAGATGGATACTAACATCCATCTGTATCCATTTCTCTTCTAAAAGGGAAAGAAGATGGCTAAATGTGTAATGCTTTGGGAAATAACTTTCTTTGAGTGAACCTCAGTGCTTGGAAGTTTTGGCTTTGACTCTTTCACCTACTTCCTTTTTGGTGCCTCTTCTCTCACATCTCCATTACATTTTGGTCTTACATCTTCCTTTGATGTAGTTACACTGAACTAGTCCTAAAATCAAAAGGGAAGTGAGGTACATTCTTGTCAATAGTAGCCTGAAAGAGATGTCTGTGCTCCAAGAGTAAAGCTCTTCTGATAAAGCACAGTGTGGGAGTACAGTTTTTGGTTGCTGAATGAGACTTTAAGTGGCAGAAATCGGAGGCTGTGAAATGGTGCAGAATTCCCATGATGTCATTTCCAAAGCAAATCCAAGTGAGAATTGTCCTTTCCTATGGTTGTGGTGTACCAGTGTGCGTCGGGGTGGAAACTGGATCATGCTACTAAGAACAGTCAATGAACAGGTAAATTTATTCATGTTTTCCACAACAGAGACAAGTTCATTTGTAAAATCTCCAGCCATCTTATAACAAGGCAGGAGCAGACTATAAATCCACTGTAAATCCTGTAGAATTTCTTAATGGGAATATAGTTCTGCTGCTGAGATCTTATGTAAACAAATGGAGCCAGATTTTTAATTCCTGCATAATTCATTTTATTAACTATGACCAAGTAGAACATCTGTTAAAATTCCATAATGTGCAGTTCATGGGAAAAGGAGAGAAACCCCTGAGTTCCTGCTGGAGCTTTTCCATTTCCATTAATGTTACAGGACTCTAGCAGATGTCTTAAAGGACGTTGTTATGAATGAGGGGACAATACAAAAGAAAAGGAAGTGCCTTGTCCAGTTTCCCTGTGTAAAATAACTCGCTGTACAGTGAGTTACTTCACTCTCTGCGTGTCTCTCTGCAAGTTGCAGCTTCCCACAAGCAGTGCCACAGTTTACTGTAGTGTCCCTTCTGTCCTGAGTTACCGTAGTTTGGAAGAACTGAGCGAGTCCTGAGTGGGTGTTCTGTGTGGTTTTAATATAATTAGTCACTTTAAAAAAAAATATTGCAGATGGACTGGGCCCTAGCCCAGAAGTAGATTGAAAAGGAGCTAAAATTAATATTAAACTCTTCCTTAAAGACCAAGGGGATGGAGGATGACTGGCTCTTTATAATTCACAGATGACTTGAAAGGAGACCAAGAATCGCGTTCAAACGTCTGTTTTTGCTGTGGAGGTAGCCCTGAGTAAGCTTGTCCTCTCTGCTGCCTCGTAGACTTTTCTGAGACAATTCAGGCTCTCTACTTGTGGTGGCTTCCGTTCGGGAAGATGTGGCAGCGATGCTTTACTTGTCAGGGTTGTCTCAGAGCTCATCTCAGAGCTCTGAATTTGATAGAAAAATACTGGAACCCGCTCTTGCACAGCGTGTTGTTGAGCTTACTTTCAGTGAGATAGCCCAGTCATCACTCATGGGATTCCTAGTTTAAGTACAGTTGTAGGCTGGTTTGGTTGGGTGTCTTGGTGGGTTTTTTTTTGTTGTTGTTGTTCTTTTTTTCCTTCAGTGTATGCAAGTTGGAGCCCTAAGTGGATAAAGGCAGCTACTGCTGTCTTGGGAGGGAAAGAGCACCCCACGCTGTATTAATTTTGGAGAGGAGAAGGACAGCTAGTGCAAAGTATGCTGTTGCATTAATGAATGGCAGCAGTGTGACAAATAGGCAACAAATTCAGGCTCTTCTCAATCTCAGAAAGCAAAGAAGAATGTCTCCTGAGCAGAAGGTACTGTTTGTTGTACGTGTGCCGCAGAACAGTGTCCTGTTATAATGTGTGTATCAAAAGGGGTATGGAGGATACGCAGTGCAGCCTGTGCAGCCAAAGAAGGAGCTAGCAGAAAAAAGACCAACAAAAAACCCCCTTCTTACTACCTGGGAGAGGGAATCGAAAGCAGGTGGCAGCAAAATGGGCCTTAAAGGCACACCTGCTGCATTTTCCTAAATATAAAGGGTCAGTGGACAAAGGATGGTGAGAGGGGTTTGTATAAAAATGTGAAGCCCAGCTGAGATATGTTGACCCTGTTGACTGAGGGAGGGAGGGGATCTCTGAGGACTGAGCTTGATAGGGAACAGTCTGCAAACAGAGAGCCAGTTTGTTTATCCACTAGAGGTAGTTTTGCATGCTTTTCTTTTGTTAGGACATCTTTATATAAATATCCTGTTCCCCTAGCTGTTAGAAGTTTTTTTAAGTTTATCTCTGTTGCTGTAGGACAGAAAGAATGTTATTAATACATTCTTTTACTTGCACAATTAAAACTTTGATCTTCTATCATTCTTTGTGTATTACAGGGCAGATGTCGATAGAAATAGGCAAACAGGACACTATCTTAATACAATATTTGGAAAAATAAACATCCTCCTTAATGAAATATGTGCAGTATCTGTCTTTTGTTACCTTCTGGAAAACTGAGCTGAATTTGTTTTATTTTGTGATTCTAGATAGGTTTAACCAGGAACTTGCCAGGCAGGATCTGTAACACTGTTTGCTTTTTTTTTTTTAGTTTTACTGAGCAACCAGCATTTCTTTGGCTTGGGTGTTTCTATATAGAACAACAACAAGTCTCATGCAAGGGATGGGAACTGTGAAATGGATTAAGTAGCTAGTCCCTGCCATGTGGAAAATTGTGCAGAAGTTATACGACATGATTAATGGGAGGAAAGTTGAAAAGTAAGTCTCTGCTTTCCCCCTTCCCCCTTAGCAGTACTCTCTTGGAAAGCCTGGAGTTGTATCAACTCTTGTATCACTTGTACACTTGTATCCTTCTAGATATCTATGTTCAAGTGGTTTTCATTTTGAAAGGTGTGTAAGGGTTAAAGGTAATTGTTGTGGGGTAAGAGCAGGAGACAAGTCCATGCTCCAGGATGAGGGCTCAGGCGCATCCTGGCTCCTCACCTGGAATACTGATAAATGGACAAATGGAATAACTGTCCTTCGCTGTTGTAGGTTATGCTCATTACCTTCTCCCTGCGAACGCTGGAATAGTACTTGGAAATGAAAATGGAGATTTCAAAAGCACCTATAAATTACTTCTACAGACCACAAAATAACCCTGCTTTTTCTAATTTACCAGTTGTGGGAAATAGGTTTTGTGACATGCCTGAATGTTAAATAAACTGGCCAGGGTGGACAGGGACCTAAAGCAAATTCCTTGTTGAGGTTTGGGAGGGGGTGTCAGGGTTTTTTTGTTGGTGTTTTTTGGTTTGTTTTTTTTTTTTTTTTAAACATGGGCAATGATCTCAGATTTTCCAGTTGGACACTCTCCCTTTCTCAGGCTCGGTGCAGTACCATATATACTGGTTACAAGTAGAATGCAGCCATCCTTGCTGCCATCGATTTGCAGTTTACCAATGGAGCACACAATTACTGCATCTGACATCAGTGGATGTCTTTAGATGAAAAGAATTTCATATGTGCAAAGTGTTTTCTGTATTTTGAAAACTAGAGCCCTGCATCTAGGGTCTTTGAACAGAAAAAACACTTTGAAAACTATGTGCACTAAAAACGGCTTATGTGATTTGATAATGCAGATTCTTTCCAAGTGAATGTGTGTGCAAGCAGAGTCTTGCAGGAAGCGTATTCTACTGCGTGCTTGAAATAGAGATACTATTTCCATACATTCTCTAAGCAGCTTACTAAAGCATTTTTGCAAGTGTTGTATTCTGCAGCATTCATGGTGTAGGAATGTGTTTTGTGGGTCAGTAGCAACACTGGGCAAGAACAAAGTTGAGAAGAAGAAAACGCCTAAGTTTTTTTTATGGTTTTCTTCATGCTGTGATATGTTTTTGTTTCTTTGTTGGGTTTTTCTTTTTGTTGTTTTTTTTTTTAAATTTTATATAGCCTAAGAACTGTGTTCTTTGCATTGATTGCTGTTGATTTTTACATGTTTCACAATAGTTTGAAGAGTACACTCCACATGCTATCTCCAGTGGAGAATGTGAATTTCCCCATTCTGTTTCCCCAGCTAAATAAAATTATCTGTGGCAAAGGATTAGGAGGTGGTTGCAAATCCCTCATGAAGGAGAACACACAAAAAGATCCCTTTCCCTGATGAGAAGGTGGGACTGTAACAAGAGGGAAGACAGGCACCAAGAGATAGAGTTCTCATTGTAAAAGAGAAGAAAAGGGTTAGAATAGTAGAAGTACTAAGTAGCAAAGAAGAGTGATTATAAGGAGTATTTAAAAAGAAAAAAAACAGCTATCTGATAGTGTCATTGGATGAGTAACATCTTTAAAGCTTTCCAGGGTAAACTAAGTATATTAGACTTAATGGAATAACTTTGAATCTTCAGTCATTGTAGCCTGACAGCATGACACTGAAGTCAGGAGAAGCCTCTACATGTCTAATGGGATTAGATAGTTGTGTCTACTTCTGTAAAATTTGGCTGGTCTTAACTCTTGTGACTGTTTAAAAGCAAAAAAAAAAAAAAGAAAGAATCAAATATTTGTGGAATATTTGGCTGAGTGGTGACTTTCAATTACACAGCTACATTCCACTATGGGCAACTGTATTTTGTCTGTCTAAATTCTTTCTGTAGTTCTTAGTAGGAAACAAGGTTTCCTTTTTTCACCAAGTTTTACAGTAATCCTGCTGATGGCTGTAGGGCTATATCTGGTGAAGACCACGTTTTGTTTGTGGGTGCAGCAACTTCTATATGTCTGTGCTAGAACAGGTGTTCTCTAACCCTAAAAAGATATGTGCGTGTGGTGTATCTGTTTATATGAAATCTGTACATAGAGACATATGGATGCATGCACATGTAAAATGTGGTGTTTTTTTAAATAATACCTTGTCAAGGGTCTTGCACTCTCTGAAGCAATGAGTCCTATAAATGTGTGTGATTGGTCTGGAACAGCAAGCAATTTAGCAATTTTCTAAAAGCACAGGACTGTCTTTCAAGGATTAAATTCTTGCCTGAAGTAGACCAAAACATGATTTTTACAGTGGAAGACTTCCACTGGCAGAATCACACTGCTGTCTGTATTAATAGCAATTATCTGGTTTTCATACTTGGGCTGCTATAATCTAGTTTCTGTACATCTGCTAAAACCCAGAAGCACAGTTAAAAGAATCAGCAATCCAAGATCAAAAGCCTTTTCCCAAAATTCCTTGTATGATGTTATCTCAACCAGCAGTTCTGCTTTAACACAAAGACCCGAGTGTCTGCTCTGGTCAAGAGAAGCTGCACTGGAGCTGGAGGACCCCAGGGCAGAGTGGGAGTTCTGGGGAGCAGGGCTGGCAGGGGACCAGCACCCCGGGGTGTCTGCTCTCTGCTTGCCCTTGAGCTTGGCAGTGACTGAGAGCCTTTAGCATTTGCCACTCCCCATCCTCAAATTGAGTGGTGGCTGTCGTCTCTCT
The DNA here is from genome assembly GCA_033628505.1 of Tringa tobata. Lineage (NCBI taxonomy): Eukaryota > Metazoa > Chordata > Aves > Charadriiformes > Scolopacidae > Tringa > Tringa tobata. The sequence continues at coordinate 821,044 of JAHREE010000562.1, forward strand.
TTTATGAGAAAGAGGATATTTTTCAGAAGGATGATGCTTTCTTATTCTGTTAACTTGTTGAAATTGCTCAGCAAGAAGGAGGTCTGAGGGCATTGACACATGAACTCCAGGGATTTGTTTGGGAGAGTCCCCCCCTTTTTCTTGTGGGGTTAGCACCTCTGGAGCTCGAAGTAGCCGGGAGCAGTGGGCTTTGAGCTGGAGCTCAAAGGAGGGCCTGACATACCCCAGCTTGTTCTGGTAGAGGGTAAGGAAGCTCTGGCAGTTGGGTGAGGCAGGCAGCTGGGGAAAATCTCTTAAATCATCCTAGCATTGATTGCAAGAATCTGTCATCCATACCCTCAGTATGAAAATTCAGGTCTGCATGTATCCATAATGCCATGCCTGTCAGTAGTGCTGCTGATGGTGGGAGCCTTAGTCCTTCAATTACCATTTGTGCAGATTTTTCAAAGATGATAGTGATCAAGATCTTTCATCTGTAGGTACAACAGCAGTTTGAGGGATGTAGTTAAAGCATATAGAAGAGGGGAAACTGATTTTAATCTAGACTGCTGTTATTGAAACCATGCCTTCATTTGACCATAAGTAATTCCACCCCACCCTGACATGTCACTAGATTTAATATATATATACACGCATATAATACTTGCTCTGTTACTTGTTTACGTACAATATGTATATATAGATAAATATTAGGCATCTACTGAGAAATATGAAACTGAAGTTGAATCTGAAACCCAAAAGAACCCAAATCTGCGGCAGAGAGCTTCTGTAATTTATCACTGTTTTTATAATGTTTGGAAGCGTGGCCAGAGAGGCACCTGTCAGAGTCTGCTACAGGAACAATTCTTCCAAATGCTTAATACAGATCATACTTCAATTTTGTTGAAAAACTGACTTATTATTATCTTGCAGGAAATAAGAATTGATTCCACTGTTTTCAGTGTAGGAGAAGTGACCCCCAAAAAAGAAAATACCTGAAGTCATGCCTACCTTCAGAATATTATTAGGGCCAGATTTGGCTGATTTTAGCTAATGGAATAGATAAAACAACATACCTAGCAGCTTAAAGGGGAATCTTGGGAGTTCGCTACCAATCCTTATAGTAAACAGCTATAACCAGTTTCAAGTGGTTAAGGGAAAATAAGTTAATTTTGGACATGGGAACTTTTGCTTCTATTTAAAAATAAAAAATAAAAAAAATTGGAGCACAGTGACCTTCTGTTTCTTCCTTGCTATGGGCATACTGACTTCAGTGCTACGAGCTGTCATACACTAGAGGGCACACAATGCCTGCGATTGCTGCAGCGCCAGCCCAAGGAAATGCCTATCGCAAGGGATCTAATCTTAGGATGACCTGTGGATCTTGGAATTGACTTTGCTTTAATCCTGCCTCGCAACCCAGTTGCAAAGGAAACATAAAATTTGAAACGTTATTAATTTTATTTGACTCTGGGGACTAGTCCCATTGAATTTCCTGGGACTGACTTGTGTGAGTACGTTGAGTGAGATTTAGTTTGGGAATGATTTTATGGATTTATACTTTTTAACTTTGACTAGGTTTTCATTTTATATGAATTGATTAAATAAGGTCTGTAGCATTCCCCATGTATTCTTGCCCAGTGGAATAATGCCTACGTGATCATAAAGAAGAGAAAGAGGTTATATGATCATGACACATTACAGTTTCCATGCTGAGACTTCATAGGTTTTGTAGTAAGATACTTTAAATTTTATTTTACATCATTTTTCCCCAAGATTTTGCATTTCTTTAGGTTATGTGTTTTTAAGAAAAATACAGTAAGATTTATAACCTTTGGGATAATCCCTATGTGGTGTGCACCTTAATTTGAGAATCCCATGTCACTTTCTCTGTGGTTGGAAATGTGTGTGGGGGATGGAATAGGAGAGACAGATGGTAACATGATTTTCATTAATTTTATAGAAATGAGGGCAAAGCAGGGCTGGTGTGTATACTGCAGATGGAAATAGTATTATTAAACCAGGCTCTTATCTCACTTTTATTTTTCTGTTAATTTTATAGAAGCCAATAAAGTGTAAGCGCTGCAAATTTTCTTTTTTATACTGGTTGAATATGTGAAAATTGTGTTCTTGCTTTTCAAAGCCAGCAGGTCTAGCTACAATAACATAGAGCTCTGCCTGAACATTTTGGCATCACTCTGCAGATACAAGAAATCCTCTTCCAGATCTGGTATTCCAGGCTCAAATCTTTCCCAGTTAAAGGCTGCAAGTGATGCACAATATGTGACATGGGTGGATTTCTGTCATGAGTAAACTGAGGCCTCTCAGTGCTCTTTCAGACAGAGCAAACCCCCAAAAGAGAGAGAAACATAAGGCAGGATAGTACCCCTTCTTTCCCATGGGAGAACAGCTAATACATGGTATTCTGTGTTTGCATTTGACATCGTACAGTCTTTTAACTTAGAAGAGCAAATAAAGAAGTATCCATATATATCGGAATAAATAAGATGCTCGTACCTCAGCGGGAGGTTATCTGGTCCATTCTTGCTTTTGCTGATGTGAAATCCTAAAATGCAAGAAAACATTTTAGGAGTCTCATGAAATATAAGACGATAAGGCACTGAGCAGAATCTTGTCTTGCTGACTTTAAATGCAGTGAATGCCAATTACAGCAAAATTTGGCCCAGTATAATTTTGCCACTGGCTAACATACCTCACAAGTTTTGGGTGGATTTCTTTCCCCTTTTTCTCCAGCCCTCCCAGCATTTTGCCTTCTGGCCTGTACAGCTGCGCCGCTAGTATAGTTTCTATTTCTGGAAATGACCCATGTGGTTAGGTCAGTTTGTTTTAGCCTTGCTCCTTGTTGCTGAAGTAGAATAGCACATTTCCCCTAACTGCGTGAAAGCCAGGATAGACAATCTTGATAAATATGATTAATGGGCCCCTTTGCTCTGCAGCTGAAGGCTTCCTGAGGTTCTGTGTCAGCTGGGCTACAGCTCCCCAAACCAACCCTTACATAGAAAGTTTGCCTCAGGTTCAGTTATGTTGTAAAGATATTTTTTATTTGCTATAAAAATATCGTTTTGCTATAGGAAAGTCTTTGCAATTGAAATACGGTGATAAGAGTCTGAAGAGGTAGTATTGACAGGAAAAACAATTCATAAATATGGACGAGTTTGGATTTTTTCTCTCTGTCTTGTTACCTAGAAGTTTGTACGTTATGTTTCCTGTGACTGAACCTAAGTCTGGGGTTAGTGGAGTGCCCTGATCAGCACGATAGTAACTATTATAGGAGATAGTAGCAAGTGACAGTAGCTTTGAGTCGATTATAACTTGTCAGTACATGGAGTATATTTGTAGAGTACTGTTATGTTTATTTCCAGTAATGTGACTTAACTATGATATTCATAGAACTTGACAACACAAAAGATATTTTCTGTCACTTTGGTCAGAAAGAAAACCAAATGAAGTGTTACATTATCTTGATGACAAAAGCTAGCCAGAGACTCCAGAAGTTATGTGGCTGCTCCCTCAGAACTAGTATTAAAGAATCTAGGAGAAGAAAATCCCTGCATTGGTGTGAGTGATAATAAAATACATGATTGGTGTCAAGGAATATTCAGCTTGCACCTCTCTATTAATTAGTAAACACTCATGTTTCTGAGGGTACTCTGCAAATTGTCCTTCCAATTCAGAGGCCAGACTTCTGCCCAGCGTGTGGGAATAGCTGGCTGCAGCACAGGCTGAACCAATCTGCCTTTCCTGGTGACTGCTATGCAATTGTAATTGCAGGAGCACATCAGCATTCTCAACAATTGAGTACAAGTCTTAATAGCAAATAATCCTCTTGAAGTTGTTCCCCCCTCCACTGCAATCAAAGGAGAGCTTTGTTAAGGCATTAACTAACAAATTAGCCGCTAAATACTGGTAATAACCTATTTCCCATAGATTGCTTTTTAATTATAGCTTAAGCTGTGTGATTCCTGAAATCGCTTCTTTGGCAAAGTAATGTTTGTGGTCATTTCCAGCCACTGTAACTAATTGGCAAAAAAAGTAATTTTTGAAGTCTTTACTATCAGAACACACTTTGCTTATATATTCCTGCCTCCAGAAATGCTTTCTCAGTGTTTATTTTCACTGTTATTAGTATTTTGATTGAAATGTGTTAGGCTGTGCTGTGAAATTGTTGTTTTAGTTTTACTTCCATGTACAATCTATGTCTTCATTATATTTTTAGATACCAGAGATATTTTTCCACTTAACTGCTACAAGAAACTTCTGCTGTAGAGAAAAAGGAATTAGCAGCTTCATTTTTATATGTGTTGGTTAATGCAAACTATTTATTTTGCTAATCTGTGTCACAACAACCATTTGGAAAACTAAATGATGTTTGCTTTTGGGGGGGAGGGGGTATTTTTTGTATATTCATTGCTTTTCCTCTGCAGATTTCAATAAAGGCTGCACGTCTTCCAATATATCATTCTGCTTCCCTTCAAACCTGACTTTTTTATAAGGGAGCACAGCCATCAAAATTGGCAAGCGTTAAGCTTGATAATTAGTTCAATATAGTGACCAATTCCGTGAATTACGAGTTCAAAGCAACATATGGACATGGATGAAATCAGATTTTGGCATTTCTCACTTTGATTGTTTCAGGACACTGCTGGAGCTTCTTTGATCTGTAAATAACAACTGCAGTTCAGTGCCTTACTTAAAATACATCAAACACATTCATGACTTCTGCTTTTACATATAGACCTCACTTCTAGTTACAGTTTTGAATTGGATTAATAAAGCTATTCATGTTTTGAGATTTCATAGGGAAAGCTACCAAAGATAGCACTTTTCATACTTCATGTTTTAAGAGAAGCAGCAAACATATCTCTGTCTTAATGTGCACCCCAGACTGCCCCAGCAGATGCTTTATGACATCAAAAGCAGCCATATTCTGTATTGCAGATCCTCTACAACCTGCTGGCAACCAGTGTCTTCCTTTACGCTTTCAGCAGTATAAAACAAGCAAACCAAAGGTTTATTGTCACTGCACCATCCAGTAACTTAGTTTGGGAACTCCTTTCCCTGCTGTAACTTGCACACAGCAGCCTTTTTCCTTGTTCTGAACTTTGCGGTGGTTTGGACAGCGATGTGCCACCTAACAGACAGTAGCTGGAAATAATCAGCTCTATTTGTTACTCCTTAAAGATATACACAGGTGTTGACCTAGTTCAATAAGCAACCTTGCCTTTCAATAGTTCATGAAAGGCACTATCTCTGGGCTTATCAGTTAGTTATGAAAGTGCTGTATGGTTTCTTTGTAGCAAAGGACTGTGGGGAATTATGGCTTCTCAGTGTTTTACCATCAACTTTCCAGTTGGGTAATTGAATTGCTTCTAATTTAACTCCCAGTGTTTTACTTAGAGAAGTTCAGCATTCAGAGCTAGTGCAATGTTGTTGGGTTTTTTTTTCTGCTGCAGGGTTAGTGTAATTACCTGAGCTCTACACAAATGCTTAAGAGTTGGTTTTGTAGTGCTTTGGGGTCCTATGCAGCCCCTAATATACAACTTTGTACACGGTGGCAGTTCACTGCAACCCAACCCTCCGTCCCCCCCAAAAAACCCGTAAGCTTGAAACTTAGCTGAAAGATGAGCTGCTTTTCTAAGCAACCCTGTCCCTTTTCTGTTTATAGTCCCTTGCTAAGGTGTCAGATACCTCACTCTTGGAGCGTTTATTTCTGTGGGTGGCAGATGAGAAAACCCGAGTAGGTGAATTAGGCTTTGCCTGATGGGATCAGACCCATGTTCTGTCCAGTCCAGGATCATGTCTCTCCTTGGGACCAGATGTGAAGCCCTCAGGGAGGTCAGGAGGATGGGAAGGTGCCCTGCTGTGTTTCAGGCTCACAGCTGGCAGCTGTTAAAAGGCAAGCATTCAACATCCCGTCAGTGGGTCCTTGTTCCTACCAGCACCCCCAACAAAAATGGCTGTAGAAGTAGGTACTACAAATCCCAGACTTTTACATTAACCCTTTTAAATGGGTGCAGCTGGTTCAGACATTTCTTACACCAATGATTGATATTTGGCAGGGGGGGCAGCTTATGTTTATTATCTGGGAAAACAAATGATCCTTCCTACATATTCCCTATCTATCTTTCCCTTCAAGACTCTCCTCCAAAACACCCTTATTTACTTCTGTATCCTACCTTGCAAAACATCATCTTACACAGATAAACTTCTAATCTTTGTGGGCCAAATCATGCTCCCGTCAAAGTTTTCTTGCTGACTTCCCTCTCAGCAGAATGGTGGCCCAACAAGTTGGGGCACCACCCAAGCCTACATGTCTCCCAGACCTGTGTGGCAGAGGCTTCTCCAGGGTGGCTGCATGGTGGTCCCTCACCTTTGTCACAAAGTCTGTTTGTTGTCTGAAGAGTAACAACCAGAAGAACAGCTAACAAAGATACGGGTAGAGAAGATAGTTTCAGAAAGATAAATTCTCACCATGAGAATTCTCAGCAGCTTTGGAACAACTTCATCCCACACCTGCCATCCTTGGCAGAGGATTTAACTTCTGTGTCAGTGTGGGGAAGGGGGGAGGAAAATTGTATGCATCTGAAGAACCCTGAGGTATGTAGATATAGTGTGATAAGAGAGAAAGAGATGACATCAAAATTCAGCTGCAGCTGTCACAAAAAGGAAAACAGTAGAGGACAAGGAACACCTGAGGAGTGGCAACAGCAAGAACATTGAGGTGCAGCGGGAGGAATTGGTGCTCCTAGTGTTGTGTGAGGTCTTGTGTTTGATTCCAGGCTTGGTCAAAACCTGACAATGTGAAGAAGAGTTTTCAACTGATTTTTGTGCTTTCTTATCTCCCTTGATTTCCCTTTGGGGGCAATGTACTCTCTCATGGAAACTTGAGGGTTCTTGTCATATGCTGTGGCTGGGTGAAGGACCTTGTGTTTTGCAAAGAGAACACCCTGCAGAAAGGAAACGGGTTGTGCATGTAATTTTCAATGTGAGAAATGTTTGTGGATGCTTTCAGTGTTTTGTTTTTTTTTCTTTCCAGTTCTAAAGGCCTTTGGTTTCTGTACTGGCTTTTAAAAGCAATGAGAGAATGCCACTGCAGCGACCATCTGTCTTTGCATTTTTAATTCTTTCAGAAGTTGATAGACTGTGCTTTCTAAGAGAAATGATTCAGTGAAATTTTATGCTTTAGCTTGAGTAGTTCATATAATCGAGTTACTTAATTTTTGTTTTGCTCAGCTGATTGTTCAAGCTGAAGATTTTGTCTTGACCAGTTGGGAAGAGAGGGCCTCACTGGGCTTGGAATTGACCAAGAGGGTATGGTAAAGAGCAAGAGGCCAATGAGGGCTGCTCTACGAAGGTAGTAGAAGTGGTGCCTCTGTGAGGGCTTTGGGCTTGAATCTCAGCAGGATTTGTTTTGTAAATTGATACCTGAACCTTCTGGGATTTGGTAGAATTAGATTCTGAAGAACATTATTCCTTTTTTGATCGTCTCTGGTATCAAAACTGTATCCCACAAGATTATATTTGATGCTTTTTTTAGTTATTTTTTTCCACTCAATTTATTTAAGCTTTTTGGTGCTCTGAAATATATGCATGTTTTCTATGTGTGCTAGCACTTCATCTTAAATAATGAGTAGGAATTTTGTTTTGGATTCACAGCTCTGTCACCAATGCTCTCTATTGTTTTTTCACTTTGGTTGGAACTCTAGATGTGTGCTTAATCTGTTCTTTTTGAATTTTAAATAGTTGAGAGATACTTATTCTGAATATTTAATGGCACTAACTGTTATTTTCAGAACATGTAGTTTCTGAAAGAATGCAATTAGAAACTAAGCCCAGGAATTTCTGTGGCAGGTCAGGCACTTCTGGCCTCAACTGTCATTGACTGGAAGAAGAATAAAGCTCACGGTGCCTTTACAAATCAGTGGAGCATTCCCTTCCCTGATGTTATGATACATGTCACACGCTCTGTTGAGAGACAATATGAATGTGCCTGGTGGATAAATGTTCTCTGGATAAACTTGGATGTTACTGTGTCTTCTCACTGTGCCTTTTATGATCTGCATCTCTCGGACTGATGTGAATATATAAAACATGAGCTGTTTTTAAAAAACAGAAGCGTGTATACATCTAATGGCCATGCAAAAAATGTCCGAGAAGTGAACTAGATGCTATGGTGAAATTTCAAACACCAGCCAACAAAAGAGCCCTGATATATTTGTTTTCATTCCTGTACTTTATAGAGCCTATTTCATGATTGTTCATACTTGATTCAGAATTTTAGGAGGGTGTTTGAAGAAGGCTGCGTAGTTGTGTGATATGAGAGGCTGGAGAACTGCCGTGGCCTCTGTGCATGGTGGCTGAGAGTAAACTCACCTTGCCTAGATGTTCCAGATGCCAGTGAGAGAAAATAGATGGAGGAAAGCAAAAACAATTTGAATGAGGAAGAAATACTTAAAAATAAATGTTTGGGGTTGGCAAACCATGGGGAGAGAATTCTGCATGAGATCTTACAGGGCTGTGGCCTTTTTAGAGTGGTGAAAGGCAAGATGCAAGAGATCTTTAGTCCTTTGTTTTACTCTAATATCTGAGTCCATATGTTGCACAGATCCACGGGTCAGGTGAACATAAATTGTGCTGTTGGAATTTATCCGGCCAGTAACTTAACCTCTGACTCACCCCGGCAACGGTACAGCGTTACAAATGTAGTCTTCAAGGAAGGATGAACAAATTTCTTAAGCCATTGGGCACAAACAAAACCTGCAAAATCAGTCAAGAATACCTCCTTGTTCCCCTGCTCCCTCACCCCTCATACCCTGGGATGTATTTATTGCAGCCAGCGCTAGGAAAATTCAATCTGCCTATTTGTGCTCTGTGCTCAGAGTGACTAAAAGTACCTTTCCTTGTTTTGTCCAGCTCATGTTTAGTTCTGGGTCCTTTAAAAAATTTCCAGACCACCAAGTGTGATGACTCTCAGGTAACCCGTGTGAATATCCGTGGTTTGACAAACTAACTTCTTCTGTTAATTTACTTCAATAGTAGGGAATATAAAGAAGGGAATGTAAAAGGATGGTTTTCTTGACAGTCCCAGCACTGTAGGAATTAACTAATTCAGGCCACAGGAATCCTGTGTGTTACTAAGAGACCTAAAAAGAATAAGACTCTCTTAAGTTGGAAGGGACCCATAATGATCATTAAGGCCAACTCCCTGCTCCTCGAAGGAATACCTAAAAGATAAGCAAATGACTAAGAGCATTGTCCAGAGTCTCCTTGAACTCTCACAGGCTCAGTGCCATCACCGCTTCCCTGGGGAGTCTGTTCCAGTGTCCTCTCACCTGTGATTTCATTTTACCTTCATGAGCTCCCAAAACCCACCAGGCATGCGGAGCTCCCACTAATAGCAGGGAAGGAGCTTAGTACTTTGAGAAACAAATAAGGCTGCCTAAGTGCTTAAATCTGGTTTAACTCTTTAACTATTAAGTGTATGAATTGAAAATGTCTCTTGTGTGTGTAAGAGAACCGTTCCCATTGCTAAATTTCCTTTCTCTGGAATTTCCCCCCGTTTTTAATTGAAAAAGAGAACAGAGCTGGGTAATATAGGTAGAAACAAGCCAGCTCAAGGATCCAGCATGAATTTTGTGCTAAGAAGGTAGCTGGAGGATCCTGCCTGGGTTATGGAGCAGACACTGAAACATGGGACCACTTGCTAAGGGTAGCGTTCATGGGATGGCCTTGAACAACTTAAACTATTTTCCCAAGGTCTGTGAATTGCCAGCACAGAGAGTACTTTTACTGTAACAAAACACTGTGTCTTTAAAGAGAATTCCTTCTTTCTCAGGACAAATGTGACCTTGATTAAATTATTTCTATTTTTAATAAACTTTAAGGTCCTTGGAACTTCTGAAGTTCTTAGCAGCTGTTCCTCAGATGTCTGCTGGCCTTTTGGCCTCACAGATTTCCCCATCTTCTTGGGAGGACTAAGGACTCTGAACACGTCCTAAACAGCCAGAGTTAACATTTTGTGGCCAAGAAAGACTAAGTGCCCTGAGCTCGTGGAAGGGCTCTGTAAATTGTCTCCAGAGCTTCCCCACAGAGGCTGTACATTGGAGAACCCCATTAAATAGCACTTCACCTTTAATAGTTGTACACTGATCCCCAAACACTGGATTGTCTTTCTTCTGCCAGTCTTTCTTTTGTGCATTATGGTGGTTTTTTTGAGAGCAGAATACAGGCAAAAATCTCATAGGCTGTTGCTTTGCTCTTTAATCCAGCACCACAAACCAGAAATCCTTGGGGTTTAAGCAGCTTCACCATTTATTTACACAGGTCTGCAGTGGCTTTTTGTTTTCTTTGTTGTTTCATCTGTGGTTTCCCTTCCTCCTTGTATTTTGGATGGTTCTGTTTTTTGTAGGAAATCCTGAAAGGCTGTTTAGCTGCGTGCATACTGCCTTCCCCGTACATTCACCTAGTCATCTCTGCACATGAGATGATATGTGTTAGGGCCATAGTACCTTCACTGAAGTAGTTCTATAAACAGCAAAACTACACGTTTATATGGAACTGTAGTCGACAGCATCCCTGCTTTCCCTATTTCACTGATTCCAGCTCTGCTTTCACAGCCCCCAGGCTCCCTCCCACACCCTGAGCTGTTGCTTGAGCAGGTGATAACAGATGCTGGGCCTCTTCCCCTGGCTGGGAACCACACAGGTAACTATTGAGCTCCTACTGCAGTCTTTCCTGCAAAGTGGGGTTGCCAACTTGAGTCTCTCAACTCAATTGAGATGCTTACAGATGTGCCTGAGATGTTTGTTTGATGTTCACAGAAGTTTTAGGAGCTTTGTGCCTACCTCTGTCTTATTTGCCTAAAATCAGATGGTGAATTCAAAAGCTAAGGAGAGGAAAAGAGAGCAACTTCATGCACCTCTTCAACAGCAAACCAGTCTAAAGCTGCACCTCGATACAGTCAGAGACAAGATCTCAGTAATAACCTATCAAATGGCTCATGTTCCATTACTTACTGGTACGACAGTGAAATAATTTTTTGGAGCCAGATTATAAGCATATGGTTGAGATGGAAATCTTAGTACTGATTAAGTATTATTATCCAAGTGATTAATTAAAATTTTACCATCCAGACATCGTGTATTTGGAGCCGGTGAAAGGCAAACCCCAACAATGCCAGTGAAATTTGGATCAGGGCCATGTTATGGTATTAATAGTTGGCAAAGGCACTGAGTTTGACTGTACTAACCAAATATTGTCATTTATTGTGTCTCAGGTACCCATTGAAAATACATGGGCTGCAGTCCAAATACCTGTAGAGATTAGCAAGTTGAAGGTTTAGTTCAGGGCACTCCTTAAACCACTCAAGTATTAAAAATGAGGAAGACTTCTTAGTACAAAATGTCCTCGAACTTCATCAGTGCAGATGTCCTTTCAGTAGTTGTTCTGAATAGTCTGCGAGTAACCAAACCATGACGCAGGTCTGAGGCACCACTCGCTGTTTCCTGGTAGATATGAGACCAATTAATTGAAGATTTAGTTACGGAATTTTCTCTCTATGAGCAGAATTCCAGAGTTTATTATAGTGAAATTCCTGAAATAGCAAAAAAAAAAGGAAAAGCCTGTAAGGGAGGATCGTGCAGGTTAAAGCCAAGATAATAGAATTGCATGGTATTGTATGTGCATTGGGTTGTAATGGCTCTAACCCATCATGAATCAGACTTGCAAATGCTGTATATTTGCAGAGGTGGAATTTCACTGGTTTTGGTTTATTTTCAATTAATTGTAACTCCATCAGATCACTGTTACAGGTATTTGAATGGGCTTAGAAAACTTTTTTCTTTTGAAGTGTCTACTACTTTGCTTCTTTTAAGGCTTAGCAGGGGTAGTCAGATTTTGTGTAAATCTATTGATGTTATTTCTACCATTGGTGATCTTATTTCTGACTACGAGCACTACTATTTAATTCTGTCAAAGGCCCTTCCGTAATTAAATTTATAGTGCAGCTTAATAACAGTTCAGAGAGCGTAAAGCTCCCAATCTGTGTTAGTTCTATTTGAAAATGGATACCCAGGCTACAGTTTGGATCAGAGACAGTAAAATTGGATAGCATTTTGTGACCCTAAAGCTTTTCTATTCAGTCACATCTTAACATTCCACATTACTGGAATGGAAAAGATTTTTGTACAGGTGTGTTTTGAAGTATTTTAGTACTGTAAAGAAAAATCACAATAAAATAGAACTGTTGGTATTTCTCTGTGTTAAGAGCTGTTCTGCTCTCCAAGCTCTTGTTAACTTAAGTGTGAACTGCTTGAATGAGATGTTTGCAGGGTCAGGCTGCTTCCAGGCGTCTAGATGGAAGATATCCTGGTTTCTTTACTTGATGAAGCATGTTGAATTAACAGGAAATTACTAGTACCATGTCTTTCTCCTTCTTGTATTTTTCCATGAGAATAATCAGGAGATAAAAGAAGTTTGTTGCCTAACAGAGAAATGATCAAATTGTCCTTTGACAGTAAAGAAATGACAACATTAGAAAATCCTGTTTACCAAAAGTATTTTGCAGGTTTTGGAAAGTGAATTGTCATGAATACGGGCACAGTGCAGATGCCAAAGCCTGAATAAACTTTCTGCTCAAGGATGTGGTGTACCTTTGGACACAAAAATGCAGAGTTGAGCGTTTCTCCCTTTTTAGCTTTACCCCAGTATATCCTTTAATGCCTGTGCTTATACAGTCAGAAAACCTTTTGCTTACCAGTGCCTGTAAAGAGCAGATGGTATCTTCTGAATGTGTTTTAGTATGAAAAGGCATTGAGTATAGATTGAGACCGTGCATATTTTAAATCAGCTGTGTCTGTAAACTCCATTTCACTGTTACCTGTGCTTTGAAGAACTTAGGATATTTAATATGTCTACAGACATCCCATAAATTCTTATTCACCCCACCTGCCTCCTTGTGCTAAGTTCCTGCTGTTACAAGTAGAGCTTTGATGAATATTTAGATTGCACTATAAAGTTCTTTCCTTCAAAGACATGGATTTTCCTCATGGAAAAAGTGTTATTTTTGTTCAGAAACAAACAGGAGAAAAGGATTGTCTTGTGTCCGCAGTTCCCCAGTGTTGTAAGTGGAGTGGGGGTGGGAATGAATAGTTCTTCCTAGAGCAGTACAGAGCAGCAAATACAATTTCCTAATACCTCAAAAAGTCAAAAAAACAAGCTTAGGATTTTTGGCACTAAAGCCATCTCTTTCCCTAGTTCTGAAATGATTGCAAAAATCATCTTCTTGTTGGATATTGTTCTGTGTTTGTTACATGCTTGTTAATCTTGTGACCTTCCTTCTCCCCTCGTTTCCACCTTTCCAGCCATCCATCAGAAGTATCAGAACTCTCGGTCACAGGAACCTGACTGGGATTTCTTTGTTCTTCCTCTTCAGGAATCAGCTATTTAGTGTGAGATGGAGTTTTACATATGCAGCTGTCTGGAATTACAGCTCCCTTTTCTGAAATGGGCTGTTTACTGCCTCATTAATACCAGTTAGAAATTCCAGTTTATAGAATTACATTAATAGGAACAAGGAGGAAACATCAGTGGAAGGTTGAGATCAGAGATTTTTATAAGTGCTTTTGAGTGCCATTACTATCCTTGTAAAGCTACGGGGAGTCATAGAACTATAGAATAATTTAGGATGGAAAGGACCTTTAAGGTTATCTAGTCTAACTGTTAACCTTACACTGCCAAGTCCACCGCTAAACCATCTCCTTCAGCGCCACATCTACACATCTTTTAAATACCTCCAGGGATGGTGACTCCACCACTTCTCTGGGCAGCCTGTTCCAATGCTTGACAACCCTTTCCAGTTCTTGTGAGAAATGGCTGCCCCTTGTCTGGCCAGATGGTTTATAGAGCTTTAGATTATCATTTATCATCTTCTTTGTCTTTCTTCACAAATAACCACTTTGTGAAGCTTTCTAGTAGATAGCTGTTGATCAGAGTTGACTTTGGGAGGTCTCCCCTAGAAATTCCTGGAAGAGCTCATCACTTAATGGTTTCATTTTACCTTGAAGCATTTGGGTTCCAAGGACAATCTCTTGTATGTATGTATGTACAACTCTGTAAGAGGAGCGTTGAGATCTTGCAGCTACTAGAAATGTTTGTGTTACAATGTCTGGATTTGACCTTTTTCAATCCTGATAGAGGGCTCAACAAAAAACCTGGATCATGTACATACCTCTTTAGGCTTCAAAGCAAAATTGGAGATCTGCAGGCATAATATGAATGCCCCTTGTGTTGCTGGAGAATAAGATCCATAGGTGAGATGTATTCTTATAGAAAATGATAATCCAGAAGTTTTTCCCTTCAGGGAATTTATGCTTCTGGATGCAACAGTAATCGTTAATGGAAAGAGGTTGTGTTCTCAGGTGGACTTCACATCTGTTATCATTGCACATCTGAGCTGGCACATTATGTTTGGGTCCTTCAACCACTGCTGTAATATGAATAATCCATACAAAACAGATCAAAAGCAAAGCCTTACTGTTTTACTGACTGTCCTCACAGCAAAAGGTCATCTTTGAGCTGATGACCTTCTAGTCCAATGGACAAGATGAAGGGCTACCAATTTTTCCAGATGTCAAATCCAGAAGATTGAGTGCTTTGCCTGAGGTTATGCTCCCAACTTCCTATGCAGTTGAGGAATTCTCCTCATTGCCAGACCAGTTTCAGAAATGAAAGACTATCCTACTGCCTCACTTAAGGGGTTTTGTTGTGAACTAACAGTTGAGCACACACGTGGCATTTTGCAAGGCACTGAGGGTTGAAACTGTCACACTGGCTGACTTGGCTAACAACCTACTCAGAAATTCAGTGTACATATATGGTGACTTCTGTCCTGTTCAGTTCTGAGCCCCAGACTAACATGGTCCTGTAGCTCAGGCTTCTGTACCACAGCCTGCCTCAGACTACCCAGTCTCGCACAGACTCTTAGGGTTATACTTGTTTCCCACAATTTTCTGCGTGTTTGTCTCTAAACGAACCATGAAATGATTCAGTGCCCGCATGTGGTTTTAATAACAAGCGTATGTGGGCAAATGAGAAAATACAGAATGTTCGACTGGAAGTTTCCAGCTTACGATATATGGGTTAAAATTGAAGTAGGTTTGTAGTACAGCATTTGTCAGAGTTGGTTAATTACTTTTGGGTTGGTATTTTAGATGAGACTTCTGTCTCTAACCTTGTAACAACTGTTGAGTGGTGGAAGACTCCATACTTAATCAAGGGCAGATTTGGAGCAATAAGTTCCAGTTTGATCTTCACTGTGATGTGATTGTTTTTCTGGGAAGTTTGTGTGGTGTTGTTGGTTTTGGGGTTTTTTGTTTTGCTGCTGTTGTTGTTGGTTGCTGGGGTTTTTTGTTGGTTTTTTATTTATTTTATTTTTGAGAGAGAGGGAGAGAGAGTGCATGCACCAAGTAGCTTTCTGATCTTGTTTTAGCTGTGAGTTACATCAAGGGCTTATACTTGTTTAATAGAAAGTCTCACTAGGTCTAGGCACCCACATCTTGAAAACTGAAACTTCTGTAGACACATTCTGGCTTCAGGTGGTCTTTTCAGAGTCCGGAGCAATCCTTCCCTTCACTGTGTATCCTCAGCTTTACAAAATGCTTCTGAAAAGACTTTGTTTCTTTCATTATTATTTTGCTAGAGAACAATAAGTTCTCAGATCTTCAAAATCTGGTTTTCTATTCTTTTGTCCCACCTCATACATGTTCAGCTCCGATGTTCCTCCTTCTATGCATACTGAAGGGAGATTGTGACATCCCAGTAGCTCAAAATCAGAAGAAATTAATTGCTGTTAGATGAGAGAATCTCTCTTAGACTATTCTGACTTGATATTTTGCTCCCAAACTTGCAGGGTTGATGTCAGTTTAGAGTTAACCAGCTTTTGCTAACAATGTGGCTTAAGCTTGATTATGAAATACACAGTGAGAATTGCCTTTGGCAGTCTTTGAGACTGATGTCCTTGTGTGTGAAAGGGAGGAAAAGCATTGGAAAAGCCACAGGGAGGAAAAATGATAAATAAAGACAAGTACTTGAAAATTTGATGTGAAGGAGGAAAGAAAAATCGGTTCCTATGCCTGTGATGAGAAGGTGAAGAAGTAATGACTTAAATTGCTCTGGGGAACTATCCAGCAAAGCAGCACCTGAGCTGATCATCTGAGCAGTCCATCCATCAGGAGAGGATGTTAAAATAGCTTAGACAAACATGTTGGGAACAGGGTCTGCCCTTGGTCAACGGCCTTTGGAACTCATTTTCTCCATAATACTGTAATTCCCGGGAAAGGCAAGTGTAGTTGTACGAGAAGGCCAACAAGAAACGCAAGGGAGCAGAGCTATTCTTGTGGCAGCAGTGCTTTGGGTGTTGTGTAGAATAAGACTTCAGTAAAACAGGTGGATAAAGCCTATAAAGTTTGTTAAACTCTGCATTTCTCCACTCGTGTAACTGGAAGAGAGGTTTTTCTATGTAGATTTTTAAGTATCTAAATGATGTGTCAAAGTGACTGCCTTGTGTAGAGGTACCTGAACTTGGTGCATAGGTGTGGATATAACCTGTGCTGGGCTGCGCTGGTTTCTTCTCACTGTGATCTCTGGGTACCAAACGTGGTTGCAAAGAGGACTTAGATGGCACGTGTCTGGATCTTTTTGCTGCACTGTGAAGAGCGCAGGTATTCTGGAGTCTCTGGTCCGTGTAGAGGTCTGAAATGACTTTAAGGAAACTGTGTAAAAAAATTGCTATAAATCACACCAGCTCTGTAACTAACATATATAAAACTTGTAAAAAGTATTTTTGGCCCAGAAATTTGAAACCAGTTGTATTTCGTCCAGGCATAGAAGGTGGAGAAGGCCAAGTGGCCTGTGTTTTGGGAGTGCAGAAGACCTCAGGAGTACGCTGAGGTTGAAGGAAGAGCAGTTCCCCGTGGCTGTTCTTGTGTTCTTCCTCGCTGTGGAAGTGGACTCGACCCCAGGCAGTTTATGGGACTTCTCACAAAGCAAGGGCTATAGCATTGAGGCAAATAATTGTGTGTTCTAGAGGGAAAATGCACTTCTCTGAAGCACAAACATCCCAAGGTGTTGGAGATGGTAACACCTGTATGCAGTTATTTTATCTCTGGGCTCATCGGGCTGTAGGAGCAGAGCCATATCTTAAAGGAGCTGTCACAGCAATCCTTGTTTGCCTCCAAGGTGTCTCCCGAAGTGCTCCTGCAGGTAATTAATCACCTAATAA
Organism: Tringa tobata; assembly: GCA_033628505.1. Taxonomy (NCBI): domain Eukaryota; kingdom Metazoa; phylum Chordata; class Aves; order Charadriiformes; family Scolopacidae; genus Tringa; species Tringa tobata. Next base: position 838,322 of record JAHREE010000562.1, read on the forward strand.
AATACACTCTTTGACAGTAGGTGGAATTTGGAAATTAATTTGCACCCCTTAAATGAGTCTTCTAAAACTGTAATTATCATGAAAGGAAGAAATGAGCTGTGTCAGGTGTATAAATGATTTATTTATCAAGAATTAACTGTCACCAAAGTGGCACTTAAGCTTGCAGCTTCTGTGCTACGTTTCTTTTAAGTGAATAAAGCGACGACATTTGCCTTCCCTCCCATATTTGCAGGTCCTGGGGCAAATCTTTAGTTGTTTGTGAAGTGTTTGGTACAAAAATGTCCTGCAACAAAATTATAGCTGCCTTTTCCACGTTCTCTTTCTCTAATGTGTGATCACTTCTTGCCACCCCATTGCTCCCTGCCCAGTGCTTTATCCCCAGAGGAGCATCTGGTCTCCCCAGAGGACAGCACAGACCTTCTGCAGCCCGGTTGGCCGTTCAGGTTTTTTATTATATTTCCAAATGGTGGATTTTGTGAACTGGGTATTGGTAGCATCAGGAAATAGAAAGGGGAAGAAGTTGGCTGGACTGCGTAGAGTGTAAATTACCTGGAATAATTGGAAATGCAAGATAACAGATTATCTTCTTTTAAATAATACAGGTTTAAAGATCCCCGAGAGATCTATTTTTGAAGCTTTTGAGAGGGCATTTTTATTTTAAATCCAGAGAAATGTGGGAATAGCAACGTTTTAAAAGTTCAATGTTTACAAAAATATTTAAGTTCAAATTCAAGCAAATACCCTGCTAAAAACACGTTACCCGTGTCTGACCTGTGCACCAGAGCATCTGAAGATCCGCTGCAGCTGTGTGGGTAAAGGGGACATGGGCTTCACTGCAGCCTTCGCTGCGAAATTGCCACTAACAACTGTTCAAGTTGCTACATCTGAAATGTATTTGCTGCTGACAGTGTAATTTGCTTCCTTCAAAGTGCGTGTGCAGTGCCGATACAGTATATGTAGTTTGTGTGACATGGAAGAAAATTGACTCATTATTACATATTAATCTTGCATTATTGGTGCATTAATTTCTGAGAAAGCCCAAGAGGATTTCTATTCATTTGTGTCAGACTGACTTCTGTCATACACAGCTGCTGGGAAGGGCCGTGCCTGATTCTTTCCCCAATACTTGTTTGCCTGAAGTTAAGTTGAGTTGAAAAAGGGATGTGGGTGCTCAGCACCACTGGCTTGATTCAAAAGTGGTTTGCACACAGTGAGAAGATTTCTTGAGTGAAAGCCCCTTGAGAAAAACTGGAGTAAGAGTGAAATCATTTACAGTCTTCTTTTTATTTACATTTTATTAATGTTGTCTTCTGTGCCACAAGTAACTTTTGCTGCAATGCGTCACAAACACAAACAAAATAGGCTGCCATTCAAAAAACCCCATGTGATGCTATTAGATTGAAAATGCCGTATTTTAGTTACGGGAACTGACAGATTGCAATCAATTTATGTGACCAAAAAATACTTGTGATTCCACTTTTCACTTAGGAGTGTATGTTGGAATAATGTTATGCAAAATCCTTTCAATATAAACTAATACCTTTCTCCTCCTTCTTTCTCCAAAGTTTTACCACAAAGTATTTTTACTGGATTGCAGAATTTTTTGGACGTGTGCTGGAAATATTTGTCATGAAAACCGAGTGGCAAAAATTAAACACTCTGGAATGCAGCTGAAGGGGCAGTCCAACTACCCTGAGCATGTCCTGGTTTGCTTGAAATATGGTTGCCCTTTACAGGCACTCAATTCATCTTGAGGCCAATTTTAACAGTGCACAGTGCAGAAATGACTAACTGTTATGACATGCCCTGAACCAGCTCCAGTTCAGCTTGTGTAAATTCTACATGTGGGGTGCTTTTGGAGCTGACAGGTGGAATTTTATTGTGATTGTATTTAACCATTCCACCACAGTAAAGGCTTTTGTCATTTATCTTACTGAGTTGCTACGTGTTGCAAAGCAAAGGCACACGTTCTTGACTTTTTTTCTTTTTCTTTTCCTTTCTCTTTTTCTCTTTCTTTTTTTTTTTTTTTTTCCAATCAGCACATCTTGTAAAGTCTGTTGTTCAGGGTCTGGAAACATGGGTAAGATCATTGCAGTGTTCAGCACTGCTTTCCAAATGGGTGCTTGCCCATAGGTCTGGGCGTACAGGACATCATGGCGGAGTCTTCTTATGGGATGGTCACAACTGGGTGCACCGTGGTGGCGGTGGAAACATCTCATCCTTGGTTTAAGCCTGAGAATGAAGCTCAGGCTATGCTCAGAGATCCTCTTCTGGCTGCACAGCCAGCTGAAGAGGTTTCGACCCCCTGTTGCCATCTTTAACCTGGCTTATTTGCCAAGAAATGGGGATGGAGCTCTTATGTGAGGAGCCCGACCAGTGCTTGGGAGGGATGGGCCAGTAATGTGTGGTGGAGGTTGTGATAAGCACTTGGGAGCAGAATGAAAGTGGTGACTGACCCCTCTATCCCCACGGCTGCTGATGGAAGGGCAAGCGCAAGCAAATAGTAGAGGTAGAGCTCATTCTGCCTCAGATTCTCTTAGTCTACAAGAAATTTCCCTTCAGTGTAACAGGCTGTTTTCACCGTGTCTGTCAGCATTTCAGCATGAATTTGGGAACCTCCTTGCCACCCCAGATTACTTCTAGGTCTGATAATGTTCACTGCAGGACTTCTAAATGAAATCAGGTCGCTTACTGGCATCATGTCAGCTCAGCTTTTAAAATTGCATGTGTGAACGTGGAATCAGAACCTATTCTGCAGGTTTCTTAACTCTTTTCTTGATCCCAAAGACCGCTGCCAGCACTTGGTGGTACTATTTAAAGAAAAGTGCTAACAGTATTATATGTTTTGATTGAAAGCCATAGTTGATTTTTGCTTTTGTATCAGTTCTGCAGATTTTGGTTGTTTTGTCTGAAGTGCTCTATTAGTACTTGTGCTGAGATAAAAATTGTGTTTTAAGTGAAGAAAGCATTCTGGCACAACTTAGAAAATCCCAGGGAAGATAAATGAAAAATGTAATTAAAATGCCTTGAGGTTGAAACATTATGGGAATTGTAATGTATAGCTTGCTAATCTCATTACAAGAAATCCTGTTTTAAGTCACCTGGATTTATTATATGCTGCTAACACCAGTCTGTTCCTTTTCAGTCCAAAAGGTTATGAACATTACAATGGAAAAGGCATTTGCTTTGAGACCAGCTCATTCTTTGTGTTAGGCAATAGCATTGCTTTCTTTCCTTTTCTGTTTGGTCCTTAACTTGCTTGTAAATTTTTCTTTACCACACTGCCTGTTGCCTGGTTCTTTTAGTCCATGTATGTGCAGTACAACCTCAGGGGCGCCATGCCTTTGATGAGGATCAGTCTCCTTCTTCAGATGCTGCCTCACAGTTTTGTTGAACTAATTTGGATGGATACAGCTCAGTCTCAGGGTGAAAAGAGTGTGAGGTATGCGGTATGGGGTCTGTGAATGGCACCCAGAATAAGGCATTCAGATGCTGCAGGAACAGAAACAGTTCTGGAGACCTATGTAAGGGCAGGTTTCTCAAGAAGATACTCAAATGCCACTAAAATGGTAAAATTTCTGGAGATTCCTCACAGTTAAGGAATGTCTGGCTATTTCCCCAACCAACATTTTTGTGTTTGATTTTCTTTCCTCTCAAGTAATGCCTGCTAGCATGAACATGATTTCATTGCTGATTTTCTGTTTCCCAGATGGAAAACAATTGGAAGGACTATGGTTCAAATCGTATATATGTAAATCCCATCTACTGCTGTCTGTCACAGCCCATACCAGGCAACACAACCTAAGCCATTGCACTGTGAGTTGTATGAATTTACCTATGACAGCAAGGAGTTGGCAAATCTGCTGCTTGGCTGTGATGGGCATTTGACATGACTACAAAACCAATGAGGAAAAGAAATCATCTCGGTGGAACCTTCTGGATGTGAGATGGCCTTTAAATGAATTAAAGCTGTGAGAGCAGCATTTCCCATCCCCTTCCCTCTAGAGGCCACCCTGCAGTGGGCGTGCAGTTTGGCTTTCTCCTTTTGGTGTCAATGTTTTCCACAGAAGTAAGTTTCTTAAAGGCACCATCAGTGCAACAGATGCTGTGCTCAGACCTGCTGTGTGAGAGAGGAGCGTGCTGGAAATGGTGGGATCTGATCCCATTGCCGGGCCCTGGAAGTTACATTGACTGCTTGGAATTTTCTGCTGCTAGTTGTGATGCTAAAACCTCTTGGTGGAGCTGCAATTGTGTTGTTACCTTAGCTTGTCCTCTGTTGGGTGTTTGAGGTTGCTTTGACTTCTTTGTTGTGTATCTAAAGTAACCCACAGAAAAGTTTAGACTATTTTCTTTGGCTTTTCTCTTCATTCACCACGTTGGTTGCAGGACCAAATTAGCAGAAAACTTTGTTCAGGCGTCAGTGCAACAAAACGCTTTGGCTCAGCTCCAACTCTGGAAGGGCTTTTAGATTAATGGGAAGTTGGGAGCATAAAGAAGAGTCTAAAAACTTGTTTAGGTCTGATCTTTAATGTTTTTAAAGTGTAATCTTGTTCCTATTCAGCAATAGTGAACATTAAGCATGCGCTTAAGTGCCTTGCCAAGCATGGAGGGGATGATTTATACTGGTAAAGTGGAAACTTAAGAGTATCTACTTTGCTGACCGCAGCTATAACCAGGATTTTGTTGAATAAGAGCTGATGTTGTGCTCTGTAGTTCAGTTCCCATCAGGCTCTGAAGATACCCCAAACCTATAGCTGGGACATGTGGACACCTCTGCAGGGTGATCAAACAAAGGAAATAAGGGCTTGTGTGTCTCTGGGATGTTCCAGTTGTTTAGTTCTCACCCACCAAAGCACCCTTGATCCTGTTCCCATGCTCTTGTTGTTTGGCACACTTTCCTCAGGGTAACTGTGAGAAATTGTTTTGGTTTAGTTTTATGGCTTAACATTGTGGTTATAGTAGATCCTCAAGGCAGACAGAAATGAGGTGACTGCATAAAGACAAGCAAATGAATTCAAAGGCCTATGGTGAAAGCATGTTCTCCGTAAATGAATTAAAACAAACCATTGAGAGTGATGGCTTTTATTTCCACAGGTCTTAAAAGGGTGGTGCCGTTGTGCAAGGAGTGTTAGACTCTTTTGAGGAAGCTTGCAAGAGGTTCCTGAAAGCAAACCCTCCACATGCTGGATTTGCGCACGCAGCCAGCATCATCTAAAGCTTTTTCCCAGCTTGCTGACAGGCAGGAAGCTGGGGGATGCAGGCAGAGAGATGGCTTTCCCAGGGGCTCCATTGCCCCGGATGAATCTGCGAGTCCACACCTGGGAGGGCAGCGGGTCCCAGGCGGCCCTCAGTGTCCGACCCGACATGGTACAGCTGCTGCCTTTGGGTGGGGGTGGAAGAAAGGCTCCGTCAGGAGCAGAGCAGCTCTCCAGCTGCAGAGGCAGGGAGGTCTGCTGGGTCCAGGGGGGCTTCCTGTTTAAACAGTTACAGAGTCTGCAGAATTGGTTAAATCGTCAAAAAAAAAATATAGAGGGTGAAAAACATAAGAAAGGAACCATCCTTCCTGTATCTGTATGTGCATTGTCTAACTGTTCATTTGGGTTTGACCAAAGGCTTGTTGCGTTTTTTCAATTCACTTTAATGGGTTTTAGATTAGGTCTTTTGTAATGTAGAATCAGATTAAAGTTTGTGGAACTGTACAGCTGCAGTTCAGGAAAGCTTGTGCTTTTATACATAAAAGCTAGGAGAGATCATTGTCATAAGCTGGAAGGTCCCCTGATGTAAGACAGGCAAGTCATTTCACTCAGTGACTTCTGCAAGACCGTGTCTTGTGCCGGGCTAAAGCAATGCAACTGGTTAGTAGAAAATAAAAAAAGGTAGGTGAGGGAGAGAAAATAGTCCAGTCTTACTTCAGGCACACAGGATAGTTAGATTATTCCGTGTGGAACTTAAGGATATGTTTAACTGCTTCTCTGTAAAGAGGTGGGAAATGAGACGTGTTTTAGTGCTTTGCAGAATCGACTCCTATTTAACAACTGAGATTGCACGTGGTGAACTCTTCCAGGGAGTCTACGAAGATCAGTCCTTTAATTCCACCAGTGCTGACCCACCAGTAAGGCTGCTGTAGAGGGACTGCTCACCCGGCCCCGCTGAAGCTTTGTTTTCTGAGTGTTGTTTCATTGGCACCATTGGCTTCCCATCAGACTGCGAGGCTGGATAATGCTCACTCTTCTTTTACCTGTGGTGTGCGAAGCAGAGCTGGCTCTTCCAAAATAGTTGAAAATAGCAGTCAGGGAAGGAAGCTTAGCAACGCCCCATTTTGTGAGATGCTCACAAAATTTTGAATTTGTATACATGGAAGTGTGGATACACGTGTGTAAGATAAGTAAAATACCTCTACATGAATAGCATTTCCTAAATTTGACATTAATCTGCATTTTTTCTCTCTGCCACATGATGGAGATAACGGTGTGAGATATATAAACAGTGCTGCGGGGGGCACGCACTTCAAAGAAAGGAGTTTCAACTGGGCGGTTTTTAGTATTTATTCCATTACTATTGGTTTTGCACTAGCCTTGACAGGATAGTTTTCTCATACTATTTGTGGGGTGTTTTGTTTAGAGCAACATTTGGTTACTTGTCTTGTTTTGTTGGTTTTTGTTTTGGCTTTTTCCCTACAAAAGGCAAGTATGCAGGACTGCCCTTAACAAATCACCCTGGGAAGGACAGGGTAGGATCTCAATCAGTTGATCCTTGCGTTGTGTGCTAGAACCTTTGCATCCACTCTCTCCTCATGTCTCCATCTTGAGCTCGGGTCCAGATCCAAAAGCTGTTGAATCCACGTCTGCAAAATTCCCAGCGATTTCAGTGATCTTTGGGTCAGGCCCATATGCAAAGGCAGAGATGGATTTTCCCATGGAAATTTGTTTAGTGACATTCAGAGATCTCCTGGTGAGAGATTTAATTATTATGGTGAGAGCTGCTGTGTTGTATTTGTAATCATAATGTAGCAACAAGACATTTGTAACAAAAGTGCTATAGGTTGATATACATCCAGGAAGGGAGAAACACATGTTTCTTTCCAGCCTGTTAATTTTTTGTGGCTGTTACTCTGAGGACGTGAGTTCCGAGGCTGATGTCAGTGCAAATACAGCTACACTATTGTCAAGTTTCTTTGATTGAATATTTGCTGGCTGAAGCAATACTCTCACCCCTCTCCGCAGATCCACCTGCCTCGTGAATCACACATGCTGCCTGGTCAATTCCTTGTACTCTGGGTCTTGTGTCTTGTGCAAAATTCCCATTTGAGAAACTGTTCAACTCCATGATACTGCAAATCTCTCAGTCCAGCGTCCGATAAAAGTTTGTATTTAGCGGCTGTCCCTTGATAGGTGTCTTTCATAAGGCATTTTTGTATTTATACCTACATTTAAAATGTTACATTTATGTAAAACATACATTAAAATGCCTTCACATCTGAAGTGACGTGCTGCCCGGTCAGCAGCGCATAACCGTACCTGTGTGTGCACACCCACTTATTGATGTAATAGCTTCTCCAAATGTTAGAGTCTTTCCTCTGAAGACTTTTTCCAGAAATGCTGCACTCCGTGCTCTGGGGTTCTGCTTCTATGTTGTTTTTTTTTTTCATGAGAACAAAGATTAGTCCTTCATGGTCCTAAACTCAATGCATGTGCATGACTTAAAGGCATTACCTACCAATAAATAGGAGATTAGCTGCGGCTTGTGTATTTCCTGATCAGTTCAGGTTTTTTCAGATGGCTCGTTGTTATCCCGTTTCCTTTAACGATGGGACACTTTAATGAGTTTGCCATCTGACATACATCTGCTTCCTGTTAAACAATACCTTCATTCTTCTAGAGCTGCTAAACTCATCTTTTATCCTACAAGATTTTTATCTGCGCCTTGAAAACAGCATGTACAAATTGGTCAGCATATTCATTTTCTTGTTAAGAATTTTTTTGGTATGTTGTTTTTGAGGAAGAATAGCAAAGCAGGCATCTCCTTTAGTGCTTGTTTGTTGGAGAATGGGAGAACATGGATATTATTTGTCTAATTAAGGGCTGGCCAGTCCAGCTCCTGTTTGAAGTACAGTAAGATCCACTTCTGTGGGTAACATTATATGGTTTCTAATAGTTATTCTGTCCTCCCAACAAAGTAAGGGGCTGGTGCAAAAGCAGGGGGAAGGATTTTGAAGGCTGTTAATATTGTTTCTTCCTCAATAGCTCGGCGATGGTCTGTCTCACGCGTGTGCAGAGTGAAGGCTCTGTGATCATCAGGCTCTCTTAAATCAATCCAGCCGGCATTGAGTTTGTGCATCTGCCTCAGTGCTTCTCTTTTTCCCATGTGTTGGGAACACACAGTCATGCTGGATCTGTGACTGGGACTTTCCCCTTCACTGGTCAACATTTGCTCCTTCAGAAAACCTTTTTTTTTTTCTTTTTAATCATAAAACCTTTTTCTAGTGGAGGGAAAACTGGATAGAATTTTCCTTGTATTTATCTGTCTCTACATAATGTCCTCGATATGTTGCTTTTACAAGTTTGTGGTGCTGTTTCAAAGAAAATCCTGTTTGTGAAGTTCTGCCACACAGGTCCAAAGGACATCTGTGAGAATGGCTTGTAAACAAATTTAGCAACCCTGTGGGGCACATGATGTTTTGTCTCGGAAAGGAATTTACTTCCAAACATTCACGTTTGCCAGGTGACAAGTGGCAATACTTTAGGTTTAGAGCTGGGGAAACAGGAAGCAAGGTGCAAATATTTATTTGAGGCTTTGTGGGTGCTTGAATCAGAATAACGATTATAGTTCAGGAATTCTGTGGTTTTCCCTTTTATAGTTTGCAGTCGTCTCTCAGCTCATACAGGGTTAATGTTGTTTGCTTGAAAATGAGGGAGTTGTTGATTACTTCAGGTGTCTCTGGTGCATCAGCTGAAACCTTTATTTTAGTGATGCTCTTGGAACTGTTAACACGATTCCTTTGCCCCCAGCAGTGCTGCAAGCCACACGTTCAACACTGAAGAGCTGTGAAAAGTTGTTTGTTGCAAACACAACTTGATAATTTTACCTGTGATGGCCCAGCTTCCCATGAGGTTCCACCTCTCTTTGGCTTCCTGGTGTCTTGTAGGAAGGTGCTGTGTGTGGACTTCATGTTTCACTGTGTCTGTTGTGGAATAGAGCCAAAAGAAGATCTCTGGTCGTTGCTGTGCCAGTGTTGTCATGCTTCCCTGAAGAGTTTTGTTTCTAATTACATCAGTGTATATTAACAAAACCCTCCATCATTTATTTAACATACAAACTTGCCCATTCTTTCACCACGCTCACATCTTTCATCTCTGAGCTGCGGGAACAGGGCTGGTGGCTTTGACGGGCTTTCATTCGTGTTAAGATTACAAATTACCTTTGTTGGGTTCCTTGTGGAGTCTGCAATTTATCAAGGAGGATCTGGGAGGTGGTATTAACTGAAGCTTTGCAAGAAAGTAAGTCTACCTTGTCAGCTTTGGGGTACACCAGTGATGATGTGCTGAGCTCCTCTACACCTTCACCTTTTGTCAGTACTGTGGAAAGCTACAGCTCTTCATAGCGGTGTCTATTGCTGTGACCCCTGGCATGACCAGGGGAGAGGCTTACTTCATTTCATGCTTTCTTTTCACATCCCATCATGAGGAAAGTATATTTATAGCTGGAACATCAGTTTATCATAATCCAGATGTATTGGGTAAGCATGTGAAGAATTTTAGGAGGACAAGATGCTGAACCAGGTTTACTGTCATTATTAACGTAAATGGCTTGGTGTTAACTCCAGTGGGCAGCCAGGGTTGTTTTATTCTACTGTATCTTGAACCTATTTAAAAAGAACCATCTTTTATAAAGAAGCTGATAAAAAAAAAAAAGGGAATGTAAATGGGACTTAGGTAAAGGAAAGATTGTTCTCCTGAAATTTGTGCTTTATGTGTCCCTGGAAAACAATACATTTTTGATACTCAGAAGTGGATTTTTAAACTTTTCTTTGTAATTACAATGGAGAACGCACAGTGTGGCACCTGCAGTTCAGACACTGTGGTCTCCCACTCATTATAAGCACAGGCTTTGACGGTGACAGCATCTCTATGGGCCTTGTCAAAGTGTGTGCAGGTGACAGGTTAGTTGAGAACTACTCCATGATGACTGCAGTACGTTCTCCCTGAAGGGAACAGATGTTCTTGCTGTTGGCCTTTATGATATTTGTGCTATCAAAATCCCCCTCATAACTGTTGGCTTTTCTCCCATTCCTGTTAAGGTGGAGGAATGGGTGAGAGCAGTTTCTGGGATGGAGGCACAGTTTCAGTTGAGAAAGCTCTTACAAGGTGAGGAGCCTGTTTCCTCCTCTGGCTGTTTATGCCAATGTCTCCTTCAGTATTTAACGTTTGTAAAAACAGATAGTTCTTCTGGAGAGAAAGCCCGCTGAACTGGAGACAGAGAAAACCTGAATAAACAAACATGTGCCACAGATTAGTAAGAACATCTGTAGATTTTATATTGTTTTGAGAACACATACCACATAGCTTTTCATTTCTTACGCTGTTCTGGTTTCTCCCTTTCTTTCTGTCTCTCTGTTTTCTTCTTCTTTTTAAATATATTACTAATAAAGGTTGGAGGTAGAAAGCACAGCTGGACTCTGCATGACATGCCACTGTTTAATTTCTAGCTCGGAGGATGAGAAGAAGAGTAGTTTTATTGTATCCTAGAAGAGAATAAAGCCACATGCAAATTCCAGCCATGGACATCTGTTTCCTCTTTGTGTGAAAGAATTCTCATATTTGGAAGGGAATCCCAGTTCTGAAGGGGCTGATGAGCCTTGGGTTTTTTTTTTTTTGCTTTTGCTTCTTCCCCCTCTCCTTTGCCTTTCCTTCAGCACACTCTCCTTGCTCCCTGCCTGCTCTGCTTCCTTCAGGACAATGTCAGCTTGCGATTTAGCATCAGATATTAACTGGGTGAACTTTGGGTTATTTTAAAATGTTGTGTTGTTGTTACTAAGCTCCTCCTTAAATTTCTTTTATTTAATTAAACAGTATTTGATGGGAGGACTTTTGCTCTGTAATCAATCTTCAGTGCCTACAGTTGGTGTTTTTCTAAAAAGTGGAGATGTGTGTTTCTGCCTGTTGCTCTGGCTGTGAAATGCAACTATTTCTAGAAATAATTTATTAAAAATGATCTTTTAAAATCCTCCTGTATCAGGAGAGTTAAATTGATCTGTAGAAATAAGAATCTGCAACATTCATTACATTGTTAGACATCAGGTGCTAAGGACTAAAGGGACCAGGGTAAATGATAATTTCACTAACCTGTAAAACATTTTAGAATAATGATTTACAGCTGTCTGAGAGCTTTAAACTTTTTTTTTTTTTTTTTGGTGTGTGTAAGAGTTGACTGTGTTGAACAAACAGCCCAGTTATATAACATTGGGCCAGCCGTGAGAACTGGTGCTCTCTGGCTATTTCGTATTAACGTCGAACGAGAGGCTGGTGGAGCTCGCCAGGGTTTCGTATTTGCTGGCAGAAGGTTACCCACATGTGTAGACCACATTTTTATTGTTGCCTTAGCCTATTTCAGACATAAATATCGCTGCCTGGCAGGGTGTGATTCTGTTCATTGCTGAAGAGCTTTTCTTTTAAAAGCAAAATATGAAAAGGAATGAAATGCTGCAAATGTTCAAGTTAAGAAGGGTCCCCAGACAGTGAGATTTTGTCACGTCTGTTGTGATGGAGAAATAAAGGGCAATAAGCCATCTAAGGGCTTTTTCTTTGCTGGATGAGTTACCCTTGTAGAGCTATTTCTTTTTGCATATATTAATCCTGCTTTTGGGCGTGGGGCTGTTTAGTCTGGTCTCTGAGGGAGACAAGGCTTATGCAAACAGGGTGTATGGGCAGCCCTTGGACGTGTTGGCCACGGAGATGTGGCCCAAGGGCACAGGCTGCAAAGATAAATAGAAGTCCCTATAAATTTCTTGAAAATATGCATGTGAGGGGAGAGTAAAGGTGATTAAGAGGTTTGAGGGAAAGCTTGCAGTAGGAACTGAACTTTCAGCAGAGGCTGTGGAATAGATGTTGAGAGGAGATGTGATAGAGGGCTCTGATGTGGGAAGATCGCCGAATCCAGCTTGGAAATTATTTGGCTTCAGAGAATCTGATGACAAAAACCAAATCCGCAGGAAGCCAGACTTTTGTTCCAGTACCCATGAAGTTGCTTGTGTGGGTTTTGTTTTTAAATCAGGATGTTGTCAAACAGGCTCCAGTAGAGACTTCAGCTGTGAGAAATGGAGGACATCTCTTGTTAGGGTCTTCTTTGTGCAGGCAAAGGTGCTGCTCTGCTTCGTTTTGTTGTTGGTGCTTCCTAGTTTGATTGGTTTTTGCAAGTTTTCAAACTTTAATAGTGTGACAGGCTGAGAGAGTTGGGGTTGTTCAGCCTGGAGAAGAGAATGCTTATGGGAGACCTTATTGCAGCTTTCCAGTATGAAGTGGGAAAGCTGGAGAGGGACTTTTTACAAGGGCATGTAGTGAAAGGACAAGAGGTAGTGGTTTCAAATGGAAGAGAGTAATTTGCATTAGATATCAGGAAGAAATTTTTCACTCTGTGTGTGGTGAAACACTGGAACGGGTTGTCCAGAGAAGTTGTGGATGCCCCATCCCTGGAGATGTTCAAGGCCAGGTTGGATGGGGCTTTGAGCAACCTGATCTAGCGGGAGGTGTCCCTGCCCATGGCAGGGGGGTTGGAACTAGGTGATCTTTAAGGTCCCTTCCAACTTTAACCATTCTATGATTCCATGACTTATTGAATCTTTAGGCCCTTATCCTGCAGGCGTCTTAGAGAGGAGGGAGCCCAGTGACTGTGCAGCTCCCACTGCCATGCATCTGAAACCATCCCAGGCACTTTGGAAGGCTGTGTGTCACAGCATCTTGTGGGGCGCACGGGGAAGAGTGAAATGGATAATCTCCATCCAGTTCTGGTCCCTGCTGAGCGGGACACGGGAAGCAAACACCACTAACGCTGAAAATCAAACAGTGGTCGTGAACAAATTTCCTCTTTGACTGAAATGCTCCTAGCTAGGAGATAAAAAGGGGTTTAGGTCAAAAGCTTCCCTTGTTGTCTTATTAACAGCTGCATAATTTTACCACTCATTCACGAGTATAAAAAAGCAAAAGTTGGAGACTGTGTTTGAAAGCTTGTTTTGTTTGGTGTACAGCTGGATACAGAGCGTTTCCTTTTCTCTTTTTTAACGAATTTGAAGCAAACATATTGGATATTGTTTCTATTTTTTTGGCCTAGATAATAGAAGATTTTGTTGCTTTTCATTTTGCTTTGCAAAGAAATCATGCCGTTTAACTCCAATTCAACAATGATGCAGCAGCATGTGGAGATAGATATATCTTCTTATAAATATATTACCACACATTACTGTCAAATAGCTGGACTTTTTCACCCAGTATTAAAAATGAAATTTAATTGCTACACTAGAGTTTCAAGGCCCTGATAAATAAGAGCCATGTCTGACCTTTATTGTGGGGCTCTGAGATGCCACCAGGGATATTGCTCGTTGTTCAAGATGACAAACTTCCTCTGAGATTTCAGTTTGTCAGCTCAATGTACAGCAGTGACATTGATTTCTTCTCACTGCCATTTCCTGCCTGAATAGATAACAAATTTTCTGTGGCAGGTGTCTGTCAAGCTTAGTTTTGCCTGGCAGATTAACTTAATAGACTCATTTATTAATCATTAGTTGCAACACAGTGAAGCAGACAATACTCTTTAACTCTTGTGATGTTGAATGGATGTACCATTTTGGATTTCTTTGTGTAGCTGGAATTTGGATTTAATAAACCGTTCATATCTCTGTAGTGAATGTTTTTAACCTGACATTACTCAGGTTACAAAGAGCAATGATTTATGTATGTTAAGTGTGACCCATTTTGAGCGTGTACTACTTTTCATGGCAAAAGATGCAAAAGTTGCTGGGCAGAAGAACTTCTCATTATAGGTGATGAGAAGAAAGTCACCAAGCCTTCTCCCTTGGCTTTTGGTTGGGTTGTGGTAGATCTTCACAACCTGCTTTTAATTCTCAAGGGAGCATGCAACTGTGGGATCACTGGGAGATGTTCAGGAGAGTTTCTGCAGCTGATGCCCAAACTGCAAAGCCCTGGTCGGAGCCCGGCTATTTTCAGCTCAGCCTTTGTGGAAGTGTGTGTTGCTGAAGACGTTTTTTTGCCAAGTTGTGTTCCTGGCCTTGGGACCGTGTTTCTTGAACCATCCTTTATGGCTTTCTTGGCTGAGCGTCAAACCAAGAATGTCCCTGCACTAGATCATGCTGCTTATTGCTCTTCTAGGCCACCCTGGTAACAATACATTAACCTCTCAGCAGGGAATGTGATAAACAAAGTAAAACTGCTTTAGTGAAACCAGTCATTTAATGGCAATGTACATAAAGTGTCCTTAAAGATTTGTAAATGTACTAAGCTGCAGTTCATTGAGTGAATAATAACTGTTCCTAATTTAGCCAGTTAAGGAACATGCCAACCTAATTTGCTTTTGTAACATTATGTTGTTGTTGTTTTTTCTTTTCCTACCTGTCCAGATTCCTTTCTCTCTGGTGCAATTTCCTCTCTGGGAGTCCTTAAAGGTGAGTCCTTTTTAATGATAGAAATATAAGTTATACATTTCACAAAGTCTTTCCATGGTAACTTAACTAACTTGATTATCACAATTATGGGTGCGTCCAAGAATCAGTAAGTATGTATGAAACCACCTGTGCATGTGAAGATCATTTGCCTGAATATCTGAAAAATAACAGGGAATATCTAAGCACTGATATTTGGCATGCAGTCTAAATTTTACTCCCCAACATGCCAGAAATCTTATTTTCTGCTCTAGCTTTTTTTACTGATTAAAGAAGAGTGGGAACCATCTTGAGTTTTGTGATATTTTTTATTTTATTTTTTTAGCATTTCACTCTTCAAGGTAGCAGGAAATTGTGAATGACACAGAGAAAACTGATTGAGCTTGGTTTTGTAGACAGGGAGAGGCTCTCAGTGCATCACTGACAAGCTGTTTTGATTGGCTGCATGTACTTGATTTAAAGGTCATTTAAAGAAGGTGTCAACTGGATGATGTTTTAATAGTGCAGTCTTTCAGAATGATGAGCTGTTCTCCCACCGGGTGGTTGCTTTGTTTATCATGAACAGAGTCAGGGTCTAGATTTTTGAGCACAGAGTTGGATTCAAAGTCATGTAGTTTCTCTGTCCCTCTGTTTTTCTTTTGACTGCAAAAGATGAAGGAAAGGCAGTGTTTTTCAGGTGCTTTGAGATCCTGGCTTGGAAGCACTGAAATTATTGCAGATCATTAAAAGTATTGTAGCAAAATGTAATGTTTATAAGAGAGGAACTGGAGGAGAGTAATTTTCTTGTTGTTAAGGGTGCTGGGCTTCTAGGAAGCTTGGCACTGAGACCCGAACCAGGCAGAGATACTGGGAACCACTGACAATTTTCCTTGCCCCTTGTTGCTTCTATTGAGGGAGGAAGGTTTATGTTCTCCTTGGTCGTCGTATGCTTGGTTGGGACAATAGCTTGTCCTCTCGCTGTGTGTCACTAGCTTGGGTTGTTCTGGAGCCCACAGTGGGAATGTTTGCACCTAGAGGCTTCAGGGAGTCAAATATAAAGGGGAATCCACAGGAGGAGGAGTGTGAAACGTGTCCAGAGCTTTCACAGAACTGAGCTGTGATTCTGTAGGTGCTTCATGAGCTTGGCCTGATGTGGTGTCTGGGTATCGTCCCGTTGCACAGGCGAGCTTTGCCTGCCATATTAGGAATCCAACTCCCTGCCAGTGTCTAGGAATGGCTTTCTGTAAACTCTCCGGCAGCGATACTGGCCTGACCTGCTAATTGTTAGTGCAGCAGCCGTGCTTGGGAGCAAGAGGTGGCAGTGCTTAAAGAGAAAAAACTGCAGTGTTCTTGCCAAAACCACATGAAACAGCAACATCGTGTAGCTGTTTTCAGAATGTAAAGTTGTTTCAACTAATGTCCACGTAGCTGTGGCAATAAAATGTATTGTTTAGATTGCAGGCTTTGAAGAAGACAGTTTGAATTTAGCTAGCTACAGGAGTGAGTCACTTCGGAAGAGACATCATGTTTAATCTAAAGAGGTCAGTGCAGATCTGAAGAGAAACAAAACTGGGTTAGTTTGTTCCATGGACCGGTTGCAATATATTCTTCTGCCTGTGAAACCAAGAGTAGAAAATGGCAAAAATCAGTCTTGCATGCTCCAGTCACTTTGGCTCAGCACATGGCGAGAGCTCAAGGTTTGTCACATCAAAGCCAGGCAGTGAAAGCAGAATATGTTTTGTTTATCTGAATGAAGCTCTTAAAAAAAATTGCCTTGACAGTACAACAAAAATAAAAAAAACATTATGGTCCCATCAACAGTCTGGATGTGGCCAGCAGCATCAACAGGAGCATGATTCAGGGTAGGGCTTCTCCCATGCTCTCATGGGAGCATGAAGAGACAGTAATTACAAAGAAGTAGGAGTGCAAAGGAAAAGATACAAATGGCATGAAGCCTGAACACAGACGAGCTTACTGAGGCTGTCAGTTAATGTCTGAGGGACTATTCTGCGCTGTATTAATGGGATTACTTGAGAAAGTAAATGTGGGAGCACTTGTGTTTGATGTGTGTGGGTCATCTCACAGAAGAGAACAGAACAAGTGCTGCGGCTGTGTCATTTTAAAAACCATTAGTACAAAGTTACATAAGCTGATGGATGATAGACTCAGTCTTATAATTCCACAAACAAGCTAATCACTGTAAAAATGAGGAAAAATATCTTTCCGCTGTAAAGGACAGTTCACGAGGCAGATGGAAGGAGAAGAGAGTTTCCTTTTCCTTTGCATATGTTCTGGCTGCAGCCAGCAGCAGGGTGTTAAGCTTAAAGAAGCCTAATAAAGGCTTGTTGTAGGCAGCAAATCAGGTGTTTCTATATCCCGTTTTCTCTACCTGCTTTGCTTCAAGCTGCTATGTTTATTCTTTGTGCTTCCAACTGGTTTTAACTACATAGTTTACATGCACAGTTTTCTTCTGTCTGTGAATGTAGACCAGCTGTCCTATGTGAAAGTAAACTTGCATATCATGCACTGAGCTAAGTTAGAAGAGAGAGCATTGTATAGATTACTGAACTATGAGGTTACGTACGCTATGAGTGCTGGCAAAGGGGGTATTGCAGTAATTAGCAAGAAACATACTGCTTCAAATACAAGCCTTGCTGTTGGCTACTCAGGTGAACACACAATTTAGAAGTAGTCAATAGACTCCTTTCTTAGTTCACACTTAAGAAAAAGCAGTAAAGAAACGGTGGTGATTTTAATAAAAACAAAACCAACAAACCCCCTTTTTTTCTTTTTTGGGTGCAGGTAGCATCCACTGCATCGTGCATGCTTAATGTCCTTTCTCTTCCCAAATCTTCATTTTTCTGTGTTTTGTTTTAGGCACAGATTGTTGATATAAACCAAAGGGGAGAAGGAAACTGTGCTATGGTGTATGAGATTGCAGGACAGACATTGTAATTCTCTACTAGGGTAAGTTAGTGTAGCACTTCTTTTTAGCCCAGACTTTACAGCTAAAATGATTTTGAATTCAGGAAAGGAAGGGGCATTGCAAATTTCATTCACTCTCTGCTACACCAGCCCTTGGAGAAGCACCATGGCTGATTACTGCTGCGGGATTTTGGTCAGATTTAGGTTCTTTTAGGTGGGGCTAGTGCTTCTGATCCTGTCCGAAAGCCATCTGGCCATGAGGAAAGGCAGCAGAACGTAGATGTGGTGTGCTTCCCAAACGCCAGCAAAGCACACTCTCTGCCGTATTAGTTCAAGTTTTAGAATAACGTTGTAAGATAGAGTCCCCTGCTATGCTGCCCTGGAATTTCCAGGGTGCCTCTGTAACTTGCTTTGGAAATACTATATGTGTGTTCTTCATTGTGGGAATTTCAAATTACAGGGCTGCCTGTTGGGCATGAAATGGTTGTGGGTTCCAGGGAGTCTCTGCTTTCACCCTGCTGCCAGGGTGGGAGTCTCCGCTCAGATGACTGTAGTTCTGTGGAGTTCATCCCTTCTGTATTATCTTCTGTTCTGCTCTGTTCAGGCATTTTATTCAGCACATCTAATCATCATTTCTGAGTACCTACCAACAACACATAAATGATTTATCATTATTTCATGTAGCACTTTAATTTGTATTTTTTCTCTTTTAGACCTGGGAAAAAAAGACAACATTAATATTATTTTTTTTTTTTTGTGTGGGGATATTGCAGAAATACAGGGCATCAGGTTCTTTTCAACAAAATAGAGTTTAAAAAAATCCCCACAAAATCAAGATCCTCTGGTTAGGTTTGAGTCTTGTCAAAAATGCCTGCTTCTTTTGTCTGAGTGGAAATGGTCAGGTCCCTTGGAGAACAGTGCTGAGTGTAAGATAAACCAGTCTCAGGTGAAACAAGACTTGGGCCTCTTGGGTTTTATATTTCTGCATGTTGGCTGCACTTCAGAGCTTCTGAGAGTTACTCCAACACAGCTGTACATGGAGAATGCTCTCTTTATAGACCAAATATATTGTATGTCTGGAGCAAAGGCTCTGGGAGCCAGTGAGGAGGGAGGGATAGGCGGGACAGGAGGACATAGGTCTCAAATTAGTAGATTGGAAAAACAAGGGGTTTTTTGTTTGGTTGGTTTTTTGTTTTTTTTTTTTTTTTTAAGGAAAACAAACCTACTATCCTGGGGACCTTTTATATTTTTCATTAGACACATCCAATTCTGAGATGAGACACTTGGACGTTGCTAAGACTGTGTAACGTCAGGGTCAGGCTGACTTCACCCTGCAGACTGTGTGTGCCAGCCAGTCCTGCTCTTGCACACGCAGCCTCTCTGGGAGGGCTGGCACAGGCTCTGCTGCTCTGCTGGCCCAGGACCTGCAAGGAAAGATAAAAATCTTGGACTGACCATGCTCAAGGTGATGTTCTAGCTCTTCTGGCACTCAGTGGAGCCAGGATTTCCCTCTCTGTCTCGGTGCTGGTAGACTTTCTGCAGCTGTAGTGAGCCCACATGTTGTTTTTGTCACTGGCTTTAGCACTAAAATAATTTTATCAAATCTGTAAGTCTCACAAATTGAAAGGTGTTTTACAAAGAGAGATATTTGGTTGGACCTTCAGTTAGTGACAGGGAGCTGATATACATGGGCAGGTCTCTCTTGTGGGATTTTGTAATGATAATGGTGGCATGTGATAGTGGTGTAAGATGCTGAACAAGCAGAGGAATGCTTTGGTGGCTTCAGAAGAGAATGATTTGAAGAGTACACACAGGCACGTTTTCACCCTGTGAAGTAAGTGGGGCATTGCAGTAAAGAGAATGGGAAGAGTCCAGCCCTGCAAGGCTGAGCAGTAGCAGAAGGTTGGTTGGATCAGAACAGAAGTTTCCCATGTTGTTCCTAAACTGTTTTCTGCCCACATGATGGAGAGCAGGCTTGGGATTTGGCTTACACTTCCTTAGGTCCCTTTTTTGCTGTTCAGGTTCAGCTGTCACCCCAGGCACTTGCGTTGAGAGGAACAGAGCTTGGGAAATCAGCTGGTGGAATGGACTATAGATCTACATGAAGGCATTGGCACGTGTCCTCGTTTGCTTGGTTCTCTTGGCTCCCGCCCCTCCAGAGAGCTCAGCTTCTGGGGCTGGTACAGGCAGTACAGTGTGTGAACAAGTCTGGTTCCAGGGTGGGCTCAGCCTCGCTCGTAGTTGTCAGTGCAGATGTACCTTTGAGACATACCTTGAAGCATGCAAAGACTGCTTGGTGAGCGTTTGTGGAGGGCGAGGACTCTAGGCTTGGTTGGAGTTCATTGCACCTGATTTTTAAAGTTAATAAGAATGAAAAGTTTACAGAATGCCTCTGCCCAGGCAGCTGGGGTTCTCAGCAGTAATACGTGTTTATAACTCCACCATTGAAACAATAAACCACATGCTATTTCCCTCCTAAAATTTACAATCAAATCTGTTGCTGTTTAACAGCGTAAGTAGAAAATAGAGAAATGTAGCCAAACTAGGCCTAAAATGGTTTTCCCTGCTCTATAGGTAGGTGATAGCTTTCCTTTCTTCCTGGAGAAGCAGTCTAGTATTTCTTTTCTGCTGTACTCAGCTGCATATAAGTCAAGAGTAAATGAAACCCAGGTCCAGCTTTAAACCCATTTCCTTGCAGGCGGTGCAGTAAGTGTTCTACCATACCTTGGTCCCTCTTTGAGTAACGATCGGGCTGATTTAGGGATTAAGTCCTAATCATTAAATAACGCTAACGTGTCTGCCATTCGCTTAGGTGCTGTATCAGGAAAAGAGATTTCCACGGCGGCGTTTCGAGGCGTGATATAACTTGTGGCCAATGCGGCGTGTGCATGCCATTAGCATAACGGCTGCATTTTTCTCACAAAAGAACAATGTACCCAACAGCTGTTCAGCAAACAGCCCTCGCTTTATTACTGTCACAATAAGTGTCATTCACACAGTCTTGAAACACATTCGAAGGAATGCTGTACGCCATCTGCACCAAAGAGAAAGAAACAAATGCAATCCTTACTTACAGCACTGCAGACACGTTTGAGAAAGTCAGATGGCCTTGGGTCATCAATGCATCATTTAAAACAGCAAAAGTAAAACAGACTCAAGCAGTCTGTAGATACAGAGCCAGATTGTGATGCTCTTGGTCATGCCTAGAGCACAGGCGGTTCTCTAGAAGTCGCTGAGCTTGCCAATGACATCTGGGGACGTTTGGTAGAAAAGTAATCAATGTTAAGGGCTCACCATTTGATTCGAACACTTGCTTCTTGCTGAAGAACCTTAAAAGACTCGTGTAATTCTCGCATCTAATTTATTCACACAAGCCTGCATGAAGAACAGATTTATTAGCAGGTAGTAGCAGTGCAGATGCTCAAGAAAAGCCGTCCTAACTTTGAAGTGATTTTTCAGAAGTGCATTTTCCTCCCCAGCCACATATATGGCCCTTTGTGCCATGGAAACTGAGTGTAGCTGGCATATTATGTTCTGCCTTGCCATGGGAACGCTGTTTTGAAGACATTTTCTTTAACCAGGCTTTTAGCACATCCATTTTGATTTACATCCAAATGGGTCACAGACATCAATGCAGTATTATATGGGGAGAAAAAGGGAATGAAATGCTTTTAACATGAAAAATATGCTGTTGCATGTAGGCCAACTTTTGTTCTCCTTCTCTCAATTTATCTAGGATTTGGGTGGGTTTAATTCTAGGGCCAAATTCAGTACTGGCATAAGTGAGTATAACTCCATTAGTGCACATGAAGTCTCAACGTTTATGTCAACAGTGAACTTAGATCATTGAATTTTTCCTATGTTTGGGCTTGCATGTTTCCTGCAAGATAATATACACATGTACTTGCACATATGCTGCACATATGCACATAAAAATTCACTGGGGAGGACCTTTGGCTCTATGCTCTGTGTTTGACTTTACGTATAGAAACGGCAATCGGCTTATGAATTTTTTGCTTCTCCTGGAGCTAATGTGCCATGCATCTGTAGGGATCAGCCATGCAGAATGCCACGTTGCGAGTAACATACCTAGCAGCAAAGGCAAAAGTGAAAATTGCTTTTCTTTCCTCAGTCTGCAGGACTGCACATGTACGCAGTGATTAATTCGGAGAGATTTTTCTCCCCTCTGTTATCATGAAGTTGAACACTGGCTTCAACAGAGGGGTACGTAGGAATACTACAGATGCTTATCATTGGAGTGAATTGTAATATTTACTCAGCTGTGGGCCTCGAGTTTAGTGTATGCCATGAGGACTGCTTGCCTCTTAGTGCCTGAAGAATAGCAAGGCCAAGGCAGAGATGTCTCATTCTCTGCGCTGCTCCCTTCAGCGTTTGGGTGCTGGTCTGGGCACCAGGTTTGAGAGAGATGCGAGTGTTGCACTTTCCCAGGATCACCATAGCTTAGGTGTCCTGAATATAGACCAAGACCCGACTGTGCTGGGATCACAAAGCTGACAGATGATTTCTGCCCCAAACTTTTACCACAAACAAATGGCAAAGGTGACAGGCACGCACAGGTAAGGAGTTGTGTGAACCAGTCCAAGGTTATTGGCCGTCTGGTGGCCAGGTGTGCAAGGAGCCCACATTTATGGCAGCATATATTTCCCCCCTGTATTTAAAGGTGGTGGTAATCTTTTCTTTTGTAGTTTGTTTTTTAGATTGAAAGGCCTTTGGTGTATCCTAAGAGTGACTTTTCCAATGCACCTACTGCCCAGCAAAATAGGGTGTCCTCATATTCTCGGTATTAAACAAGCTAAATAACATCTGTGGTGAGAAGCAGAGGACCCTGGCCTATGGGACAGTATGAAATGGGATCACTAGGAAGAAAAGTAAGGCTCTGCCCATATATAAAACTTGACCCTTCTCTGCGAACATTATCCCTGTGAATAATTGGAAATCTGCATTCAGGCTTCCCACTGTGTCCCATCCCTTGAGGACTCACCCGCTGTATTGCTTTACACGGTGCGGCAATGCACAGCGAGATTTACATATATATCACAGAAAAGTGTTTACAAAAAAAATTAGCATGTGATTGAGCTGGGAAGCTGCAGAGGGCCCCAACTGTACAAGTTTCCATGCGCTTCAGCCAGAAGATTTATTTCCAATTTGTTATTCATAAGGGAAGAGCGAGAGATTGGGATGGGGTCCTTTGAAGTGGAAAACAAAGTCTTCTATTCAGCCTTCAGCTTAATAGAATACACATGACACAGGCTTGGCATGGCGGCCCGCTTTCATGTAATGTGCTCCTTGTCATTTTGCTTTCCTAGGCTGTGAATGCTAGTGGGAATGGGTATTGCCCTGGAAAAGTCTCGTTATCTCCTGCTGCCTTCTGCAGGAGGAGCGCAGTGTAAGCAGGTAGGAGCCTTTTGGTGGCCCTGGTGGGAAAACCAGGCTGATCCCAGTTCTTGCAGTTGTGTTGCTCATAATTCCTGGATTATGTTTTATATTGAAAGAGCATGTGTAGGAAAAGCAGCGTAATTGCAGGGCTTCTGCAGGCATGACACGGGTGCTTCTGCCCTGTTTGGAGGCTCTGAGCAGGGAGCTGTGACCCACGGGCTCTGAGCCTGCCTCTGACACTTGTCTTCTGCGTGACCTGAGCTCTCGCTGTTATTCCCAGGAGTAGAGGTGCCTGAAGGAGGGTTCTTCCGAATTTGTGCAGCTAGGATGGCAGAGCATGATCTAGGCACTGTATCACTGCCAATAGCCAGTGATCCTGTCCAAAGCTGGTGTTTTGGGGAGATATGTATATGAATCCTGTATTTCTTTCCAGTTTTACAGTGATCTACGTGCCTCAAATAACTTCTGTGCTTCGCCCTGTGTTAGTAATATTAAAACCATGCTCGGTGCAACACAAAGGCAAGTGCTTTGAAGAACTTGCAAGCCCAATTTACTGCAAAGCCCTGTCAATTAGTGGGCCCGTGGGCTATGAGAGAAAACATGTGTGACCTTCAGCACATCAGCTTGGCCCACAGTGCGACTGTGGTTAGAAAGAATTTGGACCAGGGTCCTGCGGGTCCTCTTGGCCATGGGACACTTGTTCCTCCTGGCATCCTCTGGGATGATGTCCTCGCGCCCTGCTTCTCTCTTGCTCTTCTGCATGTTCAGGTTGGGAGCTCTGGGTGAATCACTGAAATCAGAGATGGAAAGAAATGCATGAAGTCATCTCATCCTGCCCTTGCCAACGCAGGATTATTCCCTACAGTACAGTCTTGAGTGCCTTCTCCAGTCTATTTTTAAATGACTCAAAGGAGAGGGCTTTCCTCTCCTCCCTGGGGAGGCTGGCTCCGCTGTTCAGTAGACCTCACTGTTGGGGAATTTTCTTCCTGTTCTCCAACCTCAAATCTCCTTTCCCCTAATTTAATTGAACTGTTCCTGGCTCCACCCTTCTAAACAATTTTCCATATTGCATGACTGTTGCAAATACCTGTTGTCAATTTGCGGATATAATGGATGGGAATTCATCACCGTTTGCCTTGCTTGGCAAAGGCTCTTTGTGCAGAGCTGTACTGGGAAGCCAGGCTTTATCAGAAACTAGATTTCAGAGCTCCATGCCAAGAAATAAGAATGACCTTTTCCTACTTCTGTGGACAATGCCATTAACATAAAACCCCATCGTGACTGAGAATAGGCTGCGCTTCTGGTGAAGCCATGAATGTCTGTATTAATGTGCTGATTTTTCTCCTAGTCCTCCAGCAGACCTTCCATGGTGCTTTTTTTTTGCATGGCAGGAGTAACTGTTCTGAGTTCTTGGGTTTAGTTGTAGATGTATAGATGTTTGGAGAACGTTTAATGAAAAAAATACAGTAATTCTGTTTTTATCAGATGGCTCCAGCAGTTCAGTTTCTAAACCCTGACTTTCAGTTTGAGGGTTCTTAAGCACCTGAAGTGTTTTGAAAGTGGGTTTTGAAGGTGGGATTTATGCTTTGACAATCTGTAGATGCTTTGGAAGGTAGTGCTTTTTGTCTTAGGAGGCGTGTCCTTCATCCAGCAGGACTGAGTTGCAAGAAAACTGTGTGGTCAAAGAGTGTAAGTTGCTCCAGAAGAGCATCTTATGGGTTTGAAGAATTATGAATCCCTATTTATTTATTTATGAGATGAAAATCAGTTTCTGCTGTGGGTGACAGCAGAATAGAAACCCATACTCAAAACACCAGGAAAAGAATGGCTAGCATTAAAGAGACTGAAATCCCTTTAGTGCTTTCGTACAGCAGAGCTGCAGCTATTTAGCTATGGCAGGATACCAAACAACATTGTGGCTGGCCATTGTTGCTTGAACAGTTTGATTTTTAAAACATTCAACTGAAATATAACCACCAGCCAAGTTGGAAGAAGCCAGTCGCAAGGCCTGTGTGTTAAATGAAGAGTCAGCAAATGAGGGAAGTGACTTCTCGTGCCCCAGTGGAAAGTGGCTCTATTACAGAGCAGGAGCTCGAGAGCAGTAGCTCAGCCTAGCACAGCTATTAGATTGCTTTTAAGAAAATTTTATGGTATAGAAGTAATATGGCTTTTAAAAGAATGAGATACTGCCACTCGGAAGGGCCATGGATCCCATCCCTTTTGGCTCAGTGCTGATCCTCACATCATAAACCAGAAACCTCTCCTCCAGAGAACTTCCAACGTTAAGCATTTCAGGAGATGGGAACGGGGTAGTTGGGCAGGGTGGAGGAGGAGAGAACAAAGTGACGTAGCTGGCATCATAAAAACCATCCCAGCACGTGTTGGCCTTTGTTGCTGATACCGATTGGAGGTGTCAAACTGTGTGATGTGATTCTTGATGGGTATTTTTAAGAAGGCACTGTTCTTGTTGGTGTTTTTAAATGTGCATGTTTAAATGCTGCTGTGAGTTGATGGATTGGAGCATGGTGTGTGGGGGCAGTGGAGAGGAGAAGGGTGTGTGGTCCCTAATGGCGCCAACTGAAAAACAGAGACACACCTGCTTTGGGATATAATGGGAGTGATAAGAGTACTTGCTTAACTATGGGGTTTTTTGGGGAGCGCGAGGGGAAGGATTGGTTTAAGAAATGTCAGGGGGCAAAAAGGACTTCTGTCTCTCTGTGCTGGGGACTGTTCATTTTAAATGGGAGTGTGTGGTACATCTGGGCTGAACTGATATTGGTTCTTGCATGCCGTTCCCCAGCTCAGTGTTTTGCTTTGCACTGTTTTATCTGCCAAAAAGAAAATAAATTCACCAAATATTTGCAAAGTTGCATGGCCACAGGCTTAAATACATACATATGAAATCCCTGAAAGCAATTTGCTTCAAGCCCTCCTCAGTTCCAGACATCTTTCTCACTCCATCTGCTCGTTCAAGTACACAAGTTCCTTGGGAAAAATCACTTATTACATCACTGAAAAATGCCACAAAAATAGCTTTTCACTTAAGTTCCCATCCTCGGAGTTAACTCACATGGGGATCAGATAGATTCAAGCATTTAATAACTTTTTATTTTCCTTTCTCTTTAAACACAGGATCTCTGGTCATGGAAGCAGGGTCACGTGGTGGATTCTTGGCAGTCAGCAGTCTGTGGAGCTTTTGCAGGTGCAAAGGATTATATGTTATACTGGGAAAGACTAAAGAAGAAAGGGAAAAATGTGCAAATCTATTAAGTATAGCAGAACAACATTCCTTTGTAATTCAAGTTTGTTTAGAAGAAAACGGATCCAGTTGTTGTTTGGAAATAGGAAAGTCAGCAAAGGAAAGAGAAGGAAAAAAAAGACGACTCAAACAGGGTGTCTGTTTGAAAGACAACCAATTTGTTTTTGACAAATTTCTGTTATTTAAAAACCAGGGGCCTGTCAGTCAGGCTTTGCGATTATTTCCAAGTTGATTTGTAAAATCCTCATCCAGGAGAAACTTTGCTTGGGTGGGGGTTTGTGCAGCTGTCTGCTCTGAGCACTTCCCCAGGGGTTGAAGTGATTGCAGCGAGAGGCCATGATTCACCATTCATGTGACAGCTCTGACAGCCATGTAGATTAACTGGAGTCAGGAGAGCAGAGGCTAACGCTGCACAGCCCGGAGGCAAAAGCCTTCCGCAGCAAAAAAAAAAAAAACCAAAAACCCACGGAGGACGAAACATCTGGGCAATCTCCAGACGCTAGAACAAGAATAAAGAGTGGCAGAATACAATACTGCACTATTTATTACCAAACAAGGCAGAAGTTAATTGAATTCTTCAGTAGGCTTCTTGCTTGATTTTAGCCTACTTGTAGCTGTTTCAAAAAAAAAAGAAAAAAAATCAATTAATGACTCATCAGTATAGCTGACAAGTTTGAGGGAGGAGAGACTCAACTGTCTTAATAGAAAAAACAGATTAGTAGTTAAGAGATGGATAGCCAGAGCTTTTCCCCAAGGAGCTAAAATACATTTTGAGATTCCAAACCAGTAACAGAAGATGTGGAAAAAATAAATCCTGTTTAAAGAGAAATTATAGCATTTCTTGAAATAGAGATTATCAAAAGCAAAGCTTGTTCTTTGATGACTTACAAATTCAGAGCCATTACATTGCATGTAATTTTTTCAAAATAAGCTCTGTTAGGGGAATTGAAGTATTAATAGCAGCAGAATTCCAGCAGAGACTGAGGCTTCATTTTGATGGGCACTGTAACTCCATGACTGAAAGAAGGGAGAGTGGCTGTAGCTGCGCACAGGCATGTGTAGGTCGGGTATGTGAGCTGGGAGGGAATGGTTTAGGTAGAATTGATTCCATTTTGGGGCAGAGGGGATATTTTGTATGATCTCTTGTGGTTTTGTCCAGCTGTATTTTCTATGTTTATGTGATGGGAGGGGAGTTTTATTCTGCTTAAAATTGCATCTACTGTTGGATTTTACACTGACTTCATCAAATCAGTGCAAACGAAATCAGAGTGATTGAATCAGATAGCTTGTTTTGTTTCAAAACAAAAATGAATAATCAGACTAAAAATGCTTTAAAATGCAATCTGTATGTCTGCAGGTGCGATGTAGGATCATTAATTTAGCTCTCTTGATTTCTTTACAGTCAGATAGATACAAAAACTGTGTTCAGGCACGTTCAGAAAGCTGGAGAGGTTATCTGATTTACCCAAGGCCTTGCAGAGTAATTTCCTGAAGTCCAATTTGGTGCCTCAATTGGAAATCTAGCCCAGTGCCTCCACTTCCTTCTCTGTATGTCTTGTTTCTGACCAGTTGTGCTTGGATTTGCTACAATCTGATGGATGCTTGGTAGCATCTGCTCGCTTTCTAGTAGAAATATTGCAGAAGGAGCTTCCAGAGGCACGGTTGTGCGTGATGCTTCACTGTCCTTTGGCAGAGGCTGGGAAGACCTAATGCTTTGTGCTGGAGGAGACACCGGGTCCTGGAGCAGCAGAGAAACTTCCATGGTGGTGGTAGATGGGGCAATTCAGCCTCACTGTCTTCATTGGCCCTGTTCCCCAAGCACAAACCTTTGCAGAGCTCCAGTCCTGTAGATCATGTTGTAATTGGTGATGATAAATATTCTCTGGGTTATCCTTCCAGCTTCTCTTCCTCCAGTTTGGTTTTCCTTCTCTGTTCCCTTGTTTCCCTCTTCTTTCCTTTTCATCAGCAGTATTTTGAACTTCCTTTCTCATGTGTCCTTTGAGGACCTGCTTCAAAACCCACGATGTTCAATTCTCTTTGGATCAGAACCTTCCTCTTCTGTCTCTATTGCTTCCCCCTGCAGACATGTAACAGGCAGACCCTGTCTTGATCTAATCTGGTACCACATCCATTCTATTTCACTGAAAATATTTAGCCTTCTTGCTGAATGGAGGCAGTGGAAAAATAATTTCCTGCTTTCTGAAGAATGGATCCCATGGTTAAAAATTACTAACTACCGACATACAGCTTCAAACGAGGGAAGAAAAACCAGACCAAACTCTTTATCCTTTTCTTTCCACCCCAAAACAAAAAAAAATCAAAACCTCACCAGTACCCTGTAAAAAAAATAAAATGGATGTGTGCATCCGAGTGACTTAAAATCGTCATCCTAGAAACCTTAGAAGGAGAAGATTATCCGAAAAACAACCTTTAAACACAGAGATGCTGTCAGATGCCACCATGGTAGTAGTGGGGTGGTGAGTCACACATACATGCTTTTCTCCTGTGTTCTTTGCTTGAATTCAATGCTTTCTGAAAATATGTTAGAGGTCCTGAGGGGCAGGGGAATAATCTGAAACAAACTGAAAGAAAAGTTCTTTTTGGCTTCCCTTTATGGCACAGGCACATACATGTGTGTGCCTGTGTGCGCTGGTTAGTTCCTAGCTAAATCATAATTGATTATTTGGCAAAGGCAGAACAAAGAGCAACAATATATTGAGTTCCATCCCCAGTGCCTGTGAAATGGCAGCGGTTTCAGCCAAAGTGCTGTGAGAGGCCTGACTCTTCCTCGTTGAGCGCACATGTGTAAGATGTATGTATGCAATCCACGGGCTTTTTATAGAAACGCAATAGGCATGAGCATAAATATCAGAGATTTGGAATCCTCTCTGTCTCATCTGTTAATAATTTAATCCCTGGAGGCCATGTCCAGCTTTATCGCCATCTCTGGTGCCTTAACTAGGGGAGATGTTTGGAGCAGTAGGGGATGAGAGAAGGCGATATCTGAGCAGCCGGTGGGGAGGAACCCGAGGGTTAGATCTACATGATAATTTAAGCCTGAGGTTGCATTTGAACCAAACCTTGCCTCATGTCTGAGTTGTTTGGACACCAGCCCAGATTTGGGCACAGGCTTTGGCAGGCTGGAGGCAGAGGAGGGAAACATGTCCCCGTGCTGTGGGCAGGCCAGGCATGGTTGTGGTTGCACTCCGTGCTGGAGCCTTCTCTGGGCTTAGGCTGCTTGGCTGGACCACTGCACCTCAGCCCTGTCTTCTGTGGAAGTGGGCCAGTGCCAAGGAAATCCTGCCATCGGGTATTAGCTGTTGGGAAGGCAAAGTGCTGCCCTGGAGCAGCAAGGCAGCTCCAGCTTGTCAAAGAACCTGAGTGTCCATTTAATGTGATTGAAAATTGCCTCTGTTAAAGACGCCTTCTTTCTCCCTACTGTCAAAAAAGTGTGGCTTAACATTAATAATTAATGCTCTGTGGTGACATAGTCACTGAGAATGGAGGTGCAAGTCTAGTGAATAATAAAGCACTAACGAGAGCTTTTTGCACATTAACAGGGAAGACTTCCCATCACTTTTGTTTTGATCTAATCGGCTCTGACAAGATTACACACTGTGTCTAAAAGCCTCTTTAACTCTATAGCTCTGAATAAATTTTTGAGTAGTTCTCAGGATTTCCCTGCAGTGTCTGCTTGGACCATGCTTCTAACCCTGAAATGGCTGGAGGAGCCATTTTTTTGGTATTTTTGCTGAAATCCAAAGAGGTTCTTGGATCACCTTGCTCTACCACTGGCAAGTGTTGCTTCCTCAGCGATAAAGGACCAGAACAAACTTCCCCTTAGAAACACACTATCAATAAAATAAAAGTTCAAGTCAGAACTGATTGCTTGAAGAGTTCTGTAAAAGATTGGTTTTGATCTTGGAAATCAGTCAGTGTGAGAGAATGCCGTGAGGTTTAGTGTTGGACCTGAGGAATTCAGATTTTCAACCCAGATTTGGGATTCAGTCCTGAATCAGTTCTGGGTAATCTTCAGATGTTAGTACAGAAAATAGTAGTAAAGACAGGCAATAATACTGCTCAACCTGGATTTTTTTCTTTTCCTAAGGTGGGGTAATTCAAACAAGGATGTCAGTCAAGTGCAAGCTCTTATCTCTTGAAACAAGCTTGACCTACTGAACTAGGCTGGTGGTGCAGAAGAGGGTGCCAGGAATCTGGCCAGATGACAGAACAGAACAAGGAGGAGCCCCTGTGGTGGATAGAAGGGTTCCCTGGACCCTTTAGAAAGGGTGAGGAGACGTTAAAATGGTACAGAAAATAAAGATAAGGGGACTGAAGAAGAACTTATCTTCCTCCCTTCGTAGGATCTTATTTGAGGAGTGTGTCAAAGAACCTGTGAAACATCTTCCTGTGGCAGCAAATTCTTCAGGCAGCCACCTTACTGCGAGGACCTCGGGTTATGTATCATTCTCAGGTGAAATATTTCACTCTGTTCTGGTGCTTCTCAATTTTTATTTGCTTATGACAACCAAAAAGAGTAGGAAATGCCAGCAGGAACCTAGGGGAGTATCTTAAGTCTTCAAGACTTTTTATTCTTATTGGCAAATAAAGGTAAATTGCTCTCTGTGGAAGTTTGTCTCTAGCACTTCCATCAAGAGCTGGGCAGTGTGAAAGTGTGAGTAGTGGAGGGATTTTCTGTTTAACACCCTGTGCTTGGTAAAGTTTAGCTGCTCAGCTGACGTGTGAATATACAGTGCCCATTGTCAATTCTTGGGAGACAGGTGACGGATTTTCCACTAGTGTGTAACGTTTAATTTTCCCAGTAGAGGAGCCTGTCACTCTGCTAGAAGTATTAACAAGCCCAGAGCCTTCTCCTATGTGCAAATCCATCTTTATGCCTATTTGCTGAGCCCAAGGCATCACCAGATCTTTCTAGGGCCAGGGAGAAAGGAGCCACCTCCAGGAATGAGTTGGTGAGTATGTCTGGGAACAGACTGCCTGCAAAGGTGCCTTTTTCTCTTTTCCAGCTCTGAAGAGAAGCTGGAATGATTAAGAGTGTAAGGCTGGATGTGTCTTTCTTGCCCACCTGATGTTTAAATACCTGCTTTTCTTGGTTGCTGTCTAGATCAGACTCCAACCTTATGTGGCAGCTCTTGGAGAAGTCAGTGACAGCAGGAGTAGACTAAAGGAGCGATTTAAACATCTGTTGCTCTTTACTGTGTATCAGAGCAGTGCACAGCCCTCCTATTTTGAATGAGCAGACTTTGGCTGTACTTGTTTGTGTCTGTTGTATTAATCTGTTGATTGGAAACAGTCATCTTTCCATTGACTAGAGTAGGTGGGACTGAGTAGGACTTCACTAGCGATGTAGCCTGTTCTTGGTACTTGTGTTGAAGAGGTCACTCTAAAATTACCTTGGACGTTTAGGGTTAAGGCTGGAGCAAATTCATTTTGTTAGACCCGCTGCCTTCAATAAAATGCAGTTCCCAACAAATGCTAGCCTTAATCTTGTGTTTTTGTCAGGCACATACAAACTTGCATTTAATTTAGTCGCTATCCTGCTGCTTTGTGCTTATGAAGCATTTTATTGTTGCTGTTGTCATTCTAAATTGATTGGTAAATCTGTACCAAATACTTCCCAGTGATGGAAAAAGAAACAGTGAAATGTTAATAACAAAAGAGTCTGAAAGATCCAGATGTTCGCTGGGGAAAAAAATGAAAACCAATCGGACTTGATTAAACCTTTCAGATAAGACTTTGGGAACATCGTATCAGGATAAATTATGTTTGTGCTAATCACTCTATCAGCCGAGATTGAAGCTTCTGCCAGTAAAAAACTGTTAGGAGCAAATGCAGAAAAAAATTACCGGGCTCTGATAAGGGAAATAAATTAACCTGGCTAAAGCGTTACCGTCAACTCTATAGCTGAGTGATGCATGGAGATTTTTTGCTCGATACAGGCCTGACAGCCATGTGGTTCACTGTTTAATTTTATCTTGGTCTGTGGGCAAAGGACTTCTACATCCAGACTTGTAAAGCCACTATTTTCCATGGAGATTATTTTTAGTGTTCTAAAAATACATCGCTGACATGAGTACCAAAGTTTCTATCCAGACCATTCTCTCAAAGCCTTTGGGTCACTTACTCAAAAACTGGCTCACAATAAAAAGATTTTTGACCTTAAAGAAGGTCCAAGAATGGGCTGGAATTTAGTTTAACTTGCTCATAGTTTCTGCTTTGGCTTCTTGAATACAACCCATTTTTCTGCTTTTTAGTGAGGTATTACTGCTAGGAAGCTTCCGAGAGAACCAGATGGGCCAACCTTACATGAGCAGAAGCTCCTAAACCAGGCGTTTTGGGCTGTTGGCTAACTGGGCTTGCCTGATATTCGTGTTTGAGATCCAGGGGATTGGACTTGTGCCTTACTGCATCTCCTGAACTGCCATGGGACGTTCCTTAATTAACTGTAAGAAGTCAATGTAGGGTGCCAGCTGGCCCAGTCTCCCTTCTGACATAGAGCAGGGTTTTAATATGTTAAAGCATATGTTTAATATGGTTGAGAGAGATGCAGGTAAAAACACAAGCTAGCGGGGAAGATGCATTTTTTCATTACTTCACAGATTTTAGAAGAAATTCTTTTCCCCTCTCCCATCCCAAGAAAAGAGAGATCAATTTTTCTACATTCCATAAAACTTGGAACAGAAAATAGATTATTTTTAGCTTATTCCCTGGGTACTGTGTAGGCTTCAGTCTTTGGAGTCACTTTGTTCCTTGCTGTAGCAGATACAGGATTTATTCAAGCTCCAGAGAAAAAAAAACAGGAGGAAGAAGGAAGAGGAATTTTCAGAACAAGTCTCTCTCTCATTTCTTCCACCATTTCTTCCCTTTTCTTTCTTCACTTATTGCTGGGCTGCTCCTGCATTTTAAAAGTTTCCTTCGCTTTGGCTCTTTCTCATCATAAACTACTTGCTTGGAATATTGTGAACAGAGAAGGGAGAAAGAGATTGGAATTAATTTTAGGATGGGGAAATAAGGGAAAGGGAATAAGATCCTGGGAGAAAAAGTAGCAAAGCTGGTCCCTAGATAGATCAAGAGGCCAGGCTGTAGCCACGGGGTTAAAATATGGAGACAGAGACACACACGTTTGTGGGTGAGACATGCAGATGGATAAGCTGAAGACTTCTGGCTTTCAAGAGGAAAGCCACAGCTGAGCTGGCCGCTCCAAGTGAAAGTAATGAGCTCCAAGGGTGAGGTTTGGGAGTGATTAGAGAGAGTAAAAATGCCTGTGAGGGGAAGACGGCACTTGTGGCAGCAGACTTCTGACAATTTCTATAAAGACCCTCGGGCAGCTTCATATTGTTATCCAAAATGGAGCTGATTGCGTTCATTGGAGGTGAGCTCCATCCCAAACACTGGCTTGTCTTTTTTCCTAGGAAGAGAGTTCCAGGTCTAAAAGGTGAAGTCCAGATCCAGTCTGCCTGTATCTTGTGGATAGCTTTGCCCCTGAAGCATGTGTGTTTCAGATGCAGAGCATCTTTCCTCTCTATCTTTCTATCATTGAAATGTTCAGGCTTTGATTCTCAAGTCAGAGCACTGTATGATGAGCTTATTTTCTAATCTCTGCAAATGAGTGAGCAGGTTCTTCCTTTCAAACTTGCCTGTAGGTGTTAGAAGTGGAATCCATTATCCTTACAACCTCCACGCGTTCATATATATACCAAACAAAAGGACAGTAATCTCAATGGGCATGTTTGGATTTACAGTTGACTAGTATAGAGCTGTTTTCCTTAAGTCAACACATGGGAATAAAACACTCTGTGTACAGACCTTCAGCAAACGTACCTGGACTCTGACGTGAGGAAACACGCTGTAGGCATTAATAATGGAGCAGTGTTGACCACAGCCATGGGAATTATAGGCAGTGTGGCATTCGTATTCAACCAACAATGTCTCACTTGTGTTTGGTGTTTTAATTTGCTCAGGTGGATTTGCAGCTGCAGTTACCACACCTCTCGATGTAGCGAAGACGAGAATTATGTTGGCAAAGGTAAGAGCGAAGGAGGCCAGCAGACACGCAGGTGAACGGCTTGGGTACTTCCAGAGGTTCTGGATGGTCATTACAGAATGAAATCCAGCACCTATTAATAATGATTTCTGCTCTTGTCGTCGAAGGCAGGGTGAGGTACCACATGCAGAACTAATGAAATTGTTGAGGTCCTTTCCTTGTATTGTTCTCCTGGTCTTTTCCCAAAGGAGCAGAGAAGGGCCTGCGCTTATGCTAGACTTCCAGAGTCTCATGCGGTGTCTTTAGGAGAAAATCCTCACAGAGTCAGATGCCCAAAGTTAAACTTCCCATCAGGCATTTGTTCCTCTGTTTTTTGATAGTGATTGGGTTTGAGAGTGTGTGTGCGTGTCTTTTCTGAGGAGGGCTTGGCACTGGATTTTCTGTCCTAAAATTTTAAGGCACAGAGATCATGACGGCTTACATCTGCCATCCGGAGCAGAAGGAAAATTGCTTACAACATCAGTAAGTTCAGTAAGTAGTTAAATTGCTAGTAAGTCTAGTGTTCCTGTCATCTTCTTGCTGACCCCAGAGCAGAGCCGAGCAGCCACATAGCTAAATGCCCTTGGCCTTTCCCTGCCCTGAAAAGAGCTGTTGTGTTGGCAAAGGTCAGGCATCCTGGAGTTTCTGTGGATGCTTTTTACCCTCTTGCTCATGTCCCTCCATACGGGGGTGTTTCTTGTTGATGACAGACACCTCCCCAGCCGAGTCACGCACATCTGCGCTCCCCGTGTTGCTGTGTTGTGTTATCTCTCATTGCTGGGTGTTGTACCTGCTGCACCTCCTTTGCCTTTGGATAGAGCGGGTGATAAAACTGGGTTTCATTTCTGTTTGTTGCTGCTCCCAGCAGCCGGGTGAGCGTTGGTGAGGGAATGGCAGTGCTTTGGGATGCTCTGAGGCCATTCCGACAGCATCTTCCTATTAGTCATCTCTCGCTAACTAGATCACACGTGTAATTTAATTGTCTGTAGTCCTGCTGTTTGTCCTCTGTTTTGCTCTCAAGGCAATTTTCACGTGCAATGCACTGCTGGTGGTTTTTTTAAGTAAATCTTCTTGCAGTGAGCAGCAAAGTCGCCTGTTGGTGCTTTGAGAGTGCGTTTTATTAAATTTTTCCTCCAGTGTCAGCTGCTGGATGTAGAGGTGAGCGTAGCGCAGAAGGGACTGGATACCCAGTTCTGAACTAACCAGTTCTGTGACCTTGGAGGGATCATTTCCTTCCGTGCCTCTGTTTCCCTTTCTGCCCTTTGCCTTATTCCTGGAAACAGGAGTCTTTTCCTGTGCCTGGGCTAAGGAGGTCATTAGGATGCCTGTAATTGCTGTAAAGTAGCACTAACCAGGGGTAGGGAGCTCAGTAAATAACTAAACTTCTCTGTGAATAGTTTCTAATCTCTCTCTTTCTGTGGTGCAGGCTGGTTCCAGCAACGCTAGCGGGAATGTTCTGACCGCCCTCGGTGGCATCTGGAGGACACAAGGCCTGTCGGGGTAAGGACATGCTGCAGAAGCACATCTCATGTGTTGTGTCTCTGTGTGGGGGAGAGGATGGGATGGCTGCTTATATTTAAAACTTGTCATACAGAAGATACTTTTAATTGCTGTACACATGGCCAGGGAGCAGCTCTCAGGTAGCAAGGATCAAGAAGGTCCCTCCAGGTAGATCTAGTGTCCTCGCTTTAGAACTGACTCCGAGCAATGTCCAGGGAAGAGCACAGAAACGGGGCATGATTGGGGATTTATCCGTGGTGCAATCTCTAAGCTTAGCTCCAGTTTTCCGAGGCACAGTGGGTTTGTGTTTAATGGACTTTTCTCCATGAATGTGTGCATTTGTGTTTTGTTTCCATTTAAACTTTTGGGTATACACATTGTCTTGTGGCAGTGGGTGCCACAGATTGATCTTGAGGTGTGTGAATCACCCCTCCTGAGGCGTCAGGGAAGGCCAAGGCAGGAGCCACGTGTCCCTTAGGGACACTCTTTCCTCCTGGCAATTTCCTACTGATTGGAAAACACCAGCAAGGTCTCCTCTGTTGCTTTATACTCACTGTTCTTATTGTGAAGCGTGATGGGTGTGTGTGATGCCAGGGTGGTGCTGGCAGCAGGGACAAGCTGAAGCAGAAGGAAGGGAGCCGTGTGCTCCCTGATTTGTCCTTGGAGCCTCCTGTCAGGTCTGGGCTTGAGCACAGCCTACTTGGATTTCTCCAGTGGGCCACATGTTGCAAAAATGTAAGTTTTCTGAGACAGGCTTGAGTGCAAAGAGTGATTCTGAGGAGCCATAGAGAAGCTCCCTGGCTGTTTTTCCTTCCGTGACCGAGGTGTAGACGTGTTCTGGACTTTCTGCTGACTGGTCAGGGAAGTCTGGGGTGATGTCTATCCAGTCTCTCGAGTGCCTCACTTTACCCATTCCTGAGATGGAGAATTGCTTTTCTGACATTGGAACGGTGTTGTGAACAAAAAGTCCTCTACTAGCATTTGTAGACCATTTTGAGGTGTTATAGGCTTATAAGTGATTATTGATTTTTACAGACACCTGCTTCATTTATGCCACCTTGCCCTCTGAGTGTGTGAGTCATACCCGTTATTGGCCACTCATAGTGAATGTATGTCTTAAATAGCTCCTTCAGTCTATGCTTCCTTCAGTAGGGCTTGTGTCCCACCTGCCTTTGGCCTGGAAGAGAAGCAGAAGTTTTTGGAAGCTTTACTTGAGGCTTTTCACTGTGATTTCTCGATGCTTTTTAATCCTCTTGATGTGGCCCATACTTTCAGGGTGCCCTTTTAACATTTGTAACCTGTTGCTCGGAGCAGCGTGCGCATCGCAGCTTCACGGGAGATAAGTTTTCTCTTAACATCTGATCTCTGCTCGCACAACTAATAAAAGTTCAATCCTCCTTCTACACATGTGGGAAATAATTCAAAACAAATTGCAGGAAGTTCCTGAACACCGATTCCAGGAAGAAGTCCAGCTGTGCCCCCCGGCAGCGCTCAGAGATCGGTTGTCTCAGGTTCACTCTTTGAGATGATGAGGTGACCTGGGGGTGGATGAGTTTTGGGTCCTACACGGCTCAGTGGACTCTGGGGCATGTTTTGAAAGGGACTGGGAGAAGTGAGGGCCACGTCTACTGCTGGTGGAAGTTGAGCTCTGAAGGGTGTGAAGAGGCATGGATTTGGCTGGGGAAACCTCCCCCTTTCCCCAGCCAACAGCAGAAAATAAAAATGCGTGTTTGTGTTCTTTTCGGGGTGTTTCAGCAGTGCCCTTTTCTAAACAACCCAAAATTAAACTCTGCCTAAAGATAGTACCCGTGGACTAGGACCAAAGGGAACACAATTCAATTGAAATCAAAACAATAAGCAATCTGGAGAAAAAGTAACATGTAAAGGAGTCCAAGCTGCGTCAGCTGCAAGGAAAAGGAAGAAAGTCTTGGGAAAAATAAACGCAGAGGCTGCCATGCCTGCTGCCAATTATAAATCTATTAATCAAAAACAATAAAAATGTCGGGCTTTTTTGGCCAGTTGCAACATGAAATGATTTATGGCTCCTCTAATAAATCTTGTACTTGAAGAGGAGGAATTCTGAGGGCAGAAAGACGCATTGCTTATTGCCACCTTATTAAAACCAGAGAGCAGGGCCCAGCTTCCTGGTCGGCACCTAGTAAATCCCCCTGCATCGTGCCAAGAAATTTCACATCCCTTTCTGTCCGGGGAGAGCCAGGCCTGTGGAAGGTGGTAGGATAGGGATGGGATGAGCAGATCCATGTGCCTCGTCACTCTTGCCGGTGGGATAGACAAAACCATTCACAGGTTTATGTCTTGTCCAACTGCTTTTCGTGCAAGGAGGTGGTGGCATTTGAAAGCCACGGATGACCTTCACAACTCATTAGTGAGAAAGACAAGGGCTATTTAACTGATAAATCTGGTGAGACGGCTTTTCCCAGCTTGTGTGTAGATGGGGACAGAGCTGGCGCTTTGCACCAGGCATCCCGTTCCTCGGATGAGCTTCCAGGCTGGGATGGACGTGGCATGGTGGGCACTAATCATTGCTTTCCTATCTTACTGAGTCCCTGTCCCCAGGGCTCGCTGCTTTGTGGAGCACAAGCTGCCTGCAGGGGTGAGCTCAGTACAAAGCTGTAGTCAGATAAATGTGATGGTTTTTCTCAGCGTGGCCACCTCTTTGGTCCTGAGTGTAATATGGAGGTTTTGTGGCCGAGCACACAGTGCCATTCTCAGCGCTGGCCTCTCTCTGCCACGTCCAGGCACTGCAGTGCCTTTTCCAAAGGGTGACGTCAGGGGTCCTGGTTAGTATCTGTTGAGAAAGAATTTGCTTTGATTTGCTGAGTTGTCACCCAAAAATGTCACCTGTGCTGCTGGGATGGTGGGACTAGGTGTATTGCTGGGCTGGGAACCCTGAAATGAAGAGCTGCGCCCTGGAGGGGATGGATGCAGAGGGCTGGGGAGGGCACAGGGTGTGGGTGGAACACCTGCAGCAGGGTCTCGCCCTGGGATTTAAACCTGAATCCCAGATTTGTGACTCCTGTCGAGCTGTTCCTCGCATGGAGAGCACCTGAAAGCCTGCGTTTGGTCTTTGCCGGTCACTGACATGCGGTGCCAGATCCGATCAGTAACTGGGAGAGTTGCTTAAGCACAAGGGAAAACCCAGCCAGGGAGAGCAGAGTGGCAGGATGCCAGGTGAAATCCGTATAAACAGGTAGCAAATACAACTAGACACCAGATCTGTGCCCTCCAGAGGGGTTTCCGATGGGGCCAGCGGGAAAAAAAAAACACCTCAATTTATCTTATGTGCTGATGAGGGCAGGTGTGGCCCCGTGGGGACCAGCAGAGCTCAGCTCTCTGGATTCAGGGCCGTTTGGCTCTGTTCTCCCCCAGGAGCGAGCCCGGGGCGGGAAGCGTGGATTGGAGAGGCCATGGGGTGGCAGGTGGGAAAGGGAAACTGGGGGGGAGCAGGGCCAGGGTTCTTGGAAGTGGTGGTTAGTAATAGAGGTTGCCAGGGATGCAGCTCGTGGGTAACTGAGTTATCTGCCCCTGTTTGTGTAATAGCCGTGTCTCGAGTGGGCTGTTCTGTAACTGAGCGCCGGCCGCTGCTGCCTAATTCGGCAGGAGAAGGATGGTGCGCGTCTCGAGAGCGATGCTGCACCGTAGGATTTACCCTATCAGCGCTCTGTCCGTACATGCCTTGTACAAATTACTCTGTTTTAAAGCTGTCATTATGGTAATAGACCCAATTGCTGTCTAGTAAAGCCATAAAATGTTTCCATCTGCCTGTGTGCTCCAGGCTCCCTAGCAAAGCTCATTACAACCAAAAACAGAGTTACTGCAGCCGGAGGTTTCCCCAATGCAGCCGGGCACAGGCAGGGAGCAGCTCCTGAGCATCCCTGGGGGTGTGGGCATCTCCGGGAAGCCCAGTCTCACCAGGAATTACACCTTGTCCCACTGTGGGCACAGTCGTAGCAGGGGATCGTGCAGGATTTGGGAAAAGCTGGGAGCAGCATCCCCACAGAGCTGAGCCGGAGAGGGCTGCGAAGGGCTCCCGTCACGCGGGCGATAGATGAGTGGGGGGATGCCAGACAGATTCCAGCCTAATGTTTAATCCTTGCTTGCAACTAAGGAAGCCCGTAATCCTCTGGGAGGATACACTGGCCTATCCTGAGGTTGTTAAACCAACTATGAGCTTAGACGTGTCGAGCAATTGGCTTTGCACGAGTTTCCTGTTAACTTCCAAGAACTATTAGCATCAGGCACCTAAAACTCACGGCAGCTGAACACACGGCCATTCCTGCTCCCTCCCTGCTGGTGTCCGTTGGATGTTACTGGGCTGTCCCTGCAAGGGGGGGAGCTCCTGGCAGAGAGAGGGGGTCCCTCTGCCGAAGCTGGATGGGGGGTCGTGGAGGATGGGACCCTTCCCATCTGTCTGCAGCCCTGCGTAGGGATGTGTCTGAGCTCCTCTTTCCACAGTGTAGCCTGTAGCCTCCTGCACCTGAGGAGTGTGGAGAGGGTTTAAAAATCACCAGGCTCGGGAATACTTTGCTAGGGAAGCCCAGACAGGTTCCTTCAGTGAGCAGCAGGGTGGGATTTAAGAAATCAACAACAGAGAATTTTTCTTGGCTTTGTTTTCCAAAGTCCCTGCAGCCGGTCGTGCAGCATCCGCTCATCCTCTGAAACCGCCTTTCCTTCGCATTCAGCTTGTTCGCAGGTGTGGTCCCACGGATGGCAGCCATCAGCCTGGGAGGCTTCATCTTCCTGGGGACATACGAGAAGACTCGCCAGCTGCTGCTCTGACCCAGCCCGGCCTGTCCCACCAGTGGCCAAGGAAGAGCTGGAGAAGTCACTGAGCTGGAGGAGGAGTCCGCCTGCGAACGCAGCCTTCCTCCTGCCGCCCCTCGCCCTGCGGAGCAGCTGTTCAGCCGGCTGAGAGCCACTTTCGCTGGTTAAAGAAAAGTAAATCCTCCAATAATCCAATTTCCCAAACATGAAATTTTCC
This sequence comes from Tringa tobata, assembly GCA_033628505.1. NCBI lineage: Eukaryota > Metazoa > Chordata > Aves > Charadriiformes > Scolopacidae > Tringa > Tringa tobata. Next base: position 879,096 of record JAHREE010000562.1, read on the forward strand.
TGCATGGAAAATGAGTGAGGTCACCCCGAGAGTCATGCCAAAAAAGTAATGTTTGGGGGGTAAACAGCTAATTACGGTGGCTGAGAAAGGCGTTATTAGAACTCCTGCAGGGGAAATGTTCTGCAAACCTCCAGATCGCGGGCCGAGCGGGGAGGCTGAAATAAAGCGAGTTTTCATAATTCAGTGGCACCTGCCTCATAACACGGGGAGGGTTTCTCTGGCCGGGGAAGGGGCCGATAGAGTTACAGCCTGCTGCCCTCCAACAGCACCGAAACTATTCCAGGTTGGGAGAGCTCTCTGTAAGAGACAATAATCCATTTGTTTCTGATTTGAGCTGTATTTGTGAAAGTTTATATTCCTGTTTATACCTACAGGTGCTCGGCAAGCATTCCTGTGTGGTAGCCAGTGCAGCTTTATTAATTAGACTCACGTTTCTCCAGTAAAAGCACGGGCTTGTATTATTTTACAGCTGTGCTTGAGCAAAGACGGGCGGCTCTGCCTTCTTTTGGTCTTCCTCCTTCAGTGGCCGAAGGAGCTGGGAGGTTGGAAATGCTGCAGCCCAGGAGGGAGGCTGGGATGGCAGGGAGAGCACATGAGTTCTCCTGCCGATGGATGGATGGATGGATCCTGGGGGGCTCTCCGGGGGCTGCAGAGCAGCAGCAAACCTCTGCTCTTGTTCTCGTGTTAGGAAAGAGGAGCTGTGGTGGCCAGAAATGGTGCAAGGATGAGCTCGGTGAAAAGGCCTTATTGAAATTACTCGATTAAAATCATCACCAGGGTCTGGAAGGGGGGAAATGGGCCGAGTTTACTCTGGCAGCTTGGTGAGGTGGTTCTTGGGCATGTTCGGATGTGGAGGGTGTTTGCACGGGGACGCCCAGGCGGGCAAAGCCGAGCTGTGGCACCGAGGACCCGCCGGTGGGTGAGAGGGGCCGGGGCAGGCCGTGGCGGGTCAGAGGCTGGTGCTCAGGGGCTGAGACACCCCTCACACACGGGGGGTGAGGAGGTGGGGGCTGGCACTCAGTGGATGGCGAGTGCCCGTGGTCAGGCTCCAGTGCGGGTCAGAGCCCGGCCTGCGTAGCCATAGTGGCACCGAGGCCATCGGTGTCAACCCGGTGGCACCGCACGCGTGCGCCTGCTGGTCTGTGCGTGTGCCCTCTGGGCCATCACCGCACCTGTGGTGATGTGTTCCCCCCGGGCTGCTCTAATTTAGCATTGAGGTTGTTCTCCTCGTTAGGAAGACACAGGTGGAGGCAGTCAGCAGAGCCCCTGGGGAGGTGGTTCTGCCCCTCTGCTCCGCTCTGGTGAGACCCCACCTGGAGCACTGCGTCCAGCTCTGGGGCCTCAGCACGGGGAGGACATGGACCTGTCGGAGCGGGTCCAGAAGAGGCCACAAAAATGATCAGAGGGTTGGAGCACCTCTGCTGTGAGGACAGGGTGAGAGAGTTTGGGTTCTTCATCCTGGAGAAGGCCGCAGGGAGACCTTATAGCCCCTAAAGGGGGCTACAGGAAAGATGGGGACAGACTTTGTATCAGGGCCTGTTGCGATAGGACAAGGGGTAATGGTTTTAAACTAAAAGATGGTAATTCAGACTAGATATAAGGAAGAAACTTTTTACAGTGAGGGTGGTGAAACACTGGCACAGGTTGCCCAGAGAGGTGGTAAGGTGGTAGATGCCCCATCCCTGGAAACATTCAAGGCCAGGTTGGACGGGGCTCTGTGCAGCCTGATCTAGTTGAAGATGTCCCTGCTCATGGCAGGGGAGGTTGGACTAGATGGCCTTTAAAGGTCCCTTCCAACCCAAACTATTCTATGATCCTATGAGTTTGGAGTGAAGGAGAACAAGCACCAGCCCGGGTTTGTGTGTGAAGGCCAGGGGGGGCTGCTACAAAGCCTGAGCCCCCGCCCAGAGGCCGGGCTGCTGCTCGGGCACAAACCCGGGCCAGGCTCACTATGGCTGGAGCTTTTAGAAAAACGCTGGCATCCTATGACATAGTAATAAGACTTTTTTTTTAAGGCCAAAACTTAGAAAATAATTGGCAAACAAGTAAAACATACAAAACAAAGGACATAATTCTTAAAAATAATCTTCAATTAAAATGGGGAGTTTTCAGCCAAGTCCCATATTGGCTGGTTAATTCCACCCGGTCCCATGGCACGGTATAGCAGTGCTTCCTGCCACTTTTAAGGTTGTCTCTTTTCTGAAGCTTATATATATATATGTATGTATATATACACAGAACAAATTTTAGGGGGGATGAGGGGGCAGGGAGATTTATTACTCTGTCTTAAAAAGCTAATTTGTATTTTCTGTTAAAGCTCTTAAACCATGATGAGAGGGTTGGTGCATTTAATTACGTGAGCTGAAAATAATCGTGCCTCATAAGTCATTCCGTCCAAATACTGGATTTTTGTTGTTGTTTTTTTTTACACTTAATATTTGCATAATCAGTTTTTGTCATCACCAGTTGGGTTTTTTAATTGAAAGAAAAACTAAACCCAAATAACCAGCCAGATTGTTTTAGCCAACCTAAAGTGGGGGTGAGACACAGACCCCGAGTGCCTCCTCCCCTCTGCGTGTGCTGATGGACGGGCTCCGCACCCCGGATCTCCACGGGAAGGACGAGGTCACCCCGGAACGGCACCAGGCAGGTGAGAGCCCGTTCTACACACACCAATTTGTCTAATCCTGCTGAAAACGACACTTTTAGTTATGGGACTGGGGAAGAAAAGACCTAAAAACGTGTTTGTTTTTCCCCTCCTGCCTGTTTACCTTGAGTTTCAGTGACATTTCATTTCAAGTTTACTGAAACTTAAAAAATTCATTTTATTCCATTGCTTGGATAACATGGAATAAAAAAAAAACTTGAGTCTCAGACCAGGCACCAGCCTCTTAAAGGCTTTTTCTTTTCTTTTAAAATATTTCAACTCCTACATGTGTTAAGGGACTTATCAGAGTAGTCTCAGAAAATCTGCTTCATGCCCAGAGTTGTAATGCTGAGGAGGAAATGCTTTGTTTTTTTTAAATATACAGAAACTGACTTGAGATTTTTTTTTAGTTAAAGCAAGAATTCCAGCTTATCTCCAATGCTGCCTCTGGAATTTCCACACAGGGTGGGGTTGGGGTTTGAGAAAGCCAGAGGTGTTCAGGTCTGCAGCTGAGCCTCGTGCTCTCCTGGCCCCGTTTTCCTTCCGTACTTCCACCCAGCACTCACCCCCTCTGCTCCCTCTCGGTGCCAAGAGAAGGCACTTGCCAGACACTTGAGCACGTTGATATATTAGAAATGTATTTCTTATGAGTTCTCTATTGTACCTTTCAATACAGCCCCCCAAATTCCACCCCACCCACGAGTCAGGCTGCCAGAATTTCCTTCTGATCTGTAAGTATCTCACGTTAAAGCCGTGGGTCTCATTTCAGGAGCGGGTATTTTGGCAGCCGGCCTGCTTTTTCATCAGAGAAAGACAGAAAAGAGGATAGCAATGGATTAGAATTTTATTTAATTTTCAACTGAAACTCCCAAAAGCTCACTCTCAACAAAACAGCTGTAATATTATAAATGAACCTTTATTAAAGACACTTCAATGCCGTTTGTTAGACACTTCAATATCTTACATGTTTTTCAATGTACAACATTGTACCAAATTTTCTAATAAATAAATAACTTTGTACACAAAAGTAATACTTCCTCTTTCACATTGCCTCTTAGAAGCAGCAAATTCACATATTTAGTGGAAGTCATAACATTAGGCAGTTAACTTTATTCAGAAACATCATTTTCAAATGTTAATGTGGCAAATCTGCTTTGTATCTGCAATGGTGATGACATTTCCGCCAGCAAAATGAGTCAATTCAATCATTCCCTGTCTTCCCCGTGTCCCCGGTTCCACCTGGCGAGTCAGTCCTGCAGCACCCTCTTCCCTTGAGTAAAGGGGAAAAAAAATCATGCTCGGTTTATCATTTTTTTTTTCTAACATCCATTTCCTTTGCTTTGAATAAAGTTGGCACTCGACATAATTCGCCACCTGTCTCAAAGTGCAAACGTGTCCGTGGTCAGGAACCGATACAGACAGGTACGAGGAATTATGCCTCCCAGCTTCACCTGGATGGACACCAGTGAAACTCGCCATCGGCTACTGGGCAACAGACCTTCCCTCACCGCAGGCGGTGGCTCCTCAAGGTAAGGCTTTGAATCAAGGTGGCTCCTGGAGGTCAGGCTGGCCAGGAGGTGGTAGCGCTCGGGCAGATCCCTAAGGGGTGGATCTGAACAGAAAAATTAAATATTTCTGCCCTTATTTCCGTAATTATTTTGAGCCACAGTACCAGCAAAGGTGGGTTTCCACCAGACTCGGCTTCAGTGGAACTGGCATTTGAATTGCTCCTAAAGAAAAAAAAAGTAACAACCCCCCCCGAATAAATCTTCCCCCCCAAGTAGTCATCACCAGAGTCAGCAACCTCATGTTAGCAGAACTCAAATTACAAATAACTGGAAGGGAGTCCTCCATCCACAGGTACCAACACCAACAGAAAGCAGCCTCTCTATAAATAAAAAGCGTCAGAGTGAAGTTAGAAGTGACAAAGATCTGTTTGACCAATGTGGGTATTTCTTTATCCCCCAGTTCATGGATGAACTTAAAAGACCACATAAAAATGCTCAGGACGTTTCCATCTAACAGAGTACTTTCAACCGTAAATACAGAGTTTCCCTTCTTAATGAGTGCATTTCCAAACAGCCTAGAATCGCTACACAAAGCAGCCCGATTCGCTGGGAGCAGGTAATTTCACATGAAGAGTTTGGCTGCAGGTGAGAGTGATGGTGCTCAAGGAGAAAGCACAATTATTGTGGTGCAGGGGAAAAAAGTTACAAGTATCAGATGAATTAAGGGCGCAGCTGTCAGCTCAGCAGTGTGAGTTTAGTTTTGTTGTCAAAACAGCTCTATGGTTTCAAAAACAGCTCTATGGTTTCAACCCCCCCATTCCACCCCCCACCAAACAGATGTATTTTTTGGGGGGTTGTGAAAATGTATTATCCTGGCAGGGGTTATTCCTTCCCAACAGGGCCGGGCTGTGTGTTGTTATATCCTTATATGCACCTTTTACAGGTAAAGCTGCTTCCCTTTGGGAGATGCCCACAGTTGGGGCTGTAGGTGATCGGTGCCGTGACAGCCTCCATGGGCAGGTAACGCCTCCCACTGCGGTGGTTTTTGAGTGGGGCAATATATGAGACCACCCCACAGTTTCCTGCCTGAATTACTTATTTTGGTAACGAGTGCTCGCTAATGACGACAGCCTTTTTGTCTGGTTGGTGTGGGGCTCCGCACTGTTGCGGAATTATTTAGTGCCTCTTGTGTGGTCTGCTCTGACATCACACAGTCACGGTTCAAATCCTCATTTTTATGCAGTTTTGAAAAGTAATGGAATTTAAGTTCTTCCACCAACAGGAAAAGAAAATCAGGTTGCTATGTTAATTTCTCACTGCGTGGTTTTTTTCCTATAAACTTCATTTCAAACAGATGAAGATCTCTATTTAAATGTGTTAAGTGCAATAAATTTCAAAGGGGAAGAAGGAAAATTGTGCTAAGTAACCCAATTGATACTTGATTTAAAGGAACTTCCATTGAAGAGAGGACAATCCCTTTGGAACAGTCTGGCTTTTTAAAGTTCTGCTTATGCATTTAAGGCACCAGAATTATTTCGTTCACAAAGTTTAACAGCAACCTGATACTGAAAACAAATATTGCCAAAATTGTAAAATTTCACTCAGTTTTCCATGCACTAAAGATTAAAATAGCCTCTGTAAAAGATATATATATATTTGTATATATATATATATTTATATATGAAAACTCTTATGTACAATTGTATCAAATACTTTTCTCTTTACACAATAATCCCTTGCATTTATGTGCTTCATATGCAAGACAACTTTTGAACGCTTCATACTTCTCAGGGAAGTTTTAAACTATGTACAAACGGATGACGCTCGAACAGGATTGTGTTCCCCATACAAGCTTGTTTCTCATACCTCAGCTGTTTGCCTCTGACAGGTCATCAGTTCAAGATTTGAGGTAGAAGTAAGTAGCCTATATACTCTGTGCAAAAAAAAAAAAAATTAAAAAAAAAAATAATAGCGTGTTTTTGTTAATTTTGCACATGGCAGCCTGTCCTCTCAGTCCAGCGATCTGTTGGGTGGCTTCAGCTCGTGAAGGGAGTCGCGGGGCCTGGGCGCGCAGCCGTTGGACAGGAGAGCTCGCTTCACCTCCCCTTCGCTCTGCAAATCCAGTAGCGTGGGGGACGTTTCGGGCAGCACGTTCAGTTGCTTTAGTGACCCTCCTGCCGCTGAGGCTCTCACCAGATTAAGGTTGTTGAGCTCTGAAGGCTTTGCTGCTGGTGGTGAAGAACCTGCAAAAGACCCAAGAGGCAGCGCGGTGAGCTGACCCCTCAGCCTGACAGTGCCCCTCGGGAGAAAACAGGGAGAAAAAGACACCCCCAAGGAAACACCTACCGTGTTTATCTGGGAGCAGCGGGCTGGTGGTGCTCACGGGTCTTATTCTGTCGTGGTTGCTGGGGTAAAGGGTCCCGTCTGTTTCCACCCTCTTGCCGCCGGCAATCCCGTTGCACGGCTGAGGATGAAGAAGGCTGGTGCCTGCACCCCTCTTCCTGCTCCGTTCCTTGCCGCTCAGCGCGTTTGGGTAGGTGTTGTTATCCACAGGCTGAAGGCTCTGGGAGTAGTACTCCCCCTCCCGGGGGTAGATGTGGACGTTGATGCTGTCGGTGCTGCCGCTGCAGTCCGCGCACACCACCGGGAGCCCGTAGCCTGCGCGGGAGGAAGGGAAAGGGAAATCAGGGGAAGGTGAACCAGCTGGAAGTTGTCGGCGCTGAAGCACACAAGGTGCGGAAGGAAAAGGCAGGTCTGTTTAGTTCATCTGTCCCTCGGCAGAGGGGGAATCGCTCGCTACAGAACACGGGCATTTCTTGCTTTGTGCCAGGGCCAGTCAGTACCTGTGTTTTTCAGAACTCTGTAGCTACCGCTAAAGGTAGTTCCAATTAACAGGTTTAGTTGGTTGGGCCTTTTTACTCCAAAGAAGTTGTGACTTCCTTTTTTTTTAATAAGTAAACGATGCATTTATTTCCTTTTCCAGACTTTCTAGTCAGGGTAGAAATAGAAAGTGGATCTTTCCTGTACCTGCTTTAAAATATAAAGTTACCATCTTATTTTTGTGCTGCTACTCTAAAGTAAAGGGATCACTGTCAGCTCACACTGGTATCTCAAGGTATGTCATTACTGCTAGGGGCAGGAACAGACGCGCAGAATTCAAAGGAGCAAGCAGGAAGGAGTTTCCAAATGTTGAAAGTTAATTTCCTTACTGCACTCGACAACTTTCCGTTATTAAACTTTACAGTTTTCTCCTGGAGAGAAAATTTCTTTCGCTGGCTGTTTTTCTATGGATGTTACAATGCAGCACAAGAACAGAAAACACATCCTAAAAATAGAAACCTGTGAGTGTAACACCCAAGAAATTGGCAAAGCGCAGAGGCAGGTGCAGTGCCCGAAACAACCTTTACATTTTGAAAATAATAAAAAAAAAAAGCTGAGCTTTGAAGTTGACAGCCCCTTTAAAGCGCCATGAAAAATTTTAACACCTTCAGTCTGGAAGGGCTCTCACGTTTTAGGAGCAGCTCAAATCAAATTACCGATCGGCCAGCTGCAAGGAAGGGCGATGGGGAGCTTTGGAGTGCCTCTTGGTGATGGCTCCTCCAATTCGAACTCTCCAGGTTTGATAGAGGATCAAAGCAAGTGGGAGAAACTAAATTTACTGTGCTCACACCTGAGAATCATTCTGGGCTTTTTGTTGGGGTTTTTTTGTTGTGTTTTTTTTTTTTTTTTCTAAAGATAACAATTTCTTGTCTTAGTGCTGTCTGACTTGGAGGCTTTCTGATCTGTACAAACACAAAATACCTTTCCAGATTAATGGGTTTTGTACCTGTCTTATCTGGAACGAGCATTCCATCAGCCGTGTCTTCGGTTTTCCAAGTGTCTTTATTATAGCCGATGCACAGCTTGGGCTGTCTGCATCCTACAGCAGGAGCTTCAACATCTGGACACCTTCCAGCATCAGCCTGACACATACCTGCAACAAACGAAGCATCTGGCTAAAGATTACAACCATCTGCTCTCGGTTAAACGACTTGTTAGTCTTATTTCTACTGTAAAAGCCACGAAAGGGAGAAAAATAGCAATGGAGATAATAGATAATTTTAAGCTAAAGTTTAACAGGGTAAGTGCTGTACAGTCTCAGGAGAATGTTAGTTCAGAACGCTTAACTTTTCCTTCCTAATGCGCCGTGTTTCAATACTGTAAAATCCCAACGTTTACTTTCAAAGCCTGAAGGCAGGGACAGGCAACGCTAATGTATTTTCTAGTAAGAGCTTAACTGTAGGTAACTCTGGTGCCAAAACACTAATCCAAAATTAGCAAAAAAATAGTCCTTAGGGCCTGACTGAGCAGTTTCCGAAGCAGTCTGCTGGTATGAACACTGGTATTGCTGGGAGAGGAGAGCTTTGTGAAATGAAAGACAGATCCTTGTTCTGCATAAATGCAGTAGCTGGAGAATTACATTCTGAGGATCTTTCAGATCACTCCTGACAAGCACAGAGGTACTTCGTATTGTGATTTCTACCTCCTCGTATCACGTTCAGATAGAGCACTACAAAAGAAATAATTAACTGGGTTCTCACCGTTGCTGTCTATGTGCCCGTTGGGCTGTTGGGTATCGACTCTGACGACTGCTTCCTGCCGGTCAGAAAGTGTCCCTTGTGAGGACAAGTAGCTGGGGACGTCAGGAGGCACAATGGTCTCATCTGGAGCAATGGGAGCAGAGAAATGTCAGTTCCTAGTAAGATATAAAGGCTTCTGTTTTCAAAGGCTTGTAAAATCACATTTTCAAGAGGGATTTGGGACCAGATCTGTAACTGGCATTTTCTGTAGATGCAATGGAAACTGAACTGCCTAAATTCTCCATTCCCCTTGGAAGCCCCACTCCTGATTTTTCAAAGCTTAAAGCTGTGAGGTAACGGTGCTAATAAAGCCATTTTGAGTGTTTCCATTTGGCATGGTGTAGAGGTGGAACTGTCTCTTCAGAGCAATTAAATCCTCCCTTTTCCCCTGAAATTCAGAGTCCCTCATTTGACTCAAGTCCTCTCTCTCCCAAAGTTATGAGTAAAAGACTCTGGAGAACAGGGTCTTTGATTCACTTAAGCAGGCAAGTAGGTCTAAGGCCCCTTTGCCATCCTTGGCTCTGTCCATCTTATATCAGGCAAGTCCAGTTTCTCTTGTCACACAAAGCCAAGTGAAACTCAGTTGTGCCAGGTATGAAGCCCTAGATTTTCAGGACTGAAAAAAAGGGGGAAAAAAAATCCCACTGACACATCACACTGGTCATACGGTATCCAAGACTTCCTACCTAGCCCGGGTCTTTAAAATCCTACATCATACTATATCTAAAGATAAGCATAACATGGGAAGGCTGCAAATCCCAGTAGGGTGGGGAACCTTAGGCTGGTTCTTCCATAAATCTGTTCAGAGGCTGCATAACCTTGAGGGCAGGAGAGTTTCTTCTCACTGCAACACTTATTTCAGCACCAAATTACCCCCTTTAAATATCAGGAGGAAGCAATAAATGCTACTTCTTCCCCTAAAAAGTGAGGGACACCCCTCACCAGCAGGGCTACAACAGCTCTTACAGGCAACATGGAAAAAGGGATTCCAGCTTCAAAGTCTAATTTTTTCAAGTTTTGAATACAAAGTCTTTGAAAATACAGATTCCCAAGAAGTTAGACAGGTTACCAGCATCACGGACATAATCCAGACTGTCTCAAGAGTTATCATTTATGGTCATGGAAAATCAAAGAAGCAAAGCAATGGCTGAAACTACTGCCAAGTGGAAAAGACCTTTCTGAAGAGCAAGCCAAGGGGAGAAAGGCAGCTCTGAACATGCTTCAACAGCGAGTGAAAGCTGGTTCCAGCTTTGTGAGCCAAGAGAACCACTGAGATAAGCCAACTGCTTTTGCAGCGTGACTGTGTGGCCACCTGACGTGCCGATTCAGCCTCGGTGGGAAGTCTGACAGCAGGAAAGTTCAGAGAAAGCCTTAGCAGGAGACAAGAGGTACCTGTGTTGGTGACGCTGTATTCTTCACTTTTCTTCCTGGTTTGGTAGATGATGCAGACCCAGACCAGAGAAGTCAGCACGATGCTGCACACCACGGCAATGGTGATGATGCCCACGGTGGTACGGTCCTTTCTACAGCCGAGAGACTGTAAGATGCTTACATGGCTGTGCGCGCGCTCTGTCCCCAGGGTGTTGGACATCTCACAGGTGTATTTCCCAGCATCCTCCAAGACAACATTCCTAACGATCAGCAGCTGGTTGCCAGAGGTAAAGTGATGCCTTTCTGTCACGATCAGGGGCTGGTCACCTTTCAGCCAGGTAATGCGAGGAGGTGGGCTCCCTGTGGCTTTGCATTGAAGAGCCACAGTCTCACCTACGGACACTACATGATCTTCCAGTGGATGAATCAAAGATGGTGTCTCTGCAGGGGAATAAACACAGAAATGTAACAACAGATATATTTTTTTTTAACACTATTGAACATAACTGATGTTCCTGCAGATAAATCTACAGCAGCACTGCACACGGCCACGTGCCCAGGAGCACAGCAGCTGCAAACCACATCAGATCTAACAATCACAACCAAGGCCTTCCCGCAGCCAGGTGATGTTAAGTCTTCCCACCAAAGGAAACCCTCGAGGACAAGGAGCAATGGCTGACACACACCAATTATTTCGTAGGGCAAAAGAGATGAAGTGCCATCTCCTTTTGAAGTCATTTTCCCAGCCAGCAAATGGAGTGGTTGGAGGGGCTTCCTTGGCACAAGCGAAAAAGCAACTTAAGGCTCCTTCTCTTAATTAGCAGGGTATTTTTCATTAGTGAACTACAGCGTAAAAGAAGGAAACAAGACTAATGCAGAGCACTGCATCTTTGTCCTTTGCCTGTATCTGCAACTACCGAAGAGCTTGAAGAGCGATCCCTTCCAGTTCCCACTTCCAGACCACTGGGTCCCTTGGGGCACTAAGGCGTCTTACCCAGTACGGTCAGGGTGGCATTTGCAAGCACAGACCCCGCAGAGTTCTGTGCCGTGCAGCTGTAGACACCCATGTCTTCGATCTTCACATCCGTAATGAAGAAGACGTCGTCGTCAGGCATGACGTGCATGCGGCGTTCCCGGGCCGCGGGGAAGTCCGTGCCCCCATCTTTCTGCCAGGCGATTTGTGGAGTGGGGTGTCCCTCAGCCGCACACTCCAGCCGCGCCGTTGTCCCCGTCCGGCTGGTGATGTCGTGGGGAGTTTTGATAAAGGAGGGCAACACTGAGAAAGAAAAACAAGAAAAAGGGATGAGCAATTCCACAGTGAAAACACCATCTTCTGGGCAGTTCTAACAATCTTCCTTCCTAGTTAGGAGATTAGTATGATCCTTTCCCCTAGCCAAGAGGACAGCAAGCTGCTTTTGCAGGTTAGGGCTAAACTGCTGGGGACTAACCCTGTGTTTCCACTGCACACACCTCTCCGCAGCGTCCAAACCCCCCCCAAATCAGGATCATTAGAGCTGGGATCAAAGCTAATTTTCTTCTGTGGTTAATCTGGAAAGAAACCCTGTTATCTCTCCCACAGAAAACTTTCAGTCACTACAGCCCCTCTTCTTTGTATCCTTTTGTATTTTCATTTTCATTTGCCCATTTTGTTGGGCAAAGACTTTATCAGAACAGCCAAAGAGAGGCACCTAAAGCCGTTAAGAACGTGCTGAAGTGCTTGGCTGGAGGGCAGCCACCACAAGCCTGGCATGTGCTCCTCGCATGGCACTTCTCAGCATCCACTGAGATGCAAGCGGCTGGTGTGAAGGGGTTAAGAGCTCCTCACCATGATGAATGGACTCTCAGAAGTAACTGAGTGCCAAAAGTGGGTCCCAGAGAATTGTACCAGCTCAGGCTGAGGCAAGGAATGGGAAAGCAGCTTTCTACTCACCATTAACAGTGAGTCGGGCCTTGTTGGAGTAGGTAGAGCCAAAGTGGTTGGTGATGATACACTGGTAACGCCCTTCGTGGGTGAAGGTGACGTGCCGGAGGTGCAGAATGGTGGTGTACTCCATCACCTCGCCGTCTTTTGCCCGCACGTGGGCAAAGTTCTCGATCTCCGCATTGTGCAGCATCTCGTTGTCTTTCTTCCACGCAAACATCATGGGGGAGCTGCTACTGCTGGCGGCCGAGCAAGTGAAACGGATGTCCTTCCCAAGGACAGCCACTGTGGTCTCAGGCTGGATGATGATCTGCGGCTTGGGGAAATCATCTAAGAGAAAACAGCAGACATGGTTAGTTCAGGGCTATGGGGAAAGACTGGAGCGAGCAGAGATGCAATGAGCAGTGTGTAAGTGAAAGACATTATTGCGCATCTGCTTCTACATCCACTGTTGGCTACACCAGGAGAGCAGCTCCCTGCTGCAAAGCACTCCCCTGTACAGACTGGCTTTGTAGTGCAGATGGGCCATGCACAACTCCTCTGAGTGGCTGGTCTAAACCAGGACTCCTATTCCTCTGGTTCCTTCTGTAGCCAGTCCACTGAGATGGTCACTTTGTGACCTCAAACACCTACGAGATGCCCAGCTCTCTTCACCAATGTAGCTCAACCTCAGAAAGACACTATGGCCTAAAGAAAATATCCTTCCTTGTACAACCCACACATGAAGAGCAATACCGTCTTTGATACTTCAGCTCCAGGCCTGCATGAGCATCAAGCAGGAGGACACTTAAAGGGCTGCAAATGCCACCTCTAGGGATAAGTGCTCACAAGGAAGGCGACTGCAGCACGCGCTGTCAAAGCAGAAGCAGCTGTATTTGCCTGTCACCCGTCTGGGGTGGAAAGCTTTGCACACTCTTTCTCTGCCCTGAAGATTGTTGGTTTTAGCAAGGTTCCAAGCAGATTAATTTATTAGATTTCTACAAATGGTGTAATTTAATATTTGACTAAGGTTTAATTAAACAGCCAGGCCTCTGGAACCAGGAGTACTACTGCCTGGAGGACTTGGCAGGCATGGGAGAACCAAAGCTGTCTTCGCTTTGTGATGTTGCTGTGGGGATGGAGCCTTCACGATCTCTTCTTCCAGATGAACACAGCAAACCTCCCAGACTGGCTCAGAGGCCACCTAGGCAGAGCCCTTCCACTCTGGGATCAAGAGGGACATGGGGCAGCAGCTGGAACAAAGCTTTTGTTCTGTGTTCAATGCAAGTCACACATTCAACTTAGTTAAATAGTGTTTTCCAAAGCTCATTTTTCCTTCATCAAACAGCCATGTGGAACTCCACCCAAGATCCACGCTGGTTGGCTCCACACCATGGGGTTTGGCTCACCAAACCAGGCCTTTATTTTGCCCCAAAGCTGGACGCGATGCACGAGCACTTTGGCCTCCTCTGATCGTTTACATTTCTTTTCCTTACAAGAGAGGTAGTAGATGTTTGCCTGTGCTGGGTATTAAGTAAAGCTGTTTGCAACCACAGCTTGGGTGCAGAGTCAGCTGCGGTGTTTGAGTGGCACAACAGCAGTAGGTGCTGCTTAGAAGAAAAAACAACCATAGGAGAAAAAAAAGAAGATTATAATGCAACTGTTAACTGTTGGTTGGTTCATGTGTAATGCCTTATTGGCCCAAAAAAGGAACTGTGAAGGAGAGATTCTTCCCTGCCTTTTTTTTAACCCTTTGTTATTTCCAAGAGGGAGAGAAGATGAAGAAGCTCAATACTGCAGGGTGACAAAAATGATAGCTGCAGTCTTGGCAGTATCAAACCGAGAGGACTGGGGCAGTCTCATTTGGAAGTGGAACAAGCATTAGTCCCTTTTGATTTAATACTCAGGGAGCCCTGTAAGGAATACGCTAGATGCAAGCAATGCGCTGTGTGGTTTTGGTGGGAAATAAATTGTAGCCAATGACAAATTTTTAAAATGCAGGCTTGGGCTTCCTTTGATCCCATTGAATAACAAAACAAAACAGAAACCCTCTCGTAATAACATGCTAGTAGTCAAAAGAAAACGTTTCCCAAGTGAGTCCTACCCTTCATACAACCTCAAAACACACAGGCAAGACTTACCACACACAAAACTTTCTGGCAGGATGGCAAAAATGCTCTTGCTTTTTAGTGACTCGGGATGGGCGCAGGTGGCCACCACAAAGGATTGCAGCTCTTTCTCAACTAACCACTGGGGCAACCATTTCAGCTGGCAATCGCAGAGGAAGCTGTCGCTGTTTATGTGGCTGCAGGGAAATAAAACCAACACGAGCCTGCCGTGAGTCCTGCGTGGAGAGGAGGCTGGAAAGCCCACAGCCCTTTTGTGTTAAACACATTCCTCCCTCCCCCGCAGCATGGGTGGAAGGGAAAAAAGGACTGCAGGGTTGTCCTCGAGGCACAAACGATGTTAAATACGTTACACATTTAAACAGCATTTCATCCCCACATAGAGCATCCCACTTCTGTGCTCCAGTGACACTCCCCAGCACCTTGTATTTATTAACCAACTTCCAGAGAGGTCCCCAGGAACAGAGGAGCAAGGCCATCCCTGCCTTAAGTGAGAGAAACCAAGGCAGATCATCTACAAGAGACACAAGTCAATGGCACAGCCCATCCTGCTCCCATTTCTCATATCTAATTATCACGCGTGTTCCTTCTCTGGCTCTGTGGTTTGAGCATCTTTGGTGGGGACTGAATTCAGGACTTAATTACCAAATGGTGAGAGGATGCCAAGTTCCCACTCTAAGACCCTGAGTTCCCTCAGTGGCCAACAGCAGAGGAGTAAGTGGAGAGGCCTCTGCCTGCGCTCCGGGAGGTACGGGTTTGCACACCAGGGATAAGAGGTGCAGTTGATGTTGAGTTTACTGATTAACAGAAGCAGTAGAAGAGAAATGACCACAGACATTTGTGTAAACCCAATACAAACAGTGACTAGTTTGGAAAGCGAAACACAAAAACATTTCTCAGCGTCCTAACAGTAACGTAGCACCTTGTTAAGAAAAGAGCTGTTAAAAGGGGGCAAATAAAAGAGAAGCCTCAGGATTTTTATTTTTTTTTTTTTAATATTCTGGGCCAAACTGTGTCTCAGCGTAGCTCTGTGAAGAACTGAAAGTTTACATCAACAAGGAGTTCAGACTTTGGTCCGTTTTGGTTCAAGATCTTAGGAAAACCCAGTCTGATCCCTCATATCAAATGTGAAGATGTCTCAGAGACTGGGAAAATGGCACTGGACAGAGAAGTCCTGTCCTGCAATACTGCACATTGTGCAAGAGCAGGATAGCAAGAGCACAGCAGAATCCCAACTCCAGCACTGTGTTGTAAGATAATGTGAAATTTCCCATTTTTCTACCTGATAACCTCGGGACATCCTGAAGTCTGAAACTTACCAGGAAAAGGGGAAAGAAAGAAATGGAGTAGAGAGGGAGGGAATGAAGGACCATAGGGATCTGATTTTCCAAAGTTGTCCAATTTGTTGTCCTAGAAAGATGCGTAGCCCCTGACATACACAATGGCATGAACGCTGCTGGCTAATGGGGACAGGTAAGAGAAACCCTTGGTATTTAAGACTTCAGTACAATGCATTCTTTATGTGCATGCACATGTGCCCTCTCTTGAAGCCACCTCCTCCATGGTATAAACTTTCCTTCACAATATCTGGGATCCCACGAGCTATTCTTTAATAAAATCAATCTTGTTTCAAGAGCCAGTGCAAAAGGTAAGACGGGTAAACAAACAACAGACAGGCAACATTTAACTTATTCATCCCCCAGTCACTGGTACTAAACATCATTGCTAACAGTGACCATCCAATGCCCATTTCCAACATCAGGAAGAAGAATCTGAACATGTCCAAACATCAAATACCTGATTTCTTATTTCAGAGGCATTGCACTACTCCAGAGTGTAGCAATGCACTGACAGTGGATTAAATATTTATGGAGAAGAAGAGAAAAGGAAACCAGGCAAGACTGGAAACAGTGTCTGATAACAGTGCAGAGCCCTGGCCTGGAGCACAAGCAGCAGCTCTGATAACACATCCGTATTTTTACACCAGAAGGCTGGATGACAAGTGGATCCAGTTCAAATGGTGCTTATCACTGAAATGTCAGTGCTGTATGCGAACCCTAAACATAGGTACAGCAAAGGAGCAGATGGGCCACTGGGAATTAAATCAGTGGCAGCGTGAGAAGGAGAGATGGCTAACAGGACCAGGGCTGGACTTCCTGAGCAGACATGAATAATTGCACAGATGTGAACCTGCTGGAAGAACCTGTTCCAATGATCTAATTTCACTCACTATTAAATGCAAGATGTTCCCGTGAAAACTACTCATGTGTAAAAATACCCTGCAGAGGAGGACAGAAGGGGGAAGGAAATAAATGAGTGGTAACGCGGATAACACCCCATTGGAAACAACGTGCTACTTCTCACGTCCAGAGCAAAAAGGATCCCTGCCTCCTTAATGGTGTGTACAGGCCAATTACTTACAGCTGCCGCAGGCTCTTCATCTTAGCAAAAGCATCTGCTTGAATGGAGCGGATGGCATTATCCCCCAGGTTCCTGCAGAACACAACAAAAGGCAACGTGAGCAAAAGGGATGCTATAGCTGTGACGAAGTCTCTCCGTATTTAGGCAATGACTCCAGTAGCAGGTGATTTGGTAGCTCCTTGTCAGGGCCATATGCACGTGCAGCTTGTAGAAATGGTTTTCCACAAAACACTTTAATACTGACTATTACCAAACAGCCAACCAACAAAAATTATGGGAATAAATAACTAAGTTATTCCGTACCCATCTTCTCACTACACTTTCTCAGTCTCAGCTACCTCCACCATCCATAGCTCAGAAATTCCTCAGCCCCCTCGACAACCAAAGATAGTCAGGAATGTCAGATCCCAGGCTAGACCTTCAGCAAACATAAAGAAAGCAAATACTTGCACTAAACGGCAACAGAGAAGTTAAAGTGACTTTGAGAGGATACTATTGTGTTCGAAAAACATGGCAACGTTTCCAAAAGAAGGTTTCTTCAAAGCTTCCCTCACAGCTACTGCTAATTAAAAACTTCACTTTTCCTCTGAAAAAGGACAGCGTCAGATTTAGGGCTTAAGTTTACCAAGTGAAGCGTAGGACAGACAAGCACTGCTTGCAGAGGAAAATCTCAGTAGAGCATTAATAAGGGAACCTCTATCTGGGAACGACCTCCCCCCAATATGCTCTCAACGGCCATAGCATTTCATACAATCAACAGCCAATAAAACATCTAGAGCAAAATCACGTATACTTTAACTTGTCTTAATTCAGAAAGGAAGTTATTAATGAAACACTGCTGGAGTCATCAGCCTTGGGAAACAGAACAAAAAATTACACGGCAGCAGCCAAAATTTACTTGTTGCAAATCGCTGTGAGGCAGTTGTGCTGAACGGGGACGTTTGGTGCCTGCATCGTAAGCAGTCGTTTGCAACATGTGTCACTGCCAGAGCCCAGATTTGGGAGGAAGCTGGGGCAAGGGAGGAGGAGAGAGGGCTACATCTGAAATAGCAGATTTTCATCGCTAGCAGCCCGCGAAGAAGCAACGTGCAAGTCAAGGCGGTATTTACCCAAGAACAAATCAAAAAAATTAAGAGCATGCAGATTCACCATATGTTCTATAACTTTGTTCCTGGCACAAAAAAAGGCCAAAGTTGAGGCGGACTTATAATGAGAAGGAAGCAGGTGGCCCCCACAAATGGACTGGCTTCTCAGTTTACAAAGACGCTATTAAATTGCTAGCAGATCTCTCAAGCAGCTACTTTTGGCAGACCCCCCTTCCCAAACTCCGAGGCATGGTGGGTTACTCACAGGTGCTCCAGGGCCTCCAACCCTGAGAACGCTTTCTTGGCCACCGACTTGATCTTGTTTCCAAACAGAGTTCTGCAGTTTCCAAACATCCAGTGCCAGATAAACAGAGAGAAAATGGGGAGAAGGGGCAGAAAAAGAAGGAACACAATTAGTGGGGCTTTATCTGATATACGCGCTCAGTGTAAGTCCCGGGAAATCTGAACTGCACGGAGATTAAGAGGGCTGAAGTACACTCGCTTTCCCACTCCTGAAATTAAATCCCTTTATCTGTATTCGAATTTAATAGTGATGACAGCACAAAAGGGAATGTGCCATATCACGTAAAAAGGCAGGTTTGCTCCAGTGCTTGGAAACCAGCTTGCTGAGTAACAGAAGGTCCCCTCTATTCTTTGCAGGCTAGCTGTGGACAGGATTAAATGCAATGACAGTTTAACAAGATTTTGGTCTCTCCCTGCAACACTTTTCATTTCTGACTTCTTCCCGGATAGTAAAGGAGTGGTAATTTAGTCACTACTGCTTGGTCTGAACAGACGTCCACACACAAGGGCTGAGGGCTGTCTCTTGGCTGCACGTTGATACAGCAGCTGAGGCAACTGCTGACTTCCTTCCTTGGCTTATAAATACAACAGCAAAGTAAGGTAATGCATTAAATAATAGCTGAGTGGTAATTCCAAGGGGGCAAAAGGAAGAAGAGGAAAGGTAATGTAAAGAGCTGAGGAGGGTGCTTGCTTGCATCTGTGAGCAGAGAGCATTCCTCCGAATCAGCAGACAGCGGTGGGCAGCAGCAAGAGGACCATCAGCAGGCAACAGCCCATCGCTGCAGCCATTGCAGCCCAGCTGCAAAGTCACAGTTCTCTACAAATATCCACCAGTGGTGTTCGGTCAGGGGCAGGGTTCATGCAAAATGGATGGTATATCCTCAACTGTTTCAATAAAACATCAACCAATGCCATTAATCAGGAAATGCTTTCCTTCCCCAGGTTCTCTCTGTTGAAGGTTTATCTTCCAGGTGCTTCTTTTATCACCACCTGGTTCGCATGGTGTCCAATGCAGGTCATCACTAACACCTCAGGTAAAAAAATGGCACACACAGTGCTGCATTTGATTGAGTTTTCCTTTAAGATTTTTCCTTTAAAATAAGGTGTAAAAAGGCCCAAAACCCATGATGGTCCTGCTGCTTGCTACTGTCTGGGGAAGGGAGGCTGGGGTACATGACAGAGCATGTGTGGCCATTTAAAGAGGAAATAGATTTGCAGGAGCTTGTTAGGCTTTTCCAGAAAGCACCCTCAGAAAGCCTCAACACTGGCACCAAATTATCCTGAGGGACACTGGCCCAGAAAGCCCAGTTTCCCTCTGGATGAACATGGTGGATGTCATACTTTGTAGAAAGGAAAACTGGGGCTCGTCCCACTGACTGTCATGGCAGGGAGGACTGAGAACGTATCACAGTCTGTCCTTGCAGCCCGTTGTCCTTGGAGGGAATTTGGGTGCCTGCCACTGGGCAACACTATGACCCCGAGGTCCTCCCAAGATCAATCACCCTGACAGTGGTATTGCCCCATGAGCCACCACTCTAATTCTCGAGTAGCCAGGAAAGGCTGGTTACTCCTAGCTCCATACAAAACGTCTGCGGCCCTAGAATCACAAATCTTACCATTCCAGAGCAAAAAAAACCCCAAAAGCTTCTGTTTCAGCCAAAGCCACCTCCCAGTCTCCACAGTGAGACACACACTCAAAGCCCTTTCTTACACGCAAAGTTAACTTGGTACAAAACCTCAGCTGAATTTTCAGAGCTGCGTCCCTTCTTTCATTATTTGATTTGAGGCGAGAATGAAGACAGCTATGGTAGGCACGCTGGTGGCTGATCAAAGGCTCCAGATATCCGCAACCTGCTTTAGTGACAGTATTGTTCTAAATATCTACAGTGACCTTTCCTGAGCTCCTTGCTACAGCACCAAACCCAGGGTATCACAGCTCCTATTTATTGCACTACAGTGCGTGTGGCTTTTTGCTCCGGGTGAAATACCCAAAGCACCAAAGGATGTGTGCAATCATGTGTACCATCATTTGGTAAAAGGGATGTTGTATTAATGAAGGCTTTGAAAAACCCATTAGAGCGATTAATATAGTAAATAATTTACTATATGCAAACTCTGGTCATATGGCTGCATCCATACACACTAATTTCTGGAGCCATATCCCTAAATGAGGGCTTTATGCTGAGCTTGGGTTTGATAACTGGAAATTTCTATTTACTGTTTACAGTGGATCTTGGACTTTGAAAATTGGAGATACTGGTTATATCTGTCTACTTATCTGTGCAGAGATAAGCAGTACACCTGGGGATGTGAATACACAATGTATATGCCACTTGCATACGCGCATACAATTTTACGGCTACATACATGAGAAATACACAACACAGCCGTAATAACGCCGTGCCCCAGCAAACTCATTAAAATCACGACGCCTTTCAAATCTCAACTAACTACTTCTCCAATTCTGAAATGGTTTGAACCCAGCGGCCCCCTTCAAAGGGCTGTGGCAGGCTGGAATGCACAGGCGGCGGTTTGCAGCTCCGCAATTAGCCCGCTGCACTCCAGAAACGCTCCTCCGCTGCCGGCAGAGCCAGGCGCGAGCATGCTCTCCCGGTGATTGCATAAGTGTAATTACACGCTAGGCACGCAATTCATTAGAAAGCAGCATTTTCTCCTCCAGCCAGTTTTGCACCTGCAGGAAGATCTCGGTGACTGAGTGAGCCATCAAAAAAACCGGTTACATTTAGCAGCTTGAATAATTAGGAAACTGGTTGTTCCCCAGCGATTCCACTGATGCTTTTTATGCTTCGGTGCTTCTCGACTCCCTCTTTCTTGAAGCAACATTTTAATTTAGGCCTGTGCTCTCCATCCTGGAGAGCTTCATCTATAATTCAGAGAAGGCTAAAGCCACTGGTCTCCCCACGTCTCAGTTTAACACCTTCATTTCAGCGAACAACCCTCTCTGTGCTAAATCCTTTCAGAGGCTAATCTGTGCCAGATCAAAGGGGAACGGCTTTTAAGGCAATCTCCACAGAGCTGAGGTGATTATTAATTCATTGGAAGGTCTCCTCTGAAGTGCCCATTTATTTTTTGTATGCTAATGCATTTAAAGCCAGTTGACGGTTTAAACACAGGCCCTAAATCACGAAGTGAAATGTTTGCTGTAAAGGCTGATATTTTATGTTATTTACGAAAAAATCCTGCCAGCAAGAATGATACTCACTTCAGCCTTAGATGAAATTACAAGTTTGGGATTTACGTGCTGATGAGCTAAAACAGACCTGAGCAGATCCCTTTAAAACCGACCGCTCCCAAGTGTCCCCAAAACGCCTCAAGAAATAATGATGAAATAATCTCATATTCTGAGGGTTTTTCCAGCCTTATGCTCTGGCTGACGATGAAGGATCCCAGAAACCTGTCTGTCCGACAGCTCTGTTAGGCAATCTAACCGCTCCTCTCTGCCCTACACCAACCTGATCCACATGCTCTTCCAGGCTACGAAATCTGGTGCAATTCTCCCCACAAACCACGGGCACGTGCCCTTCCCTGCATTCAACCAGACCCAGAACTGGCTCGAGTCCATGTGCAACGTAAGACAGAGGTCAACAGCACGAAAAAAGATGCAAATCTGGCTTCTTTAGACTTGTGCAAGCCCCTGTGGCATCCTTTGCTAATAACAGACAAACCTGGACACTTTCTGAAGCAGTTTCTTGTGCTGGATGACGAACGTCTGAACATCAGGACATGGCTATTCTATAGGGGAGCGATAGCTGCTCTGCCCAGGGCTCCTATCACACAACCCCAGCAGCTGCCTCTGCTCCTTTCCTTCCTCCTCCCGCTCCTTGCTGTACCTCCTGGCCTCTGCCTGACCCCCACAACTAATCAGAGCTCATTTCTCCTGGTTGCCGAGTCAATCCTTTTGCTGAACTCTTTCCCTCAATGTCTTCCTCTGGCTTTTTCACCTCTCTCCTGGTATCTGCATCCAGCATTTCTACCATATCCCAATCACTTGAGACTGCCACTTTTGCTCCCATGCCAGTGGCCATGCTGGAGGGATGCCCTGTGGTGGTTGTCCCACCAGGACAACTCGCTCTCTCTGCTCCTTTCCTCCCCCTTCTCAAAGCAGCACTACGGACTCACAGTCCTACAGCCTGCAAATCCCTCTGGACAAAGTCTCTGCTCTCATTACCCTTCTAGCCACTCACATGGTTTCACTGCTTTTTTTCAGACAAACCAAAAACTTCAGCAACAGCAGCCAAGGACTCTCCCACTTACCACATCTGCTCCTCTGCCTTTTCTCTAGCAACTTGTGGGAAGATTTCCCCACTCCACGTGCACAGCGATTCCTACTGCCCTCTCTCTCTCCCGCTTCCCTGCCTGACTCCACCGGTCCTTAAGTCCCTCTCTGCCTTCTCCTCACTTTACTCGCAGTATAACTTGCTTTCCCTCTTCTTGGATCCAGTGATTCCCTTCAACAACCATCAAATGCCCTCTGTGCCTGTGACTTCAAAATTTTTCTTCTCCATATAAGCATTACGTCCCCATGAATCCTGCCATGGCTCTTCCCACTCCCCTAGGAGTCTCTAATGAGATCGTGACAATATACCGCCTGCCAGGACTCATTCTAGCCATCTGCTATCCATCGAGGTACTTTTACGGCACCTCTGGCTGTGCCATCTCAGCATCAGAGACAGCGTGATGGGGGGGTGCTGAGAACTTAAACAAAGGCAAGAGGTAATGATTAGAAAGACTCTTGGTTTGTCACAAGCCATCAGAGACTTCTCTGACAGGGCTGATTTATATCGCCGATTTCAAATGGAATACGAACAAGCACAGAGCAATGTGAAAATACTTGCGAAGGCAGAGCAAGCTATAAACATTTGCAAGGCGCATGCTTGCCTTAGGTTTCTTTTTATCTCTTTAAGAGCCTGTGCCCCATGGTGCCTTTTATTGTCGCTGCACATGGAAGCAAGCCCAAAAGATCACTCTCAGAGAGAGTATCCCACAGAAACGAATCCTGTTTCAATCCTCTGTTGTAACAGGAAATGGGGTGATTTTTCTCTTCTGTTTATTGTTATTTGCTGCATCAATCAGTGCTTTGCTGAAGATTGCAAGGGGTCTTTTTTGTTGCTTGTTTGCTTTTGGAAGCAAAGAATGGTTGTGCTGAACCTTAGAGAAACAAGTTTCTCTTTTCCTGTGTCTCTGAACTACAGTATGTGGCACCTTCTGTTCATCGCTTTAAAATGACTATAATCGCCTCGTATCTGCTTAGGAACACAAGTGCTTGATAACCACAAGCAAGCCTGCAGAACTACTGCATCTCAGATTTTCTGTTGATTTTTATCCTGTTCCAAAGGAAGGCAGGCAGGCTAAATCAGAGAGACCCACCCCACCACAGGCACACAACACAATTGCTTTGCAGAACATCAAACCCAAGGATACTCACAGCTTGCTTAGTGTTTCTAGGCCTGTAAAGGCTCCATTGGTATCTTCTATTGTGCCCGAGATGTCATTGTGGTCTAGTTCCCTAGAGAGAGGACAAGAAAGAGCTCTTAATCAGTGTCTTAGTCCTAGGCTCATCATTAAAAACAAACAGAAGAAAGTTTGAGAATGCCATAGGAAGAGCTTCCCACTTTCTCCTGATAGTTATCAGAAAAAAGCTGAGTCCTGCAGCAAAGCAGCACTAACCACTTTTCCTGCACTGACCCACGCTGAGATGGTGCATTCAAAAAAGAGCCCTGGCTTTTTCCTAGCTGAAACCCTCTGTTTCTGAGACAGCAGCAGTAGCAGATAGCTATTTTTTTAACAGGCTGGTTTCAGTCCTTTACTAATTCTGTGCATCCAAACAAAAGCAGGAAAAAGAAAATAAAGTCCCAAAACTAAACTGCAAGAAACAGCTCTCCTTAAATGCCGCTATCATGAATTGAGATAATTTTGGCCATTCCAATGTACACACTATTTGTCTATAGCTATATCTACAGAAGATGATGTGGTGTATTTCTATGAAGCTGCATTTTTTTCTGGCAATGAACTTGAAAGCTCAACAAAGCAAAGCACTATCATCACTACAGAAGCCTAACTCTCTGTATAACCACATTTTAAAAAAAAAACGAGTAAGAATTCCTTTTCAGAGTTAGCTTCTTTCAGCTTTCAAATTGACCATCAATTACAAGAGTCAAAGAGGTCTGAAGAAAAACAAGCACACAGAACAAACACAGAGATCCACAAAAGCTGTTTAAACAGTCTGTTTAAAAATCCTCCCCTCCTAGCTTTAATTCCAGCTAGCAATGAATACCCAGCAACACAGACAGAAATTTATCATTTCCAACATTAAGTAAAAAGAAAGGAAAAAAATAAATAGGCTTTGTTGGTTTTGTTACATCACTGATTTAAAATCTAGCAAAAAACCAACAACAAAGCAAACTAAACCATCCAGATAACCCCCTGAACCCTCAGGTACTCCTTTCACACCTTTTGAAGATTATTATCAGAATATTTCCAGTTTAAATATATAAAGACCAAAAAAAAAAAAAAAAAGAAAAATCTTCTCAAAACAAAGCCCCCTGCATTTTGCAACATTCCAGACACGGGCATCATAGTGCAGCTTCTGGGCTATGCAGCACAAGGACACAATAACCCCAAAAAAAAGAGAACAGAAATTTAAAAAAAAAAAAAAACAAAACGGTTTTGATACTGATATAGTTTTCCTCAGCAGAGATGGGGCTGAGACTTTTGCTCTCAGTACCTAAGCTGGCTGCAGTCTTTGCTTGTTTCTCAGCTTTGGTGCATGAACTAAAGATGCAAAGGGAGATGGCCAAAAGCCACAATTCCTGTTTCTCAGCTGGCTTCAGCGTGAGACCCAAATCTCCTGTCTCTGGGGAACCCTGGCCTTAACCAGCATCATTGTGGATGTCAAGGTGATCTGTGGGTAGGTCTATGCCAAAGGGACGGATAAAAACTCAACATCCCTGCGGGGTGTGGGCGCACATAATGCTGTGGTGGCATAAGAGACAAGCTCAGGAGAGACGCTTTGATGTGCTGACATTTGCAACGCTATCTGAATGGGGCAGGAGCAAATATATCCTCCTGGAGCTAAGTTTCTACATTTCCCCTATGGTTGCCAAGTCAATGCTCGTTGTTCTGTTTGTTTTTTAAGGGCAAAACCCTTCTCAGGCATTTTTTCTTCTTCAGTTCCACCACGGGCTACCGGTCTTTGGACCAGCAAACCCTTTCCCATGGCAGAGACAGACAAGTGGGAACAGCCTGTAGGAGCTCTCTGACACACACTTTTATTAATTGACTGCCACACATTGTGTTTTCTTGAAAAAGGAAAAGAAAATGGTATTGCTTGTTCATCCAGAGGCAACTCAAAGGTTTACTGTTAGAAAGGAGGAATAAAAACCTTTTTAACAAATGAGTGAAAATAGAGAGAGGGGGGAAAAAAGAGTGGGCTATTTTGGCCTAGCTCTCTTTGTATTCAAACTCCTCTCCCAGCCCCTGTTGCCAATTTCCTATTCTTTCTGGCTGGCTGAGCTTGAATGCTCGCAGCCTTGTTAATCATTGTGCTCCGAGGTCTCCGGGCCTGACCTCTATTTGAATAGCTCCACATTTCAGCAGTTTCACACCCACCAAAGGCTCCCCAACAATAGGCCATAATTAAAGCATGCTCGGGTCTTTTTCACCAGGTGCAGGACCCAATAGGCCTTTCTCTTTATTAAATTAGAGCTCGCTCACACACTCCCTCTCCTCCTCCCCCCTCGGCCCTAGACATAAAAGAGGCTCCACATTCACTGTAGAGCAAAGAGAACTACCAGCTCCCCTTCCCCTCCATTTTTCTTTGGAAACCTTTAGTTCCGGTCTTGACAGCTGCCTCAGAGAGGTCCCTTTCTGAATGCCCAGTGGCTGAAAGGCTTTGGCTTAAGTTTAAAAAAGGGAAAAAAAGCAAACAAAACCCAAACTCACTTTCCAGTCACTTCCTTCACTGTGAACTTCAATAGAGTAAGATGCAAAAAGTACTGTAAAGAGGGGGAGCTCGCTCTGTTCCCATTTCCCTTTAATTACTCAGGCCACAATGGGCTTCTGAAGAGAAATAAAAGTATCAAAGTGTGTCTTTTTCTTTTGAAGGAAGAATTAAATCAGCTTGTTGAACTCAACCGGCCTGGGAGCTTGGACAGTGCTATAACACAGGCTGTGAGAAACTTCTGGTGTGCCAGATGAAGGTGCTGAGCCCTCAGCTCTGCAGGGACAAATAAGGGAGATGGAAGCAACACAGCTGCAGGAATGGATAATTCAAAGAACTGGATTCCCCATCTTCTGATGTTCCTAAGGCAAGCCCAGATGTACCTCAATCTAATGTAGCTCTTGGGTTTAACAGCGTATATGTCAGTGCAATTCTATAGCTGGCATCCCAGAGGAGATCAGACTGATCTGTCCAATGGTCTCTATTTGCCCTAAAATCTTAGAAGTTGCAACTTAGGAAGGACTGAAACCTCAGGGATTTTTGCTCAGCTGGGCTAGATTCAGGATCCTGTCTTATGTTCCTATAATTTTACTCTGAAGCCCTCTGCTCCGAAAGCACCCTACAACACTGAGCAGTCCGACTGCAATTCTCCCAATTACTCTTTATTAAAAAATACAAGTTCACTGAAGTTGAATAATGGGGTAAACATAACAGCTGCTGAAGACAACTGAGCAATGTGTAGGGGACAGGATGTAGAGGACACAGGCACCCAAAGGAACTGCAAAGCAGAACAGTTTGACAGAACACAAACTGTGGAGGGAAAACAGTTTTAGGTGACAGAAGCTGAGGGCAACTTACAGGACACGTAGGTTCTTGAGTCCCTTGAAGGCACCTTCTGCAATATGATTGATGGAATTGTGGCTCAGTCGGAGTATGTGCAGTCCCCCGAGGTCTGCCAAGCTTCCCTCATCCAGCCTGGTTAGGTTGTTGTAAGAGAGTATTCTGAGGGGAAAAAAAACAACACCCCTTGTCAATCCAACCAGTATTTTCCAAACTCCTCTGTGCCAACCAGTGCCTGTCTCCCACAAACACCTTACAAGAGGTGGTATGTACTGGGTGGATACAAACAGCTTGATTAGGAAATAAGACTGCAGTCTGCAAATACTCCTACAAGATACTCATGGGGCAACTCAGATGACCATAAGGGAGCAGGAGGCATTTGGTACCCAGTTACAGGGAAGCTTTTTGTACAGGCAACAGAGAGAGGGTCCTCCAGAAGTGAAGGAGGGCAATAACCTGCCATGCAAGCTGTCAGTTATAGTGGGGAGAAGCTATTCCTTCTCCATGGCCAGTATGGCTGCATTAGGGTCTGGAAGCACCACCCCTCCTCTGTTACCTATACCAGACCTATAGGTAACACTCAGAAACCAGTCCTGGTGGCAATCAATCATCACTCCCACTTGGACGCCCTCCACAGCTGACAGGAAAGAGCAGTCCCCTCCTTCCCCACACCCTGCGAGGTAGAGAGTGACGTCAAACAGATGGATTCTGAAGTTCACACGAGCTCTTGGCAGGGTCCAGACTTCTGTATTCGGGAGGTGTCTTATCGTTCTGCACTTGTGCACAGCGAGCCCCAGGCGCCTGGGTGTGGGTGTCTTCACAGCCCGCTCCACCCCAGTCGAGAGCCAAAAGCATTTCACCACAAGGCAATTGAATGCTTCCTTTCATGCACAGGAAGGAGGTATCTGTTGTAAACCAGCCGCCTTCCCTCCCGCTCCCCTTTGTCAAGGAGTGTACAGTCTGCTTGAAATCTTCTCCACTTACAAGTGACTAATACTGGAGGGTTGTTTTTCTCCTAGTTTTCCATCCATCTCTTCCCCTTGCCTGTATTATCTCTGGTTGTGGAGATTTTCTTTAACTCCAGTTTGGGAGCTGGTGAGAAGAAAGCTGTTTTTCTCTCCCTGCCAGGGTGCACATGAGGCTTCTGCGATTTGACACCGAGGGCAGGGAAGCTACAAGCCACTGCAGACACCTCACACAATATACAACCACCTTCTATGCAAGCATTGTTGATGCTGAAGGCCAGCTTGGCAAATCAAATGAGGGATCTCCTGAGGTAGCAGCAGGCAGAGTCACTGGTCAGTGATCTTCAGCCTGAAGCATCCACGCACAGCTCCCCACTGGGGTACATTCCTCCTGACTCCGGATGTCACCGCAGCTGGGTAACCCCTGCAGGGCTACTGGCAGGTGAGTGTGGCCAGCAAGAGCCTCAGCTTTAAGTTGCCTGCACAGTGACATGTAGCATATTAGAGTAGCATTCTGCCACATGCTGCTACTTACAATTTTCTCAAGTTTATCTCTTTCCAAAGGGCAGTTGCATAAGATTTTTAAAAATACCTCAGTGACTTGGGAACACAAGTCACTTCAAAAGATGTGAGGGTTTGTGCTGCTAAACTTCTGAAAAAGTGGAGTTACACAGCTTTGAACAAGCACTGAAATCCTTCATTGTACAGACAACAAGAAAAAAAAAAATCTCACTGAGTTCCAAACCTCCAAATTCCTCTTCTAGTGCTGCCTGTTAATGAGTCTGCTTAAAAATGTGTCTAGGGCTTGCATGAAAGTCACTGCAAAGCCAAAACCTAAGTCAAAACAGACACATACTCCAAAGTACTGAGGGTGTCATTTACTTGGCAAACGAGCTGTCTATCTTTTAGCTGTGTGAGTGGGCAGAGGGCAAGCTTTGGAAAAAATTCAGCAAAGATTAATGAGTTTGAAGAAGGTATGGGACAACATATTTTCATTCCTAAAAAAGTTGTAGTGTTAGTTATGAAGAACTGGCATCCGGTCAAAATTATGTCCTCACCTGCGATTAAAGAATTTGGCTTTTAAAAAAATCCAAAAGTGTTCAAAAGTAATCCTAAACCTGGCTGAGAAAAAAAAAAAAAAAAAAGATTTCCTTTTGATTCTGCACAGAAGATTTCCTGCCACAACTGGTGAAGGCATGTTCCCCTCCGCTCGTCCTGACATCACCTCAAGATGGACGGACAGCAGCAGTCTTTGGAAGGCTCTCTCAATAGATGCAACCAGATGGAAGGTTTCAGGAACTAACACACCTGGCAGTGGCTTCTTTCAACATTAAGGGCTCTGCTTCCTGCCAATGGGACAGGCCAATTTGCAAAACAGTGCATTCCCCTCCTCAGCAGTTTGGATTATCTGGATTGAGAGAAGTCAGCAGGTCTCTACTGCCTCCCCTATCTTCTCATTTCTCTACCAGTGAGAAATCACTGGAATGAACAAGTGGAAACGTTTGTCTGCACAGCCCTTTTGGCCTGGTGAGGAAATGGGAGAGCAGCACACAGAGCAGCATGCCAGAAGTGATACATTATGGGGTTAACCAGAAACCTGTTCTGCAGCTGGGGCTCCTGCTGCCAGCCAGTTTTGGACCAGGTACATCTAACACATTTCATTCCCATTGACCAAACTGTAAGTAAAAAGTGAAAAGAAAGACCCAGCAGCCAAGTCATCATTTACCTCTGATGAAATTCTATGCTCCCACTGTGGATTTTTCCATGATGATGATGACCTAGCACCTGACTGGTGAATACAATCAGCCCTTTCTCATGCCCGTAACAAGGCAAGAGCTCTCTTTCCTTGCTAGCTTTTACATCAGACCAGAGCCCTGGGGTCACATTTTCTCCCAACAACTCAAGGAGAGACAACTCATCCTTCAGATGACCACCTCCTTCCTTAGCACAGATAAGCAGAGATCTGGCCATCTATCTTCCTTGGGTTAAGGACTTTGAAATTGATTCCCTGTGCAACCAGATATAGTGTTTTCTGATAACTGAAACCCAGTAGATTTAGCAACAGGGGAGGTGAGCAAGGACCTTTTAATAAGGAATGAAACGTACACATTCAAAGATGTGCACAGAGGCAGTCTAGATGTATCTAGTGCTTTCTTTCCTCACCCTTCAATTTCAGAGCAGACCTCTCCTACAAGAACTCTTTGGCTGTGGGAGTTTCAGTTAGGAGTATCTGATGGCTCCCTGCAGCAGCCTTACCCTAAAGGCAACACCTGCAAGAGCTTGTAATATTTTGCAGAGATGTGTGCTAACACCCACATAATCGCCTTTCGCATTTCAGCTAATGCCTTCTCTGGCCTCACACTCTAGCACAATCCTGTTTGTCAGGCCAAGCATGCCCCAGTGGCTCCTACCACCTCACACCACCAGACATTTTCCAAATCTACCTCATTCTGCACCAGAGCAAGAGAGTCCTGCACTGGGTTTCTGCAGTTACTAGAAAGGATGGCCACTAAGCCAGAACAGCTCACTGCTAGCACTGCTTGTTGGCAAGGGATCCCAATCCGTACCTGACAAATAAAGGACTCAGCATGATGTGCAACCTCTCATCTAAAATAAACCTTCACGGTTTGCAAAGACAGTGTCAGGTAGAAAAGGCAAGCATAGCTCTCCCTGCAAAAGTTCTGACGCCACCTCTGCAAGATGCAGATAGGGCTGACCCACCCCATTCCAACCCAGGCCAAAATAAAGCTTCAATACAGGCACCAGATTTTGGGTCCCTGAGAGCAGAAAGCTCCCAGAGCTGTGGTACTAACACAGCGTAGTGATCTGAATTTGTTTATTCCAACTGTGAGTGCCCCAGGAAGGCAGACTCCCCTTCCTTGATGCTTCAGATTATGCAGACCACAGGCGTAGCACAGTGCCGATTCTGATCTTTTGCCTTAAAGACTTCTCCATTGACACTGCCTTAATCTAGTAAAACATCCCTTGAGGAACTGCATGTGAAGGAACTGTAGCTGTCTACAGTAACGGAGGCATGGGCAGTTTCACGGCAATTTGAAAAATTAGGTAATTAAGCAGTCACATATGTATTTAACTAAAACCAAAAATAAAGCATTTCCTTGTGACTCCCCAAAATAATCCACATCTGAATGGATAATTTGGGTTCAAGAGAAGATCACAGCTGGTCACTGGGCTAACACGTTAATTCTACAGTTTCTAAACTTAAAGGAATGACATGTGTCATGTCCACCTATCTCAGAATCCACATCCCAAAAGACCAGGGACTCCCAGCTGGGTAGGCAGATACCCACCTTCAGTCTGAGTCCAGAGTGAGGCCTCTGAAAGCAGGATGCTGCTTTACCATACTGCTTTTTTGGTGGATAGGAGAATCCCTAACAATGTTTAATAAGCACCAAGCAGAATGAATTATGGTTCCGCTAACCACATGTGTCAAGTTCTCCAAAGAAAAAAGTGAGTCTTTCCACAGTCCCACCGAGGGGATGACAGCTACTTCTGTAAATACTGCAAGCATCCATGTGTGTCTCTTCAGAAAGGCATTAAGCAGTGCCACAGACCAAAGAGACATCCTTGTGGGGCTGTCCTCAGCAGCAAGGATTTCTTTCATTTATCAAAGAGACTGTATTCACAGCTGGAAATCTCAGGAGAGCAAAGTCAATGTATTTACTTTTAAACAACTGAGCCCTACAGGAAGGGTAAAGTGTAAACAGGAGAAAGGAGGAGAACTGCCTTTAAAGGGACAAATATCTGCCAGTTGAAAACATGATTGTTCTTTGTAGATACAGAGGACAAAGCAAAGCTTCCTTCGGGCTGTACAGTCATTATATGGCAAGCCGTGCGTGGCTTGTAACTAGGTAGCTAATAAGCCACAGATCAGAAACTCTCCAGGTCTTTCGGCACTGCATACTTTTAGTGGGTTCTAGTCTTTGTTTCTGGTGCAAATGTATTTTAATCAGGTACTCTGAAGGTCACAACATCACGAATGAAGAGGGCATCACGTAGGAGGCTGCAGTTCCCACATTTCTAGGGGTTGATACAGCAGGAGCTGTAAGCCGCGTGGCTGGGAAAAATCCTTACTCCCCATTCCTGCCAATGTTACATCAGCATCAAACCCTGCACAGCCAACCACAACAGAAAACAACTTACAGCTCATGCAGCTTCTGACAGAAGCTCCAGCCGTCGGGGTTGATGCGGGATATGGAGTTGTTACTGAGGTGAAGCTGGTGCAGAGAGGAAAGGCCATAGAGAGAGCCACTGTTTACTTCCGTCAGGCTGTTATACTCCAGGTGGCTGTGGAGAAAAATCAGAAGGAATTGACAGATAAGCAGCACTGGTTAAATGCTGAAGAAATTCCAACAAGGATTGGGATTTTAGCCATTCCTACACACCTTTCTATACACCCATATGGGTACGTGCAAGTGTGGGCATTTCTTGGGTAAGCAACGGATAGAAATTTAAGGACAACACTAAAGAAATGACGAGAATGAGCTGTGACTGCAGAGATATGCTCCACTTGCAAGTAAACTGGGCTTAAAGCATCCCACTCAAGTTTGTATTTGCAGTGTCTCAGTTGTGTGACAGCAGTGTCCAGAAACATGCTGCCCTGATCACTTGTGACCTTACAAATGCATTTGAAAGCAAATCATGTTGGAATTTTCAAGCATTTCTTTGCAATGCCCGTTTAATTTGTTCTCTTGTACGGAAAGAACACAGGGCTGAGATAGGCCAGCTTGGTTTCTAAGTATCCCAAGAGGCATAATAATTAGGTCTGCAACACAGAATTTCCATGTATCAGTCAAAACGAATTTGCAGGAGTGAGATGAGCTTTTATTTAAAGACCAATTGAGATCTTACTGAGTCTTCAAATCGTCAGACTTTCAAAGGAAATACTGCCACAGCTTGAAAAACAGGACTTTTTGTATTGAACGCCTGGTAAAGCAATGAGCTTTACTAAACTGTGGGTCAACTAAAGAGAAGCTGCGGTAGCACGACAGAGCTCTGAGCATGCGGGACATAGAATGAAACATGAGGACGTGCCCAGAGAGAAGGACACGATAGCAAGTGAAGTGTAGGCTTTTAAGGGAAAAGAGCCCATCTCTCCAACTTACAGAACTTGCATCTTGGCTAGACCCCAGAAAGCCCCATCAGTCAATTTGCTTATGTTGTTGCGCTGGAGTTTCAGGACTTCCAAGCTGTCCAGTCCCTGGAATGTCAGGCCTTCAATCAGGCGGATGCGATTCCGGTTCAGCTCCCTAAAATCACCAAGGCCATACAAGTTTATTAAATCCCAGTCCTTTCTCACGAAATCATCTGTGCAGCATACAATGGGGACAAGCAATGCCAACAACTCCTCTGTCAACGGTTCCCAGGAGAGAGCAGAAGCGCACCGGAAATTTTCAATCCCAGAGCTAGCCAGGGAAGTCAGCTGGGTGTGATCGCTTAAATAAACTCACCCTGGGACAGATTTTCACTATAGAGAAATAACAGAGACAGCGTGGCAATTCCTCTTCATCCCTCCTCTCTCTGCATTTCTTTTAAGCCATTTATCCTTTTCATCAATTTTCACATGTCATCTTTTCTCAAGCAGAGACATTATTTCAACCAATACAGTTAAACATCAGCATTATTTCCCTCACAACCCATTGTTTTTATAGGACTTGCAATCTCCCAGTAAAAACGTGCTCTGAAACAAGCAGAGGCCGTATGAACTGTGAGCCCAAGAGGAAATTTTATGGCTAAATTGGAAAGGAAAGGTTTCAGTTGCCCTGACATATTTCACATTTTTTTCCTATTATAAGAAACTAATAAAGAGTAAAACAAGTTGTTTTCAATAACAAGGCAGTCTTAGTATTTTGTATATACAAAGATCCCCAACTTAGTTCATTAAATAATTTTTTTTTTCCCCTGGTTGGGAGGGGACTCCTAAATTTTGGGAATACCTTTTTTCTGATTAGCAACATGAATATAATCACAGCACACTTTACCAACCCATGTCAAACAGTCTTATGGATTGCTAGACCCAGACATACCAGAAGAAAACCCCGTTCCATAAAGTCAGTGGAAAACTGCATTGACAGAATGGACTAAAGCTCAAGATACAGCTTTTAAAATAGATACCTTTCTGCATGTACAAGACCAACCTAAGAGTAGTTCCCTATTCAGCATTTATGTTGAAG
Source organism: Tringa tobata (assembly GCA_033628505.1). Lineage (NCBI taxonomy): Eukaryota > Metazoa > Chordata > Aves > Charadriiformes > Scolopacidae > Tringa > Tringa tobata. The sequence continues at coordinate 913,035 of JAHREE010000562.1, forward strand.
AAAATGGTGGAAGTTAAAACATCAGAACTTGTTTTGGAAAAGATGAGGAAGCCGTAGAAACTTTAAGCTTACATTTTAACTGCCTAAAAAAATAATGTTGAACTTGCACTCAGGTTGATGTAATTAACTCACGTAAGCAATTAAAAAGTTTGCAAGCCTAAAGACTCTTGCCTTACTGCACTTCCTAGGCTATTAGCGAACTACGCTTTGCCAGAAAAAGAACTGTACAAATTCTACAACACTTCATGTTTATCTATAGGGTTAAACAACAGTTGTGAGACTGTCTTTAAGAGTACCAATTATTCCAACTTCCAGTGAAAACTGTGCTCCTAAACGGACTGAGTTGACCTTTGTTTTTACTAGTTTTGCACATGATGCAGATGAACACATTGGATTACAAGCTCTCAGTCAATGGACAGTAACTTCCAACTGAGATGCAACAGACTTTTAAGATGCATATGCTATTGTGTCATACTCCTCAGTCCCAAATTGGCTATAAATCCTCATATATGTATGCAAGCACAAATGTACACCCGTTCCTTAGACACATCTTGGTGGAAGGATTTGTCTTTCACTCAAGAGGTTGTCATTTAGAGGTGTAAGTTCCAGCAGTTTTTGTGGGCTTCATGTTAACAGACAGAGGTCGACTTTTTGCCTATCAAATTTGATGGAAAGACTGCAACAGGGCTGAGGCTGGGCCCATTTCTCCAACACCAGCAGAAGGGAAAAGCTACACCATTAGTGCTACTATTTTACACATAAAGCATATTTATAGCTGCAGATGTCTATGCATCCCCACGTAGCTCCTGCCATATGGACCGCAGGCAGGACAACAACGACGTGTGTGTTAACTCATCTAGAGTGCTATTTTCTCTGCCCAAGTATCACCGCACGGTTTAACAACCTTCCGTCATTACTTTTTTATTGCCACACACAGATACCTGTGTGGTCTTGAAAAACTAGCTCAGCTTTGTCATTTGCAACAGAAACACCTTCCAAACCTCTCTTGCGCCACAGACACCGGCAGCTTTTAAACGAATGGATTTGTCTTATGCTGTCAAGCGCGCAAGGTGCTGGTGTCTGCTGCAGCATCCCTCCCTTCCCACCTTATCAAAAGAAGGGCCTGAAAATGGCTACAAGACAAAAAAGGACCCTCTCTCCCAACATGTTTTACTAGGTGCTGGCAGAGGACTACCGCATAGTGTACTCTCAGTTTTATAGATAGCAGGTGAGAAAGGGTGACATTTGGTGTGTTTATCCTCACGGATGTTTTGTCTCCATAAAGTGTGGCTGAGCTTAATTAAAGCACACATTTGTACTCACAGTTGTGTTAGCCTGGGTAGCCTGAACGCCTTGACAGGAAGCTGAGTGATCCTGTTTTTACTCAGACGAAGTGTTAGCAGGGACCGTGACAGACTATCAAAAGCACCAGGCTCCAGGGTGCTGATTCTGTTGCTCCCCAGGTAGCTGCAATAAATCACAGCAGAAAAATGAACAGATCTGTCAGAAATCTCCTTTTATCAGCATTTGGTTGGTCTCCAGACAGGCTGGTGAAATTACAGAGGTTGGATTTTCTGGCTGCACAAAGAGCACAGGGCCTTTCCCAGAGCCATGTGACGAATGTGGAGAAGTGCCGTGCACTTCCCAAGAGCTCCTTCATACCCTCCTCCTTCAGCAAGGGAACTAGGAGTAAAGCCAGAAACTGGAGAATATTCCAGTGCAGGATGACTCTATTCATTCCCCCTTTTTCCCTCAGCATCTGTCCCAGTTCTTTCTTAACCAGACTTAGCCACAGAAGCTGTTTTTACAGCATAACAGGCAAACATCAGTCACAACACCACTATCTTATACCCTCTTACAACCAGGGGCAGAAACCTTGGTGCAAACAAGGAGATTATTTGTCTGTACCTCTTCAAAGGTATCTAAAACATAGATTCCCTGAACAGGGAAACGTATCTTTTGGGAAGGTATTACTCTGCCTAACCCTTGGTTTTCTTCAACTAACCAAGGAGAGATTTCTGTTCTTAACATTCAGTAGCCATTTTAATGATGAAATAGTCGTTCCCCCTCCCCTCTTCCAGACGCACATGGGCTGATCTGGGAAACAGCATCTACAGTTCCTACTGGGGAAGAGACACTGACAGTTTTTCTGGCTTCTAGGTTTCCTGCTGTGAAGACACTCATGCCTGAAGGATGCAGCATACCTTTTCTCTGTTGCAACAGTCCCATGTAAGACAATTAATAATAATCTGCATTCTTTACAGATACATCAGAAACCCAAAAGAAAGAGCTCAAAAAATAACCCAGTGGTAGGGACAACATGCTGCATTTTAATTCTCCTTTGCACTTAAAATCCTGACGAGTAACCCCATGCTTTGTATGTTCATTCCCTCCCCTTTTTTTAAGGAAGGTTTGAGGCCCTTTTCTCTGCTGTGGTAACTCAACAAAAGCTGTTCCCAACAAGAAAAACTCACAGCTCCTTTATATGAAGTCCCTGCGGAAAGCAGCCGTTTCGGATTTCCGTGATGTCATTGAAACTCAGGTCCAACGTTTCCAGGGCAACATAGGGCTTCAGTTGACTTGCTTCAATGCTGCGGATCCTGTTGTGATGCCTGAAACAGTCAGGAGGAGAAAGAGAGACAACTTAGTTCTCTTAAAAATGACCAGGAAGAATACCTGAGGCCACAGCAGGCCCACAGGCCGGTCCCCGAGTTCACGCACTCAGACTTGCAGAACTTCTTCAACAGCTGTCCGAGGAGAAACCCACACCAGAGATACCTTCCCTAATCCCCAGGCTGTTCCTATGGCTAGAAAGACCAGCTCACAGAAATCTGCAAGCTTCCAGACACTTTTTTTCTGGTATGGTACAAGACTTTTCTACAGAACTACTGACTCCATTCATCAGTGTTTTTCTAGTAATTTGGGCTCAGTCTCCTACAAGCCTGCACTTCCAGAACGGATTTGTTACATGCAAGGACTGCAGGGCTGGGGTGATGGTCAATGGTTTCAGCAACCTGGCAATGTTTTACACAGAGGATGGGATTTTCAGAGCAGGAAACTGACAAGTAAATACAATCTCAGCAAGAGTTACAAAACATTGTTTCCTTAGTTCCTAAGCATTCTTCTGAGAACTCCCAGCTTTGGACTATGTTACAATGATTTGTAATGCACAGAAATACCCTAAGAGGGGTTGCAAACAGTCTTGCAAACGTTTGTTCATCTTTTGCCTCCTCTGTCCTGCTGTGCAATTAGGATAACTCTGCAGTGCCAGTGCCCTGCCCAACCATCAGCTGCAGGATCAGAACCTTTAATGATCACCTGCGTTTGCTACCTTACCAGTACCAGCCTGAAGGATTTAATGTACTACAAGCTGTCCTCAGGGTTTCTGCAGCCATCAAATAGTTAAATACCTCTAAACTTCAACTGTACTCAATGAGGTCTAACTAAAAATCCCCCGAGTCCTTTCCTCTGACTCCTTTCTGGCCTGGATCATTGGAGAGACCAGTAACCAATTAAAAAAATACATTGTGCATTAGTCACAAGAAGTGGAGCACATGCCTGATGTGAATTTAGACCAGTCACTGATATTACTGGCAAGGCTGGGAGTGAGGCACTCCAAACAGAGACGCTCACCAGACACTTGAGAACTTGCTGAATAATAAGAGATAGCAGCGAGGGTTCAGACGAGTACTGTGCCTTAATCCGGCCGGCTACCCACTGAGGAACCAGAAGAGGAGACAGCAGCCAGCGAAAGCACTCTCGAATGCAAAACGGGTCATCCCGGCTCTCCTGGCAAAGCATCAGCTCTTTGAAACAAAAAACTGCCGGGTAAGCTGACCACAGCCTTCCAGGCACTGAAGCTGATGGGTGTCTGGGAGCCCATCTTCTCCAGCCTCACCTCCACTTCAAGCTCTCCCAGGGGTTCTGACAAGCCCCTTTCATAGAAAACCTCTCCCCTCAAAAGAAAATACCAATAAGCACACGGCAAGGGACCCACTCCCCACACTGTGATCTGCTCCTTTACCCTCCCTGTTATTAAAACCAAATTGTTTCACCACTACATTTACTGGTTTCTGTAACAGGAAGAGGGTAAAAGCTGCATCTCCAGAACAACTTGCTTTCTGGAGAGTCATCCTTTAAACAGTCAGAACATGACTCCCCCTTACACTGGGGAAATATTCGCAGAAATGCTGCTTTGACTGAAGAGTTTAAATGCTACTAAATTAATTCAGTGCAGGCTCACAAATCATTTAGGACAAATTTTACACCACTATAGCAATGCACTGCTAACGTGGTGCAAAAAGGCATCAGGAAAATCAAAGGGAAGTCATTAACCTACATTACCAAACTGGTTATTCCATGGGTTACGGGTACATAGGTCTCTGCAATCACAAATTGTACGAAAGGCAACGATATGGCTACTATCCAAGTGACCAATATTCATTTACAGCTAGGAATAAAGGCTGAATTTTTACATCCATGCCACATAGTGGAACAAAGCTCCAGTGAATTTATGCTGATAGCGTGACTAAAATACAGGAAAACTCACAATATCCAGATCTTTTCTGACCTCCATAAATTGAACACATGGGCAAGAGGGATTTCTTTTCTCCAAAGACTAGTCTCTTTTGCAAGGACTTGATTATTAGAATTAGCATGTTCAAAAATTTCAGTCTTTTTACCTCTTCAAAATAAGACAGTCCATTAAACGTGTGTGCAAGACTGATTCAGGAAAGCACCTCAACACAGACATAAGTGAAAGCAAACCCCAGGCATGTTTTCTGTAGCTCTCCTGAAGCAGGAGCTGTGAGTTCAACTCTGATCTCATCTAGGCTGTGATGGCTGAGATGAATCTGGCCGTAAATTAACAGGAAATGAAGGCTTGTACAAATGAACATGAAGAATCTATAAATTACCTGATGATTCCTGTGCAGGGCAGCTAAGTCTGCAAAGGAGTGAGAGCACAGAGTGAATTTGGACATGAAGTGCTCTTCAGAAGCCAATGTTATTTTATATTTTTTTTGAGTATTAATATTTCTGTGCTTTAGTTGCTCAATGTATACCCAATCTGCCTGCCTGCCAGATCTTCTAGCCCATCCCAGACGACAGACTTTAAGAAGGGAAGAAAAGGACAAGAAAGAACTATTTTGTTTGAGCCATGTTTGCAGTTTCCAGGTGACTTCTGTCCATTTGCCTCTTGCTTTTCATGTGCTACAGCTGGCAGATTAGATGGATGCGCTATTTTACGCAGGAAAAAAACAGGCTCCTCTCTCTCCCTCTCTCTGTCTCCTGCAAACATGGGCTGACTCCAAATGTAACTCTCAGCTCCAAACACCATCCCCGGCCAGTCCCAGCTGGGGAATGTCAGACAGTTTGCTGCAAAGCCCTGCACCCTCTCAAAGCACTGCACTTCAAACAAAACCAGCCCGGCTGACTTTTCCTATACACAGCATGTGATATGAATGCAACATCATCCAAACCTTTTACTAGCTTGATTACATTTTATTTTTCATTTTTTCAGTAAGAGCCAAACTGTGATTTAACCCTTCCTATTACTGGATCCTTTCAGCTCATCCACCTTTGTTCCCAATCTCATCACACGGTGTTTTAGGGAAGAAAAAAAGAAAAAGACCAGTGATGTTATGACTTTGCCTCTCACCTTTAGCAGTGACTGGAAAAGGGCTGGATTTTTCCCAACTTGCTCCTTAGTTTACACTTCCTTAGCTTCAAAGGTGACAGATCAAATTTTAGTACCAATTGCTGAAACCAGGCTTTAAAGCACAAATTATCGGTGCTTCCACAACCAATTTGCCTCCAGGTGTCTTTTCCTCTCCCCACTCCTTAGGTATCACTGCCTGGAAACAGCTTTCCCTGTCTCACTTCAGCCAGTGTTACCTCAAGAGTATATGATGACAGGGCTTCAATGTGAGATTGAGCAATTAGAGCCTGGAGCAGGAGCCAAGTCTCTTAGTTTCTATTCCCAGCTCTGGCACTGACTCATCTGCCTTGGGCAAGTTTCTTAACCCCTCTCTACCTCTGGTTTACCCATCTGCATGGGAAACCTACTACTGGAGTAGGATGATGAGGGACTGCCTTCAGCGAGGACTATGAATTTGGAGTGAAAGCAGCTCAAGTGAAAAAGAAATCATAGGAACTAAGGAGCCCATCCAAGTCCTTTTAGAGTTTGTTGATGAATATGGGAGGATCTGGCTAAACCAGTTGAATTTCCCAGTTCATACACAACCTCATTCCCGGAGACACCCCATTTGTAGCTAACGCAGATCTTGAACTGTAACAGCTCAGTGCCAGACAAAGGTAACTCGAAGTCAGCAATGGATTACTTTCAGACTGCAAGCTGCTTACACATGGCACTTGTTCAGGAACTGCCTTGGCCCACAGGCCAGCACCAACCACAGCTGCAAGCGGAGAGAGGAGAGCTGAGGGAAGCCACCACCCTCCAGCCATCGCCGCTTTACCCGCCTGCACCCCCGGTCAACACCCCGAGGTAGCGCAGCCTCTCAGCCCTTGCCCTTTGCACCACGCTCCAATAGACCCCTCGGGATTACAGGAGATTTGGATTAACCTCAGGCAGCTCTTTGCTCCAACCGAGCCCGGGAAGACCACGTCAGGAAGCGAAGGGGCTCCTCTGAGCTCCTCCGGGCTGCTGCGAGACAGAAAAACAAGAAAATGTTCCAGCGAAGCCAAAGCGTGTTTGGGTTTGCTCTGAGTCGGGAGGGAGCCGAAGGCGGGGGGGGGCAGGAAAACAACAGGTGGCGCAAAGTCAAAAGCTTGCAGCGTTTCCAGGAATCTCAGCTTGTATTTTAGAGGTAAAGTTACACTTTAATCCCGGTGGGTTTCCTCCTTCGAAGCGTCTTTCTGAATATTTATTTGATAAACAGGCTGTGAAACATTTTCCACTAGACCTAATAGGAGAAGAATTCACCTTCCCCTTCGCAGCAAGGCCGTCCTTTGGAGAACACTAATCAGTGTTCTCAGCAGCTGCCCATTAGAAAGCTGACAGCGGAAAATCAAAGCAAGTAGACCCTCAGATGGGAATGTACGAGGGGGCTTTGGCTGAACCGATTTAAATACAATCAGCACAAAACCTCCCGCTTTAAGACAAAGCTTGAATTAAGGCTGCCGTGGCTGCTGGGAGTCTGCAGCCCAAATGTTTGGTGTGAAGTGAGGCTAAAGGCAGGGAGAAGTCACATGCTTGGCCTTCATGTCGTGTCAGCTTTCAGAGCTGGCTGGGCCCGGGAAAGGGAAAAAAAAAAAAAAGCAAGCTGTAATACAGCAAACCTATTAAACCAACACCTGTTATAGACATCAAAAATAAAATCAAGCTTCAAAAGAGACGCTCCACACCTCGGGTAGGGTTCTATTAATACGCAAGCACATTTTTAAAATTAGCGTATGCCGGAGATCACGAGACTAGAAACGGAGAGATTATAAAGTTCAGGGTTTGGTTAATATTTCCATACTGGGAAAGCATTGAAGAAACCAAATGCTTGAGCCGGAAAGAGTTATGGGGTTTGCTACCACAGGACAGGCAAGGTTTGGTGTCAGAGAAGGGCCCTGCAAAGAGAGAGATCAAAGGAGCCGTAACAGGAGACGGATCACATACACTGTGACTAACCGATGCCTGGAATTACCTGCCCTCCTCCTCCTCCACCTTCTCGATTCAGAGAAGATGGAGATTTAATATTGATCCTCCTAAAAGCACTAGCAAGAGTCAAGACATAGGTTCCTACACTCTCACCTTAGATGATCTGCCATCTGATTTTAGCCCATCACTCACTACACACACACACACAAAAAATAAATTGAAAAAATCACAGTTTCAGAGTGGAACGCAATGCCTGAGAAATTTTCCTGACAAGGATAAAGGAGAACCGATAACGTGGAAGATGTGTTTGCATTTACAATAACAGCAACATAAATGTTTCTGTTCTGGTCATGTTATTACAATCAATAGCCAAAGATCTGTCCCAGGTGTTTCTTACTAATGAGTGGAAAGAAGGAAAGAGGAAAATGTCATCGAACGTGGACACCAGCTTTGACTCAAAGTTCGTACAGTTTATCAATGCACAACTTGCATGATTTTAACATGTTACTCTTAATTTTTTTTTTTTCCAGTAAGACTCCTCTGCTATACTGGAACTTGTGAAAAATCAGCTTTAGAGTAGCAGAAGGTGAAGTGAACATGCAGGTGACATGCAGGAAATCTGTCACACCATCCCTCTGCACAAAACCTGCCGTGAAAGACTGAACTGCCCCAAGTGCAGAAGACCTCACGCTTCCCAACCGCTCTGGAAAGCCCCCCCAGCCATCTGACACTTTGCACTATCATGTCAGCCTTGCCAGGACAATCCACGAGGCTCAAGATTTTGCACCACTATAAGAATATACGTTTATTAACCAGCGCAACATGTGCTGTATTTGCTTATTGGAACAGCTTCCTTGCCCTTTCAGAGTAAGGGCTGCATGGGTTATTGTCCAGGCAGGAAGCAGGGATGCATGGAAGCAGCCCCCAGTTTTCTCAGATGCTCTGAATCACTCCTTCCCCAAGGAATCCTGGCGGATTCCCAGGCTGCTGCAGATACAGCTCTGTTTGTTCAGGTGCTGGCTGCACGCACAAGCACAGAGTGGTGGCAGCCCAAGCAGCCACCGCATTTTAGGGTCGGCCACAAAAAGCACCAAAAACACACACACACCAAAAAAAAACACCCCAATGAAACAAAAAACAAGCACCAAAAAAAAAAAAATCCCCCCTGTGTAATTTTTACAGGTATCCTACCTTTTCTTTAAAGGTTTACATGCTCTGAGTCTGTAAGTGAGCATCTTCCCTGCCCTAATACTTCTTCAGAAAAAAAAAAAGCCTAAGATGTAGCAAACAAAATCTGTGACTATGTAACGCTGTTTTCATTTAAAACTGTCATATGTAAGTGTAAAGGAAGAACAAGCTGATGGAGCAAGTCCAACTATATCAAACTAGGGCAGAAAGTCTAAAGACATTGCCCCATCTTCAATACATCAGCTTCAAACCTGATATATTTCAGAGGGCTTTAATTCAGCAGGTTATGTTCTTGCCTTGTGTTGGTGGGCTAGAATGGACAAGCATGAAGCAAACTACCCAAAGCTATATGCAGGCTGGGACATAGGAGATTGAAGAAAAAGGCTTTTATTTCTTCTTTATTTTTTTTTCCTTTTTAAGGGGAGAAAAAAATATGTCACCTCTCATGGAGAAGTGACTGCATTTCTATTCCAGGTCACAGACATCTGGAGTCAGAAAGGAGTCTGGGAGATGGGATTTGCTCATCCATCCCTTTGGACCTGGAAGCAGCAGCCACCTGCAAGGCAAGTTAGTGACACTGCAAGAGGTGGGTTACGAGCTCCTTATTCCCACGAGCAAATGATTACTCGTGCAAATAGTTCCACTGCAGTCAAGAGGACTATTCATGTGAGACCGGTGTGACTCAAGGGCTATGCTTTCACTATCTACTAAGGGCTACTCTGTGGCCACCTCAGGACCAAACTCATCTTTCTTACACACTGATGGACTGCAACTGTTGACCCTGGTGCAGGCAAAGCACGGCCTCAGAGCATCCTTGGGCCCTGGGTACATGAACATGGGCAGATGTTATCCTCCTGCTAGGCATGCTCTTGTAGCTCTTTCATGAGGCAGCCATATGGATAACAGCTAGGCAGAGATCAAGCACACACTTTAGAAGCTGGCTTTGGAGGCAGCTGGACATAACCTGTATTTGATGAACATTCATTAAGGGCTTTTGTTGGGTTCAGTATGAACTGCACAAAGGAAAGCCTTTCTTCTAATATAACCAGAAATGCCACATCCAGTGAGATACGTATTCTCTCAGGATATTTCTGCACTAGCAATGTTTATGTAAACTTTCTGACTTGTCAGATGCCCTTATGCTGTGTGTTCAATCCACTGAGGTAAGTGATGTAATTTTTAAACGCACGCTCTCTCACTTTGATCTGCATTTACTCTCACTAGACTTTTTTGACTTGACACCATATGATTTTGGATATTTTTTGCAATATGCAACTTCCTAAGCCTTTGGCATTCACTCCCATTAGCAGAGTAAAATGTGTGGAACAGGCAGGATAAGAAACTAGTCATCTTTAAAACACAGGCTGTCTTATCTCCTCAGCAGATTGCACAACCTGTTATGACATCAAAGCAAATTAAGATTCCTGAAGACAAGACAGTCTCTGTTATGGGCACAGTCCCCCCATCAGCAACAGGGTGGTTTCAAAAGGACCAGAGTTTCTGCTCTCTTCTGGTTACACTGGATGTTTCAATGAGGACTGTACTCCACAGAGGCTTTTAAAATGATGTATTCACAGAGGGAACAGACCCATTTAAAAGGTTGTGTAAAGCATCTTTCATTGTCTGTCACAGCCTCTCTGTAAGGAGCTTTCCTGAACTTTTATGAACTCAATACCAGAGCACAACCTTCCTTCCTTGTGTGCAGCTCTATCTCAAAACATCTCAGCAATTATCTTCAGAGTCACTGTGTGCATCCCTCACTGGGATGATGCACCTGTGAGGGTTGGGGCCAGGGATCTTCAAGAGGAGCCAGTTCTCTGGCACAAGGGAAGGAGAGCACCTCTAAGTCACTAACCATAATCAAGGCTGGTTCTGAAATAGCCCACTTGTGAACACTCATAGCTGTGCTAGTCTTTCACTCTCTTCTCCTCCAGCTCTCAGTCCAAACCACTGCTCATCACCTTCCCTAGTCTCACATTCCCTGACCTCAGGCTGGAGCAAACTCTAAGAAAGGCTCCAAAGGAGAGGAGAGGCCCTGCTGAGTGCTGAACTCTGCTAAGAAGGAGCAGAATTGTCCTATAGGAATAGAAGGAAGAGAGTCATGTAAGGTAAATAGCAGTTTTCATGCAAGAATGCAGGAAACCACATGGCTCTGCACCAAGTGTCTGAGAGGGGTCGTGGGGCTCAGTAGAGCCTCTTTGAAGGAAGAGCTGCATCAGTATTTGAAATGGGTTATTCAGTTGCTGGCAGATGACAGAACATTTCTATGTTCTACATATTATGCCTTTGGTCTGCTACTCTCTTGCTCTGCCATCAGCTTTTCCTCTTCCACTTTTACCTCGAGGGGCTATCTTCTGCTGCTGATACATGCCAGCAAAACTCAATTTTCGATCACAAATGAAATGCATAAGGCAGTCCTTGAAGCAAAGAAAGAGCCCAGCTTCACCCCCACTGCTTTGCTGCTCTGAGGAGTTCCTACTCTCCACAGTCCCACACTCACACAGCATCCAGCACAAGGAGCCGCTCTGGGTCAGGGCTGCTGCCTAGCCCCCCCCAGATCCTTCTCACTGGCCTCAAAGATGAGTCAGGTTTGTGACAAGGAGGAACAGACACCAAGAATCAGATCCAGCCCAGATATGAATTTAACTGGCCCAAAGCAGCTACCCTGTCCCACTCCCAAGCAGAGACAGCAGCCTCTTTTCATTTCCATGGCAGGCCAGTTTTGTGCTTCTAATCAACAAGGGCAGTATTTTCATTTGAAAGCCAATAGGGTCCAGGATCACAAGGCATGTAGGCACTTTTATCCTTAAATCCTGATGCTGATTTTAGTTTCTCTTTGTGTAATAAATGATCAAAGTAAAGAAGATCCACCACAGCCTAGTGAGTGCATGTGTTTTGTGGGTGGCTTTGTTTTGTTTTTGTCTCTCCGCAGGAGCGAGGAGGGGAAAATACACAAGCAGAGAAGCAATTTAAGTGCAAACCAAATGTAATGACTCTGCCCGTGATGCTGGGACATTAATCCAAACTGTAATTACAAGCAGACTTTGTGATAGCATGCACTGCTTGTGCCTGAAAGCCATGATGTGACACGGGTTTCTCCTCACCTTTGACAGGAGTACAAAGAAAACAGGTGGATTTAACTACACAGCAGCTCTGTGACCCTGATGCTAAGGCAGGTAAATAAAGGACAGCACACTTGAATGTGTCTACTCCCCAGACCAAACTCTCTTAACTCTCATGGAACTTGTGGCAGAAGTCACTAAAAGACTTGCGCCTCGAAGAAGGCAGCAGTTGGAGAAACACATTTTTGACTGGCCAGTCAAACTCCTGTTAACACTTTTGAGATGTAGATAGGCTGGCTGGTTAGTCTGTTCCTACATGACACACGCTTTTGCTCTGTTGAAAGGGCTTATCTGTCTTGTCAGCAAGGTCACCAGAACGGGGATAGCCTCTGGGCAGGCTTCACTGCGAGCTCTGCTCGGCTGAGACCGTTCAGCCTGCAATAAGCAATGGCTCCCATGTGGAAAAGCAATGGTCAAGTTAGCAAAGAAAATTCTTCTTAACAAGTCTAGGCACCCTGTTATTACAAAGCATGTCAAGTAGCAAGAATAGCTTCAGGAAACTGCAGAACAAGGTGTCAAAGATAGAAGGAATAGAAAATTTGAGCTCTGAAGTAGAACTGCTATTGTGTTAAGCCAGGCTGGTGTCAAAGACTATCCGTTCAAGCTTCCCTAGAACAGATCTTGTAAAATCATTTACCACGACTTAGCCAGTCAGTTCTTCAAACTTCTCTAATAAGACCATTTACTCCTTCAGTTCCTCTTATTTTGAAAAAGATGACAGCTCCCTCAAGAACATAGTCTGGAGGGGAAAAAAGTATCTTCAATGAGACCACCAAAAGGTGTTCCTTTTCCAGGGCACTGGAAAAATTACAGGAAGTCCAGTCCCTTTCCCTGATTGTTTATGCTAATTGTCCTTCCATTCAGCAACTGCTTCCACACAGCAGTGATCTGCAATATACAGATTGGACAGGAGAAAATATTTTAAGTCTAAAACCAATTAACCATTTATGGATTCTTTCGTTTGCCATCAACTCAACTCTTCCCCCTCCCCAACTTAGTTTTCTCTGCTCGGATCTGACGACTAAAACAGTTGCTTTTTCACTTGCATGTCCCTGCGTTCCTGTTGCATTTTCCAGCTACCCTTGCTATTTTCCCTGATGTGCAATTGAACATTAAATGGTTCGACAGACAGAACATGTACTCACCCAACCACTTATTCCCAATCAATATTCACGTGGAACTCCTGTTAACAAGCAAGAGTTATGCACAGTCTTGGAAGGGAGGGTGGCCTCTTAAGGGATCACTTCATCTAAAGGTATGACTGATCACTTTCTCGTCCACACTAACCAGCAATCAGATCTTCCATCCCGCATACCCCCAGCAGGGCTGCTTTTGCAGGAGCAAGATCCTAACTTTTGACGTGATCTAATTGCGGAGAAGAACAACAGAATCAGGGAATTTAACGTGAGTTAAAAATTACAGAAAATCCAGCACAGTGTCAGCTTTTAATTCAGTTAAAAATGAGTTTCTAGAGATTTTTTTTGCTAATATTTTCCAACCTAGACATAGCAGGATCACATTTTAGTGAACCCTATTTACACTAGTGTTTCTTTACCCTGAATTACACACTATTCCTAATGGTGCCAGTGGAAGCAATGATGGAAGTGCTAAGCATCGTACGGAGCAGAAGGTAAACGGCAAAACTGATGTTTTACTCACTGGGCTTTGAACCACATGGGCAGGATTCATTTTTTCACACCTCTGCTGAAACAGTTTTAGCCTTGTTACATGCAGAGGAACTAAAAGACACTGCCTGTTCTCAAGCCTTCCAGAATGCTTGAAGGTAAACAAAATGGAGAGATTTTGAAAGTGGCACCATACTTTAAAAAAAAAAAAAAAAAAAAATATCCAAATTCTACCCCTCTTCTTCCTCCTTGCTAGGTATCTATTTGATGCTTGGAGCAAGCACCACTGGTCTAACAACCAGCATAAACTGACAACCGATACTGAGGACTAACTGGGCAATCTCAGAAGGGAGGAAAGCACAGAAACAGTAACATATACTGATAATTCCCTGATTTTATGTAGTTTTGTTACAAAACTGAATCAGCCAAGCTTTCAGAGAGAGAAATGAGTAGAGAATTCCACCCAGAAATCATTTAACTTGCTTTTACTGCAGCTGCAACTCTGCTTTTACTCACCCCTGAGCAAACTAAACTGCTATTACTAGCAGTTTTTAGGCAGGAAACTCCAATATGCTAAAAAAACTTTCAACTCAGCAAGTTATTTATGTCTGAAATCTGCTCAGCCTGTGAAGACTAACAAAGGAATTGCTTTTGTAGACATGTGCTTTATTTGCCATATGCCATTAAATGAGACAGTCAATCTACCACAGATATTAATAGTAGTGAGTTTGGGCTATTCTAAGGCTCAAATATGAGGCTATTTTTCATATTGACCTTAACAAAAGATCATGGTCGCAAATGACCCTAACTACTAATCTAGGCTTGATCTGCAGAGGGACAGAACTTGGAAACCATCTTGTGCATTGTACATGACACGCACCTGCCCTCGGTCAACACACCAGAAGATGCTTTACATTCATGAGTTACATCTGCCCTGGGGCAATTCCTGCTCTTCAGCTCAGCGGAAACAGACCTACCCCAACAAGAATTTACTTGGTCTTGGGGTGTAATGAATGTGTGGGACACACACAAAAAAGATACTGTTCCAGTATTCCAAGTCCTTGTCTTGTACCCCATCCCACAAGACCCTTGTGTCCTCTTCCTTTGTTTTCAGAACAAATACTAAGCTAGCATGTATCCTACTAAGTGGCCCACAGATGTCAGAGCAGACCTAGACCCACTAAGATCCTACTAAGTGGCCCACAGATGTCAGAGCAGACCTAGACCAGCTCAAAACAATTCCCTACTTGCAGAAGAAGCTGCCACGGCTGCACAAAACTGTAGCCTCAAGGGGTAACTGGTATTCCACAAGCTGCCACCAACTTTCACTATTTTTTATCTCCGGCCAATTTTTACACTGCTCTGTACATGCCCAGATTGCTTTCTGATGCTCTTTTGTTGAGTCTGAGGACTATGTGCTTTACTGCCTTTGCTTTTCTAGAAGAAATGATTACTCATTTCCCTGGAATAGCTTCAGATCCTTTGCCATTTCCATGCACTCACGTTATATCTGAAAGCTCAGAGAGGACATACAAATGATTAGAACAGTTTCAACAGCCCAAAAGAGAAGTCAAAACAGCGTCTCTTCTGGTGCTTGGGAGCACAAGATTAATGAGAATTTCCTCCTCTGGGAAAGGCTCTTGCAGTCTTTGGCCTCAAAAACTAGCAGACTTTACGCACCAGAGCCTTACTATGAACTCTGAGCAAAACAAACAGGAGAGGTGGGTTTCAGAATATCTTATGCCTCTACGTTGCCTGCATGCTGAACAGCCCGACTGCCAGCATTCTTTCTATTCACCCTTCCACATCAATGTATTCACACTCAAAAATAGAAGCTGAGTAGCGTAGCCTGTAGCATGGACCAAATCCTCAGAAAGCAGCTCTTTCTCCAGCTTCTGAAGGGAACTGCCTGAGTAAACACTGGAGAATTGATCCCTGTAGACATTACAGCACATAAGAACCAATGCAAGCAGGGGCTGGGGGTGAATCTGCTCCCACTGATGGATCTATACCTGCATATACCACTTTTCCTTACTTACCAGAGAAAGTTTTCTTCGTGCAAGTAATTACGCAGCAGGGCAGGCAGCGTGGTTTTCCAATCCGCCCGAGACAGGTCCTGCACACAGACAGAGCCTGCTGACTCCAACCGGACCCCGCACACGGCTGCATCTGAGTCATCTGCGTTTTGTGCTGATGAGCACACAACCGCTTGCTGTGATCCAGATGGAATTAACAGAGTATTCTCCTTATTTCTAATTGTTAGATCATCCTTTTCTAAACTCCAGCAAAGATGACGTGCAGACTAAGTCTCTTGGGGGTCAAGGCGGTTGTTTTGTTTGTATAGCAATTAGCACAGCAGGATCCCAGGCCACAAATGGCCTCCAAGGCTACATCTATACCATCATGTTAGCTCAAACCTCAGTTCTTCATTTCAGCCCAAACTTCCCAACTATCAACACCGCCTACACAGAGGTTTATACTCTGGCCTAGTCAGGAACATGAAGTGAGCTCACATCTCATGTAGAGACCAGCTCAGGCTTGAGCTGTGGTCCATAAACAGCACAGATGCAGCAGTTTTGAGCTCTTTCCTCTAACGGGAGTCACCCAGAAAGGCTGCCACAGGCAGGAACTGAAACTGCAGCTCTCCTGATACTCAGACCTAAGTCTTCACCATCTCAACTTATAGAATTATAGAATGGTTTGGGTTGGAAGGGACCTTAAAGATCATCTAGTTCCAACGCCCCTGCCCTGGGCAGGGACACCTCCACTAGACCAGGTTGCTCGACCTCACCACCGAGTGTGGTGCCATCGGCAAACTTGCTGAGGGTGCACTCTACCCCACTATCCGTGTCTCCAACAAAGATGTTGAACAGCACTGGTCTCAGTACGGACCCCTGAGGAACACCACTTGTCACTGGCTGCCAATTGGACATTGAGCCATTGACCACAACCCTTTCAGTGCGGCCATCCAGCCAACTTGAAAAGCAAAAACGAACCGGAGTCACATCTCAACATCACAACCTCAGCTCCTGGGAAAAGCTAGTGGAAAGGAAGGTGTACTTGCTAGATCATACTTGGATCAGCAGCGTACAGTGACTGCTAGCACTGTTTCAGCTAACACAGCAAGAAACATTTGTCTTGGGTGAAAGAAAAACAGTAGCTCAAAGAATCTAATGGACCACACGGGTTTTCAGAAAGAAGCTCTGAAAACCTCATTTGACCACACTAGTGAATCAGTGCAAACAGCACTAAAATAAGAGTTGCTTTCCCAAGCCTTCACTAAGAAAGCATGAGGCAACAGCTCCAGGAGGAGGATTAATAGTATGATCCCGATTCTGCCGCGTTAGGGGATCTCCAAGATCAGTCAAGTCTAATTCAATACAAAGTCTAATGAGATACAATGAAAATTAAAGCTAAATTCAGACAAGAAACAAAAGTCACATTACTGACTACATCACTAATTTAACCAGAATTATAGTGAAATCCCCAATACTTAGAGCAAAAGCTCTCTAAGAAACCACGCAATTCAAATGGAAACATTACTCCTGATGCAGGAATTACTGGCTGCAGTCTTTGACCTGTCTTACCCCTGACATCCAGATGGAATACTACAGGAGTATCCTGCTTTTCACGAGGACCTTGCTGCCCCAATTAGCATCTGAGCTCACCAGTCCTTTCAAGCAGACCTAGCATGTTCTTGCCACTCCCAGTTTCCATTTCTCCATGTATTTAATTTTCAAATTCTACATTATATATTTTGCCTGTGGCACAGTAGATCACTTACTCTTCTCCTATTAGCCCTTTCTGTTTAATTACAGTTTAATGCGAATTGATCTTTACATTAATGAGCCTGTAAAGAAGATTGATTTTCTTCAAGAGACTTTTATGCTCAGTTTGGCAGCAGAGTAGTCCTATTGATTTCGCTTTCCTCAGTAAATACGCTGCAGAGTGTCACTGCATCCTCTGTGAGTCAGCTAATCCTATTTCACACTCCTTTGCTCCAAAAATCCCTGTTCTGACTTCCTTGTTATCTGTGCTTACTCAGAGCAAGATCATGGGGCCAAAGCATCTCAAAGAGTTCTGACTGTTGCTAACATACAGCTGACTGCCGTGGGTCACTATCCCCTTTGTTCCTAAATGGCTGGGGGCTTAAAAGACTTACAGTGAAAGTTATTTTTAAGTGTTTAATCTGTTAACTTCCTTAATGCCTAGCCAGCTAAGGATGTGGCACAGAGTGTGTTCTGTTTACCACGCCTGCTGCAGAGGTCTGGTTAGCAGGTTGGAGCCCTACAGCTGTGTGACAGCCTGTGCTGGCGTGCCTGCATCAGTGGATGCTGACTGAGTCGGGCTGGCCACCTTGGAGCCAGCACAGAGGACAAGGATCCATCCCTGTCATCCCGTGAGGACATCCGAAAAGCCCCCCAGGATGCATTCACGCACATGCAGGTGGATGAAGCAGTGGCAGACAGGCTCCAGAGTGAGGGCTGAGCTTGTGCCTGCACAGGAGTTTGGGGAAAATCTGCAGTAACAGCCCAACGCAGAGCTGATTGCAGTTCAGCTCCTCCTCTCCCCCAGCTAAGAGACTCCCCGTGCAAGTTAGTGAGGAAGTTGGATATCAACAGACTCAGTTTTGCTGCAAAGAAATGGTTTCATTCCATCTTCCCCCTCCCCACCAGATCAGGTAACAGAGTCTTCTCGAGAGCCTACAGAGTTAACACACTGGAGTTGCGGCAGAACATTGGGAAGGGAAATCCTCAGCCAAGAGCATGTCAGTGAAAACATCCTGCCATCAACTCCCAAATGTCCAAGTCTAGGAACTGTAGCTAAATTGCAAATACTGTGGGAATTTCAGGCAAGATTCTCCTCTCAGCTACTCCGATGTAATTTCGGAATGAATCCAGATTCAGTCTCTCCCTCTCCCAGCTGAATTTCCTGGCTTTTGTTTGCACTAACAGATGTTTGCATTTAATGCCTGTCTTTATTTGGTAACCCGTGCATAGATTATTTTTCCCTTCTGTTCTATTAAAAGCCTTATCAAGTCCCTTATGTTTGCTCTTGTTGAGATGAACGACTTTGGCAGTATTTTCAACGTGCAAGGCAAACAAAGTGACTCTTCAAGGAATAATTAAACTGAACTAAACTTCATGGCAGTATATCAGGGCATAGCACGTTTGATACATATGCTATGCCTGCAACCATCTGCAGCCTAAAACATCTAAAGATTTGCAGAAAGTCTTGAGAATTCTCTCTCCAAAAGATTCCCACATGCTTACATATGGCCTATGGTCCACATGCACGTGGGGTCAAGCAAGTTTTGGGTGATGGAGAGAGAACAGGTATGGGAAACCCCAAGACAGGGAATGCAAAGCGATCAAGCTCACTAAAAAAAAAAAAAAAATTATGGAAAATCTGTCATACTGCCAAGCTCAGATTTCTTTCTCTCAGCATCAAAAGGAGAGAAAGTCTCTTCCCTACTTTAGGAAGAGCAGAAGATGAAGTAACTCATTCAAAAGGGCTGTTCTGAGTGACAAATACACAACCCTTGCTTTTATAATGCATTCACAGCCCTTTGGAAATACTTAACCACATGCAATATACAAAACCTACTTCAGAGGTTTGTGAGGTAAACACACTTCACACATTTCTAAACACTGGGAAAAAAAAAGAAAATGTATTTATTTTTCTTTAGCAGTAAGAATACACTGTAACACTATATACTTAAACATAAACCAGTTTCTCAGTACACAGTCTTCATTATGAGTCTTCACCCCGGGTTTGGTTTGGCAGCCTACCCAATTATTACTTCACAGATTTGCAGGCCAGAAGAAACCAGTATGACCATATAATCTGATTCCTTACATCACAGAAGGCTAAAGAACTTTACCCAACAATTTGCGTATCAAGCCCATTAACCCAGAGTTGAACTGAAGGACCATCTTTTAGGAAGACATCCAATTGATTTAAAGACTCCCAAGGATGGAGAAAACTTCACTTCCTCAGCAAATCATTCCAATGTGGGTTAGTCAGCCATATTGATTAAAGCAGGTACTTTAAAACATCTTTCAGATTATTTTTACCTCTGATAAAAATTAAAAGGAAATGCAAGGGGGGAAAAAAGTGGTATTCTCTTGAAAGAAGCTAAACAAAGAGATCCTTCTTGCAGAGGTATGACAGCAGCATTACAAATCCCACTATCAGAGTTATTTATGTGTAGCAGCTGAGGAAAGCAATACAGATTTCTGGAAAGTGATACTAAGCAGGTCTGTTTAGAATACCGTCCTTTTATCATTTGGCTTTGTACCTTCCCCTTCCTTCTGCACCACTCTGAAATTTCAGAGGAGCTGTAAATCTACTGCCTTCCACCAGTCATTATTCCTCCTTTCCAAACTGCTTATTTCATTTCAGGAATAAAAAACCCCAAAGCTCTAGCAATTTGGTCCTACGCCAATAGCTAAATTAATAGCAAAAATAACAACAGGGGCTTGTGAAACTCGGATCTTTTATAGACTTCGTGAGAAAGAAAAGCCGATTTGGGGGGCCTAAAACTATATCCTGGATGGTAAATTGTATGCAAGCTTTCCACCCATAAATCAGATTTCTGGAGTTTTTTGAATCCCAATGCATAACACACTGGGTTATGTGGCAGCCTGGTAAGCTCAGTGCAAGTGGCAGGCAGATGGCCTCATGTCAGGGGATTGTGCCTTGAACAAGGGACCCTGCTCAGGGGGAGTTACTGCCCAGCTCTGCAGCCAGCAGCCCCCAGATCACACATCCAGGCTTCACATGTGGTCACGCAAGCGGGGAGAGGCTGCAGGAGGCAGAAATCAAACAAGCTGGTTTCACACCAACTGCGTGCGACACATTTGACAGGTCTGATAACTGCTGAGACACAAGCCACCCCTCCACCCAGGAGGTGAAGTGGTTACTTACGGATTTAACAGAGACACTTGGTAGATCCAGCACCAACGATAGCAGAGGAGCACTTTGGCTCTTCACAAGCTCTGCAGGAACACGGTATACCCAAGAACCAGATCAAAGGCAACCATATCTCAAACAAAAGCTAAACTCACTTCACAACAGGAGTGAGATATGGACACCGACTTGAAGCTAAGATCCCTAAACTGAATTAAGACAGTGAGGGAGTTCTGCTTTGCATATTTTAACACTGCCTAATGGAAGAGCAGGAACGGCGCCAGTTCATTTCACTCAATTTTGTCCTTGATTTAAGCAACAGGAATGTATTTTTAGTCAACAGATCAAGGTTGTCTCAGTAAGTCTGAGCCTTTCGAGCATGAGCAGTCAATCACCTGGTGGCATGGACATGGGCATTTTCCCCTACAAGGAGAAGACAATCCATGGCAAATACAGGCACCTGCCTGCAACCACGCACTGCAAGGCCATGCACACTGGAAGCCATTGCTAAAATTGCTCAAGCCCTTTGCTGGAGTCCGTATTAGCTATAACCACTTCCCCTTCCCAAGAACTTGGGAGGTATCATGCATACCTCAGCAAAATTCCTTCTCGGTGTGCATTACAAGCAGACACATGCAAAAATAATTTTAGAAATCCGCACTCTTAAGGTACTAAGAAGTTTGATATTATAATGTCTTTATTCCCTTCAGCAGCGTTCTCAACCTGAGATCTTCAGTGGCAGATACACAAGGGCTCTCAGGTGTCTAACACTTCTGCAGGCACCTAAACTACCCAAGTTAGGAACTTCAAAGCTTCTGCACATTTAGACTTACAGTCACCAATCACTCTCTCAAAAGAAAAAAAAATAAAAAAGATTGAAAGAGACCATAAAAACAGGTCTGGAATCAGTTCCCTCAAAGATTAAAATGTGAATAGTCTCTGGCTTTAAGAGAAAAGAAGAAACGATCAGAACAGGACCAGAGAAAAAAAGAACAATAAAGGAAAGGTAAATTTCTGTACTCCTTTAAAAGCACAATTATGACAGAATGGTTGAAACCCCAAGGCAGATGAGAAAAAACAATTTTACTCAATATGCAACTAACCTGTGTTTAGTTTACTGTCACAAATTACCACTGACCATCAGCACAACATTAATCAAGACCAACCTCGCACAAATCACATGACTCCCGAAGATGTTTCTTAATTAAGGTGTTAACGAGCCCGATAATGAAGTGTGAAGAGTCAGCAGAAGTGGGTGGGGGTTGGCAGGAGCTAAACCTGCCCCACAAACAACAGCCCAAAAAGCCAAAAGCCGAAAGAGGGGGCAGCGACTTACAGGTGGAGGGAGCGGACACTGGAAGCAGCAGGTCCCAGGGAGGGAATGGCGGTCAGCTCGTTGTTGTTCAGTCGCCTGCAACACACAGAAATCAGTTGTTGACGCAAACAGCCTACAACCCAGTGTGCAGGAGCAGGGGATGGCCACGGCGCTTCCTTATCCCCCCTGACTCTTTGGGAACACTGACATGTTGGCAGAGGCCTTCATCTCAAGGGGTTTGCCCAAGTCCAAGTCCCACTTTATCCTCCCAGCCCAACCCTTTAATAAATGAGAGCCACCGTAACTGGTCCCACGGTATCTATTTTTATAAAAGCAAGGCTTTTTTTTTTCCTTCCTACCCATTCCATTAAGTGAAGCCAAGTGCCACCGAGAGAGGTGCTGTGCAACTCGGCCTGAGTTTCCACAGGGAGCTGAGCCTGAGAGAGGAGACTGTTGGCGCCCACGGCACAAGGCAGCCAAGTCCCACTGCCTCAGGACAATGAATTTATCCCCCTCCCCGAGCCCTAGCTCACCCCTTTATGCCAGGCCAGGGCGTGCGGCCATGGCGGTGGGGAATGGCGGCCTCAGGCCTCCTCTCCACACCAGGCCAAGCTCTGAAAATCCCGTAAAGGGCAGCCCCATGAAGCCAGCACCACACACAGACACACACAGATGGGGCTGGGCACAGTAATGCCACCAAAATCAGGTAACCTGCTCCAGCTGGACGGCTGGGGAGCACCATGCAGCCCCCTGGGACTAATGGCAATTGCAGACAGGGTCCTGCTCCTGTAAACGCTGGTACGAAAATGTCCCCCCTCAATGGCCTAATGTTTGAAGTGTTTTTCTGACTGAAAACAGATCCTTGCCATGTGACCGGCTCTTCCTTGGTTTAAAGAGCCCTTGTTTGTATGGTGAATTAGTCAATTAATTACTGTAACAGTCGCTTGTCTGGCTGCTTGAAAATTACCTAATTTCTTAGCCATCTTGCCTGCTCCCCCGCCGCCGCATGCTGAAGCCATTAAAGCCGAGCGGGGCAGCACATGGCGGCTGCCCAGGACCCCCAGCCGCCTCCGACGGCCTGTCGCTGGAGGCAGAGCCTCGGCCGGGTCTCTCCCCTCTGCCTCCTTCCAAATATTCCCCTCCTGCATCTTGAATAAAATCACAATTGGGGTGCGAGAAGCAGAGCGTCCCGCAGCGGGCAGGGGTGCACGGCACAGCTGAGCTGTGCTGAGCCTTGGGCATGAGTTGGGACAATCCTAAATTACCCCCTTTAAAACTATTTTTGGCAGGTGGGAAGAGAACAGCGATACATCCATCCATCCATCCCAGAACTTCCTTCTGATTCCTCCGAGACCAGGCAAGATATTTGATTTCACAAGGAGTTCCAGGCACTGCTGGGATAAAAGCTTCCCTCAGCCTCGGCTCTGCCTCCGACATTATAACCCGTACCTTAAAACGTAAGGGGAAAAAAAAAGCCAGAGGCATTGCAATTCAGCAAGGAGCTCCACTTTGCAACTAAAAGCTCATTGTTGTTCATATTACAGCAAGGTCTAGAGCTTTCAAAGGTACAAAGCAAGCTCGAAAGAGCATTAAAATGCTTATATTTGTGTCATGTTTTTATTAACATCCAACTGAGCATCTTTTGGAAAGGCACAGGAGCAGGAGGATAATTAGGCCCACCCTCCGCTAGCCTGGGTCAGCTCTGGTTAAGCAGCTCCGACACTGACCGGCGTCGAACAAGTGGTCAAAACCTCCTCTGACATAAGTGTGATTTTCATATATCAGCCTGCCGTCAGGTCAGAAGTCAGTCAGAAGTGGTTCTCCCACCTCATTTTCTCTCTTGGCTCACAGGCACCAGTTGCTGATGAAGAGCAGACAGCCAAGCTTAGAATTTGCCTGGGATTTCCCTCTCATCTTCCCCCATGTAAAGGAATAAAAAAAAGAGAAAATAGCAAAAAAACCCACCCCGAAACAGAACAACCAGGCTCAACAAATTTAAACTTTCAGTCTCCGTTCTCCTCCTCAGCCCTCCCCCCCTTTGACGACACAAACCTGCTGCCTCTGGATGCGAAGGCAGAGGAGGAGGGGGGCCACCCATATAAAATATTTACGGTCCAGTTGCCAGGCTGGTGTCAAGCTGAAATGGAGCCTGCTCAAAAATAGCACAGCTCTCCAGAGCTTTCAGTGAAAGGCACTTTAGAAAATAAAAGGTGAGTTGTTTGGAAAGAAATTTTAGCACAGTTACTACTTCTTTGTTACAAATGAGCCTGGAAAACCTGAGAGCTGTGCAACCATCACTTTCATGGATCCCATGATCCATATGACCTGAGGAAACCCCAGAAAGGACCACAGAGCCTACCCCACAGCTGCATCCTCCATCCCACTCTTTCAACCAAGGTACAAGGATGGACACACCCCAGAGGGAGCCACCAAAGGGGATGAGAGAAGACATAGGTGTCTGGAAGGAGGAAAGCAACGTCACACTCGAGCCCCTTCCACCTGAGCCTCCAGCAGCACAAAGCTACTTATTTCAGATCATGTGGGATCATGGGGTTTCATATCACTTTGAGCTACTAAATTTCATCCCACACAGATTGTAACTTTTCAAGGTAAAAAAAGCTTCTCAGAAAAAAACCACAAATAACTGCCTAAACCCAGGGAAAAGGAAAAAATGTAGGATAAACACAGCTATTACCTTATAACCATCTTGGTAAAGCAAACCAGAGCATCCAAGATAAGCTATTAAGTTTAAATCTTTTGGTTTACAGAGATATTCTTAAAATTAAGGGGAAATAAAAGGTTTTCACGATATATCACATTAATTATTCACATCCAGAGACACACACACAGAGCTCTGAGGCTCTTCTTTAATACTGAGGAACCACAGGCACCACGTTTGAAGCATCATGGGAGGTTTCAGGTCTTATCAATGCATCTATTATTTGGGGCAATCTCTTTCCCTGAGGGTGCCTTGGTTTGCCCAGCACAGCGCGTACAGCAAAACACTGATTTGCTCTCAAGACATGCCACAGCATGATGCTTATTTCATGAATGTTTGCAAAGTGCTTAAAAAAAAGAACCCAACAAAAAAAAACCCCAACCTCAGAAGGGAGATGCTCTGGCAGTACAGATGTGGTTCTCTTTGTGAAATGCAGTTTATTTCAGTGGTCTGTGGTTTAGCTGTTATTCAAAAGCAACCAAGATTGGTAGATAGGGCTTTTAATAGAGCTTCTCCCCTCACACTTTCCAGAGCCTGCCTTCCAGGCTCCGCTCCAGACCTCTGCCTCCCTTCCAGTCTCCCATTTCTGACTACTCCCTTTCCCTCCTACTCACTCCTCTGCTCTCCCTTTTCTCCCCAACCCTGCCTTTCTGACACAGCAAGCAGCTCTTATCTGCACCATTACTTTGCAGGCTGCATTGCTTACCTCCCCCGAACCCTGGTATCTTTTTTTTCAGGGAGCTGATTTGTTCAGTGCAGGGCTCATCCAGCTCTCCACGCCTGCAGCACTTTGCTCAAGGGAGCTCCCTACCTCAGGAATCAGAAGCCACACGCATTTCCCAGCCCCACGCTCCCTGAAGTCACATGCCTTCAGGCACTTCCACAAATAAAAGCCATTGCTAAGCCACAATCATGTTAGGATAATTCTAAAGTCTCATGGGATCAGGGCAGTGATTCTCTTCTTAAAGCACGGAGTAATTTAAGGCTTTCCACAGTTTAAAGAAAAGTTGAGGTCCTGTAGGCAGCATTTTGCTCACCTGCATCACTTTCTCTCCCCTCCCTGACTGCACTGTAGGATGATTACAGGTGAATTATTTGCAGTCCCTCCTGATGCATATTCCTCACTTTATCAGAATCCCTAGCAAGTCCCTGCTGTTAGCATAAGCAGGGGAGTCAGGGGCAATCGGACAGGGCAGAGATGCTACACTAATCCCCATGGTCCAATCCTGCAGACATCAGTCAGGCAGAACTCCCACTTGCAGCAGACTGGTTTGCCTATTTCAGAATCACAGGATCTGGCCCCTCCACAAGTCCCAGAGCCAACACTTAATGAAAACAGACAGGGGACAAGAGAAAATGCACGATATACACAGAGCACAGTATTGTTTCTGAAAGGAAATGTTTTCTCAGTTTCCCATGAGGCATCAGTAGCTCTTCAAACAGAGCCCAAACCTCAAGTATGCCAGCGATTCAACATTCAAATGCAAGCTCATTACCTCAACCCACCGCTTGCAATTTCAGTCACTTTCGCTTTTCGAAACCCAAAAATCAGAGCTCCAGGAATCACTGTGAGTAGCTGACAAGCACAGCTCCTCTGTGAGCGTAACTGCTGAGCATTACACAGATCAGGAGCTAGGAAATCCCACTATTCCCCAAACAAGGTCTCCTTTACCAGCAAGGGGGGTCTGGCACAGCCGCTCAGACCTGCACCAGCTCCTTCTCTTCCCCCACCAAAGCAGAAGACAGCTCTGCTGGTTTAGGCTCTCCTAGCAGACTTCAAACAGAATTTGTTCTGGTTCCAAAAGGCGCACAAACGCCGGAGAGGAGGAGACACAGTTAAGTGCTTTGTTATCCACTACACTACACCTTTGTTTCCTGGGAGATTTGGGTTAGGTTGGCATCAGGTATCACCATCCCGGCTGTTCTGCCTTGCTTCAGGGTTATCCTTTCAGCAAGGAGCTTTGTGTGTATGTTCAGGTGTGTTAGCTGAACTGTTCCCTCAGAGCATTGCACAAGACTGAGGGAGACAAACTCCAATGATTTCCAATAACAGCTACGCTGTTTTAATTGGGATGTTGTGTTCTGCTAATTGATTAGTTTAAAAAAAGAAACCAAACAGCACAGGTACAATATGGAGATAAAAACCTCCACATAAAGTCAAATCTGCTCATTCAAGTTAGTTACAGGAAGGTACCGTCTTAGGAAACTGTATACAATTTCCTCCTGGCCCACAAGCTGCCCTGGCAAAATACAATTAAAATCTTTGAAGGAATACTTACACTTCCTGCAGGTTCAACAGCCCTGCAAAGGCAGAAGGATCAATCTCCGTCAACTTGTTGTAGCTCAGGTTTCTGTTAAAATAAAAGACAGTGGGATCAGCACACTGCAGTTACCGTGCTCAGCAAAACAGTCATCTTAATTATTCTGGATTGCACTGGGAGGGTGGGTTTGTTTTTAGCAAGAGCACTTAAACATGGCAGAGCAGCACTTTTCTGCTGAATACAGGAGCGAGTTTAGTCTGTGATCAAAACGTTATCTAGCTCTCCCTAAGCTTCTTCCTTTTTTGCATCAGTGTGGTTTTAATTTGTCTCTATATTACACAATTACATTTATTATTCTTCTATTGGTTATTCACAACCACAAAACTAATCACAGATGAATAGGATATTTCCTGACAAATTAAAGTCTGAACTGAAACAATCAACAAACCTTCTGCTGAATATTTTATAGCTATATTCACCCAGGGTATTTTTTGTATGTTTTGTACATAACACGCAGTGGAATACACACACAGGTATGTACACTTACTATGTTTAAACATAAAATATATTCTATATTTTCTAACAAGGTATTGTTAATGTATCACTAAATGTTTTTTTAACCGGCAGTTAAAGCTTTCAGCCAGTCATGCAGTAGTACATGCCTTGGTCCTCAACAACCCCAACCGACACGTTCCAACTGCCTGACAGTCCCAATCTAGATCATGTTATGGCACTTCACTGACGGGTGGCAAATAGGTTGTGCTGTATTATCTGAAAACAGCCTGGTGGGAGAGCAGACCTGCCTCGCAGGACGTCCCCGTTTGGAAATACAGCCAGAGCTCAATGCGATCCTGGAAGGGACGCACTGCGAGGACTGCTGGGGACAGCAAACAGACAAAATAATGCAAATAAAGTACCGAATCTGAAAATCACAAGCAAGTGCTTTGCCATGCTCTGCTGTAGCATCATTCCGTGCAACAGCAGAGTCTCCCCTCCGAGATACGCACTATCAGCACACCGCACAAGACAGGTCAAACCTGTAGCTAGGGACTTACCGAGAGAGCACAGATCAATTAAGAGCAAGTGACTAATGATGCGGAAATTAACAAGTGGCTTAATTAACATGATGTATGCAGTGTTGGCATGTTCTTGTGAGCGTGTAGTCTAAAGAGGGAGGAGGCAAATTGATGGGCGGTAGCAAGAAATGCAACCGCAAGTGGTTGTAAGGAAATTGTGAGGGGGACCTACTTTAATTTTCCCCTGCTCCACACCCTGCTCTAGGATATTATCCTGGGTAAAATTCAACCCTCATCTCCTCTGCAGGGAGGTTACACCCTCTTACTGCACCTCTGAACATGACCCAAAAGATTCATGGCCTGATTTTAGATAAGCCCTCAAACATTCAGCTGCTTATTCAAACCACCAAGCCAGTCTAACTAGAAAACTGGCCAATCTTCCCTGTTTTGTGTATCTTCTTTGTTTTAAAGCTCTGCCCACAGAACCTGAGCAGGTCTGGAGCCTGAACAGGTAAACAGGACCTAAGTCACCAAGGCTCCTACTGTACTTTTACCCAAGGTTACATGACCCAAGAGCTGAGGGACACAAAGAAAAGGGCAGCTGCTAGAAGAGCACAGACAGAGACCTCCTGGTTTAATTGCTCCTGTTGGCCCATTGCACTTGGTGGCAATGCAAAGAGGAACCTAGGCCCATTACTAACACCGAGACTTGAAAGACGACGAAGCTCACCAACCTTGCATGATTGGAAGGAAGCGATAAATACCTCTTTTAAGCTAAAAAGCAATTATTGATGACTTGCCCTCCTACGACGCATTTATGGGAAGTCCTCAAAGCATTCACCCGCACACAGGAACCATTCGATAGTTCTCATGCACACACGGCTCTCCATCATTTCAGAGCAGCCAGCTCTAAAGATGGTTCCTTGCATTTTGCCTGAAACGTTCAATTTTTTGCCAATACCTGCTGTGAAACAAGGCTCTACAAATCAACAGCATAAGCTAGCTCTTAACAGGATCTAGACCTGAAGCTGCATAGGAGTGTAAAACCTAACCAAGCATCTAGTTTTAAAATATGCTGTCCTGTAAGCCCCTACTGTCTTTTAAAACACTCAGGAGACCTTTAAATCAATACCAGCCTACAGCAGATATCCATTTCACTATGAACTCAAAGGCATTTATCTAAATAAAAGTCAAACTGCAGTTTAAACTCAGAGTGCGTTTGAAAGCCAAGTCCATATTCATAGCACAATTACGAATTAAAGTGCAATTTGCCCACAGATTACATTACTACTTTTTTTTTTTTTAAACCACACAGCAAAATCAGGTTGGAGCTTGTCCCTGCCTGACGTACAGGCAAAAAGAGAAAATACAACAGGTAATGTCCTATAGGCTCAACACAATAAAGATAAAGCTGACACATAAATGCTTGTGACAAACTGGGGGGGAAATACAACCACGGTCATGACCGTGCATGAATGCATCTGTTTTAATGTATTTCTATGCCTTCTATTGCTGCAAATCTTTGCATTTCTTAAGGTAACATACTTATCCTCAAAACATTCCTCTGCTATAGGCTAAGAGGCCATTTTATGAACCGAGCACTGAGCATCACAGCCACCAAACTGATCATCCCTACACCTGTCAAAGGGAACAGATCCCTGGCTTAGCCTGTGTTCAAGCACCAAGCGATGCTGATGTGAACTTCAGAAGTTCAAAAGTGAAAAAAACAAAGTGCTTCATAAATTAAAGGATTTCATGGCCATGGTTTAACGTCACCCAAAGCGACTTTCTGACTGTTGTTGCAGCCATTGGAGAAGCCTGGACATCAAAGGCACTGCACAACTAGCTGGCTCTTTAACCGTATTTTGCTTGCTCCAGCAACAGAAAGACTTTCCAATGGTTGCTGCAGGGATACAGATGAACCCCACCTTCTTTGTACGCCAAAGTCTTCAGTAGTCCCCACACTACCCACTCCAACTGCCAGCTATCTGCACCAAAACACACAACACGCTGTTCAAAAGCCACCGGGGAAAGGAAAGCTAGAAATACAGGGTCAATGCAAAATAAACAGGAAGCTTGAAATTAAATAGATACACCAAAATAAACAGTTTACTCAATTTCTGAGACTAGCTGTATTTTAACTTACATTAAAATGCCCAGGAATTTCTAGCCTGAAGCACTAGCAATCAAAGGACGTGTTTCCCAGAACGCAGATCCCCTCACTAGACAGTACTTGGCATGCTAGTCACAGCATGCAAATGGGAGAAAGAATTAACGAGCTCCGATAGATAGATCATTGCGACCAGGAGTCAGGAAACCTCCATCTATTCCTGGCTCTCTTAATCTCCTGCTGGGTGACCGGGTCATGTCACATCACCTCTCCAGAGCTTTTGTTTCCACAGCCACCCTTTGTCTGTCTCGTCTATTTAGACTGTAAATAAAATTGAGGTAGGTATTGTCTCGGTTTAGCCCAATGCTGATGAAATGAGGCCTCAATCTTGGTTGGGCTCCAGTAATGCAAATAAAGAAGGGAACTCAAAACTTGGGGTCATGGGTGCATACGACACTCCCCCACCACAAAGCATGGGTCCCAAACGTACAGCAGTGTACGAAGTACTGCACGGGTTGTAACATCCCCGTCAGCTCAGCCTCTCCAGGCCAAGCAGATCAGCAATGAAGGTTGGTTGGAGATGCCAAGCTAGGGGGAACAACCGTCCCATCACTGAAAACTGACACATTTCTGCTCTCCCATAGCACAGAACGTGTTCCTTCTTGAAGAGCCCCTTGGTCTGATATCATGAAGTAGTGCAACAGCTCACTGAGCAAATTTTTCTGCCATTAGTATTCTAAAACGTCTTCTTCAAAGAAGACAAAGCCCTCAAAGAAGCCCTCAAAACCCCAAAACCTATCCTTTAGCAAATCAGCACTCCCCTAAACCATCTGAGCTATCTCAGGTGCTGGGCATCTCTTCAAAGTGGCAGCTTATAAAGTATCATCTACAGTGTTTGATGCCAGTCCAAGGAGACCGATGTCCTTCGTGTGTGGTCAGCCCATTTCCTGGAACCTGCATCTACATACGGGTTTAGCCGAGCCCACATGTGGGCATACCCATGGCAGAATCAGACTGCCCAGTGTCCTGCTTGCTTCCCTCCAGGGGCACATGTTTCTGCTGGATTACTCATGAGAGGATATTTTGATCCCTCCAAGGCAACTGTGGAAAGAAAACAGAATTCAACAGACAACCAACATAAATCCTGGACAAGAGCCTGGGCTGCAAGTTCAGGGAAGCATCCTACAAAGGTCAGAAGCTTCTACAGATGGCAGAGAAGGCAGAGCAGAGCCAACAACTTGAGTGGCCTCTAACTTTCAGATCGTTTTTTCCCTGGTGAACAGCAGCTAGTTTGAGCTTAATAGGGCTTTTAAAAAAAAATGTATTTTGACTTAATGGCATGAGAAGTGCCCTGCACATTATTTATCTATTGCATACTTCTTCAAGTCTTCCTTGTATTGGCTAATACAACAATGTAGGGTTTTTCCCCTGCAACCACTAAGATGCCCATGACTGGGAATGGAGAGCCTGTTAAATCAATATGGGAAGGGCCTTGTTCTATCTGTTCATCCATTCCAGCCTCTAAATAGGAAAGCAGTGTTTGCCTTTAGTTAGCATTGTGAAAGTGGCACTGTGGATCACTGAACACTGCCGAGACTGAAAGGAAAGCCTTGTTAAATAACCAGGTATGGAGCTTGCCTTGAAACCACCTCCCCAAAGTAATCATGCTGTCACATAAAGAGTCCTGCTTGCCAGCCAGGAGAGATCAGTCAACTCTCTGAACCACGAGATGCCAATCGTGCCTCCTTGGGCAAGGTGTGGGGTAGACCAGAAGTTCATGTAGAAGTTTTGGCTCTGCTTTGGAAACTTGGGCAGCGTGGAGAAAAGCCACCTCTCTTTTGAAAAGAGGCGCCCGGCTGGCTCGCCAGACAAAGGAATAGAGACATATGTGGCTCCTGGTCTCTGCTCATCATGATGGTGGCTGAATTCTGTTCAGCAAGGTGAAGGTTTCCGACCCTTACATCAAAACCATTTATCTGTCAGTGTGGAAGATTATGTCAAAAGCATTTCTGCACCTTTTGATGACAGGCATTGGAGAAAAGGAGGACGGCTCGAAGTCCTGCCACTGCCAACTGTGGCTTTCATTAAACACTTTGTCAACCATTGTCATAACACAACTTTTCATTGCTCTTGCACAAAAGGGAGCTGTGGGCCCAGAACAATCGAGCCCTGCAATAGAAATTCCTCTGGCTAATCTGTCGAAAGATAGCTGCCTAGTCCGCAGCTCACTGAATAGGCACCATCCTCTTCCCACATGTTTATAGATGGCTTTACAGCGCTGGAATGGAGGCCCCATGCACACTTGATTGGGTATGAAAAGCATGGCTGCAGCTGAATTAGCTTGGGGATGGGGGCCAGGGGAACGGGAGAGGGAACACATCGCCCATCCTAAAAGTACACAGCTGTGCAGGGAAGAAAGCGCACTCAAATTTATCTTTTAAACAAGCTTGTGAGCTCCCAGAGAGATGACAGAGTCCTCATAAGCACTGACATTCAAGGCTTAACACTGAAGCACAAAGCAATCAAAGAGAATGCGAGGATTTATGTGGTTGTATGGACTGTAGGGACAGAAAGAAGCCGCTTTAGTCCATTTATTTCTTCTCATGTGCTGGACAAGTCCAAAGTCTACTCCCATGAGATGAAAGCAGACAAACAGCTACTGCAGCCAGTGCCAGCTACCCACAGCTGCACTGCACAGCAACACCTTCCCTTAAATGGTATTTTTCCAGTTCCCCCTAAAATGAACGGCCACAAAATAGAGTTGCATAAGCCACCACAGTGATGCGAGTCAGAAGGAGCTTTCACATACTAGACATGCAGTCCTTCATTACCTTCTGGAGGATTTCTCACAGGTTCCTTTGAAGTGGGTGATGCACTGCCAGCAGCCCAAGTCTGGACTGAGGAAAAATCACTCACCCAACCCACCACAGCCATTCCCGGGTTTCCTCTGAATCTTCCTGCTAAACTGATAGAAAACCACAGATTCTTATTCCCCCTCAACTCCCTCATCACCCTCACCTCTATTCACATCTCTGGGGTGCCCATGGCTACGTCAAGCAGCCCTCGTGATTTCTTTTGCAGTGTACCCCAGGGAGCTCTGCCTGCCTGTGCAAGGCACCTAGTGTACGGGAGAAGGGACAGAAGTGTCCCACACCAAGCATCACCAAGAGTTACCTCCTAAAAGAGGTTAAGAGCAACAAAACACAGAGCACCAGAGGTGAACGTCCTGCCTGGCTGCTGTGAATGCTTTGGGGAGAAGGGGACTCTGCAGGACATGGGAAGGACAAGCAGCACCCATGTGGGTGAAGCTGTGCCCCATCACTGAGAGGTCCTGTTAGCGGCTAAGCCAATGTGTTCACTCAGGCTTTACTTATGCCCTAGCTCAAATTAGCAGCAGCATCATATTAGCTTGGGTTAATAGCCTGCTCATATAAGGGGCTTTATGTGCAGAAGGGAGTCAACTTAAGGGCAACCCTCAAGCCATAATATGAGCTAATTTGACAGTGAAGACAAACTTTGAGAGGTCATCCAGACACCAAGAAAAATGCACCATGAATCACTCTCAGTCATGACCAACACCACTGTCTAAAGGAAATTCCTGTAGCATGATCCCCAAAGAATCAATACCGTGCCGATTCCAGCAGATGCATGCAGTCATTAATGCAAAGAATACTAATTAAAACCACATCACTCAGAAGCATTGTGCCGGACTACAATTTAATTTAGCATGTGGTTGGTATGGTTGGGGGAATGAGGGAATTATCTTATCTCCAAGTAAAGTTCCGGGACACATTTTACAGCCCTGGCTCTTGCTCCTGCCCAGCCACCCTGTGCTCACAACTGTTCCTGCTCACAAGGGCGCAGAGACCACACATCTGGCACGTGAAGGTGCCCATGTGTAAGAGCCTGGTAGCCACCACCAGAGCTGGTCTGCTCACACAAGGCTGCAAACACAAATATCTCTATCATCGGTGGCCAAGGAAGGGCAGAGAAGCCCTTTGCAGGAGCGTTGGGTAACACTGCCCTGCTGCTGGGGCTTCTACATCTCCTACAACAAGGACCATTTACCAGTTTATTTGTCTCTTTAAAAAGGGCAGTGTCAGGTTATTTCAGGCCCTGTTTGGTTTACACAAATGTGTTTTGACAAAACCCAGGATCCCATTTTCTCCTATTTAATAACTTTAGCTAAACAAAAGTGAAGTTCTTTTCTGCCCTTTTTTTTTTCTTTTATTTTGCTTGGAAGACCATCTCCAAACACCCCAAATATTTTAAGTTGGTTTGTTTGTTTGGGTTTGGTTATTATTTTTTTTTTAAAGAAAGATTAGCTTCCACTTAATCTACATAATCACACATATGCAAACACACCACAATGTAAGTGCAAAGCACTTGGGTAACTCAGGTGCTTATGGACCCCTTGCTATGTCTCTGCAACATCAGGAGACGTGAGGATACTCATTTCACCAGGGCTTGATCCTGGTCCACTCAACAAGAGTTTTTCAATATTTCAACTGCTTCACGCTCAAAAAAAAAAAAAGGTAAAATGGGATTTCAAGAAGTGAAAAAAAAAAAAAAACAACACTTGCAGCAGCCACATTGCCCACAGTTACTGCGCTACAAACCCTCCCATTAGCATCGCATGTTCCTCTGCTCCTAGTAAGATATCCCAGTCAAAGGGAGTACTGTACACAGGGAACGGGATGCTGCAAGGGTTAGAGCAGGCAGTATTTAATTGCAGCAATTTTTCCCCACTTTATTTGCTGCTTCTATTAAGTTGCACTGCCTGAAGGAGACCGATCCTCTCCAAAACAACACCGAGCCATCAGCTGCAAGGATTGCCTCAAAGCAAAAACACATTTCAAAGGGGGCACGGACATCTAAATATAAAAGCCTATATTTAATTTAACATAAAGCAATCTGGTTTGCCACCTGTGACAGGTAAGGAGTTGGAAGGAAAAGCAGGATGTGGAAGTTTGGTTTTTTTTAACCCACAAATAAAACTCCACCCTTCATCTGCCCAAACACCCATAGGGTTTGTTCTGGCTTTATTGTTTTTAATTAAAAGTGCTACCTACTGTCAGGAGAAAGACATACCCTAAAACCAAAACCCTGCGAGTTGTTTGCTCCACTGCATAAGAGCAAACTCACCCTTTTTCTAATTTGATGGCAAACGTCTTTCTCAGCGATTTTTGCCTCCACAAGGCAAGGCGCAGTGTCTGAAACCGCCGAAGTGAGGGCTGGAGGCCCAGCTCATAAACAAAATACTCATGAAACAAATTGCTCCTGCTCCCATCACCACTGCGTTCCTTCGGTAAATCAATAAAGGCCATGACTTCTTTACTAACATTTTCAATTAAGGTTCCCCACTGTGTATTCAACATACTAAACCGATTTATTGAGGATTAACAACTCCATAATTTACTATACGTGTCTACCTTAGAACAACTGCTAAGCCTCCATTAACTGATAACAAGAGCTGCATTGATAAATCAGCATTAAGCGCTATTTACAGTTTCAAAAACTGCTACTTCTGCAAAGCAAATATTTCCATCTGAAAGTTGTGCAATTTTTCACAAGTACTCGCAGCAGATAAACCATGTTAAACCTCTGGCTTTTTCAAATGCTTGGAAAGACCCACCGCAATACATTCAACTGCTGGCAACCTCACCCTCCCACCACATGACTTTGCAAAATCCAGCTGTGGGTTACAGGTCGAGTGCGGATGGAAAAGAGGGATAATTCAGAAACTCCCCAAACACTGTTCAGAAGTTTCCACGGTTTAAGAAAACATCCGAGGTCAACAATCATTCAATAATATCCAATAACCCATATTTTTAAGATACGTTTTCTCCTAAAACACAGACTTGTAACGTGCACTGCTTTCTTTTGGGAGAGTTTTCAACCAAGTGGTTTCAATCATGATTTCTGGTGAGCTCAGAGTGCTTAACTACCCAAACAAGACATTTTTCTCCGCGCTCCAACACCGCAGTTGATTTATCAAAAACATTAATCCAGTAAATGCATCACCGGGCACAGCTCTCACAGTGGCACTGATCATGGACCACTGATCATGCACCACGTTCATGGGAAGGGAGAGCACCAAACCCCGATGCTGAAGTTTTGGGACACATCTGGCATCGTCCCTCTGTGGGGCCAGTAGTAAGCAGGGCTTGGCCATCCCTGGTCCAGGGACAACACAGGTCACGGCATCGTCCAGCCGCTCCGGAGCAGAGCCCGGTCAATCATTAATGGTGGGGAGAGGGCAGGCAACCCGCTCCTGCGGTGTTTGCTCAGAGCTTCATTCTCTCCTGGTTCTTCTTATTAATAGTTAATCAGGCAGGACCGATCTCCCCCCCAAAAACACGCAAGCTTGGAAGCGGCACAAAGGAATATTTGTGTGCTGGTTAAAACCAGTCAGGCAAAGAGGTGGTGGTGGTGGGGAAAGTCTTAGGAAAACAGCATGCAGATTTTTCCCCGAGCATGGAGGCTCACCAAGTTGCTTTTGCCTCTCCTGCACTTGACACTGCTTTTTAACACTAAAGTAGGGCTGCATCTCCTCCCACCCTCACACAGCGGAATGCTGCAAAAATAGAGGCATTTCCCAGAAAGAATCTCTGTTCTCCCATTCTCTATCAGCCCAGGCTGGCCACCCTACACCACCGTTCCGCTGGTGGCTGCTCCTCATCAGCCACCCAGTACATCTGCTGTACCATCATCTGAGAAAAAGCTCAGGAGATCTGTTGACTTGAAGGTCTCTCATTAGATGTGCTGCAGAGTTTAACAAGCTCAGTGCCCAGAGCCAAAGTAGCCACCTTGGGTGTACCTGCCAGGACAAGAGGTGGTGGCCACCTCTACCAGCTCTGCTCCCCTCTTCCCACCTGGTGGCAATAACCCTGGTCACACAAAACACCTGGACAGCTCTGCAGCTTTCTACAATGGAAGTAAACCTCTTTCTGATCCTAGCAGCAGTCCAAGTGGAATTATAACATTGGCTTCCAACTGGAAGAACATAGATGCAGATTAGAAATCAGGAAGAAAATTTCACTGTGAGGGTGGTGAGACACTGGAACAGGTTGCCCAGAGAAGCTGTGGATGCCCCATCCCTGGAGGTGTTCAAGACCAGGCTGGATTGGGCTTTGAGCAACCTGGTCTGGTTGCTTCCACCAGGGAGGTGGCCCTGGGGTTGGAACTAGATGATTTTTAAGGCCCCTTCCAACCCCAACCATTCTATGACTCCTTGCTATGCCCACCATAAACTTACTCAGTTTAACATCCACCCTTTTCAATAGCATGGACTGAAATGAAGATGCTGTCTGAAGCTGAAGATCTTGTGCCTGGACAGGAATGTTGTTTATAACCTCAAACCATCAGCTAAAGGACTGGTTACCTATGGGGCAGTCAGCCCTGTATGTTGCAGGGCCAGCTCAAATCCCCTGGAGGTGTGAAAAAACACATAGCTCTCCATTTTCAGTTTAAAAATAGTTTTTCCTTTGTAATAAAGAATGGCATTTTAAGGGCAAAACATGCACATTTTAAGCTACAAAACCCCTAAGCTGGCCATCCTGGCTGGAGGTGTGTGGTTTACACAGGCATCCACCCTTTCTCTTTTCAAGTAATCAATGTCCAATCATAATGCACTTTAATTCCAAGCACTTTTGTATTGCCAATAAAGCACCGAGCAATTTAATGGATTTCTAACCCCAAATTGGAAGCTGTACTGCATCCAACTGACTCAATTTGTTCAGTCTTAGAGGAAGCCCTGGAACAAAATGCTAGAAATAAAACCACATGCACTGATAACATTACAGAAATAGATACACCAAGAAGCAAATGTTCTGTCCCTTTATTCTATCTGACCTCCAACCCGTTTTAATTGACCTTCAAGATGGAGAGGCTGCATTTTAAAGAAACCATTTCCACCTAGATCAAGAGAAATAAAAGCCAAGCTATATATAATGCATTTGCTGCAAAACAAGGCAAATAAATCTACCATGAAACTACCTTTCACTTGGCAATGAAAAGCCAGAAGAGACTTTCAAGTTAATTTACTCCATATTTTAAGTCCTAAGCAGAGCTATTCTCCCTGATAAGCTTCCTTCCCTGCACACAGCCTGAAAACAGCAGAGATGGCTTCCTCTACCCTCACCTTATCACAGACTAGAGCACTTGATGACAGACAGCTGTATTATCACCTCTGATAGCAAGGGGCTGAAACAGCACAGAGGCAACAGTGTGATGCAGAAACTTCCAAATTGTGGTCTACAGTGGCAGGTCAAAGACCATTTGACATGGTAGAGTGACATACCTCCAGGAGATGCTCTTTATTTTACAATATGCTATAGAACACTATACTCCTGCCCCAGAGTTAAGAGCAGGGTCACCTATCAGAACTAGCATTCATACTTTCTTGGCATAACTCCTGTACTGGTGTTTACTGGTGGGACAGCAACAGGACAGCTGCATGAAGCCAAGGGGGAGGCTGTATCTATTGCTGCTTTCATCACATGCCAGTCTTCACATACCTAATATACATCAGAATGGCAAAAATAAGTTATTTAAGTGGGA
Organism: Tringa tobata; assembly: GCA_033628505.1. NCBI lineage: Eukaryota > Metazoa > Chordata > Aves > Charadriiformes > Scolopacidae > Tringa > Tringa tobata. Next base: position 951,471 of record JAHREE010000562.1, read on the forward strand.
ATGTTCTTAACACATGTACATCTGAATTTCACTATGTGAATTTACACATAGATATATAGCCATACACACACACAGACATGTACATATCTATATATGCATGAGGCAATACAGCTATGGTGATGAACACAGGGAGAAAGGCTTTATCATAAGAGTTTGGGACAGCTGTACAGTTTATGACCAAGTTGTGAAGAACACTAGTAAAAATCTTTATTACACTCTGCCCCAGCATACAATGCCACATCTTTTACAGGAGCACTATTTAAAAAAAAAAAAATGTTTGAGAGCTTTACAGTTTTTATTGGTGCTGTTTTTCAACTCCTTCCACTTATAAAGCCAGACTCCTTTATTAGTGCAACTCAAACTGCTGAAAGACTAAGAGAGAAGAAAAGTTACAGCTAATTTTAGAAAGTTCTTCAACTGAGCTTGCTCTTCCTGAAGTCTGATATCTCAGGACTTCCCAAGATGAAAAGACAGCCCCTGCTTCCAGTGGTTGCAGCTTTTTGTTCTTCAGGTCTCTCAACCTTTCAGGAGCCCTGGGCAAAGGGGGCTGTGGGCAAAGCAAAGATGAAGCAGCCAGTTAATGAACCCACACTTGCTTCTCTCCATACTCCTGGTCAGGGCACTTGAGCTAAGCTCAAACCCTGCATTAGCATCAGTCAGGCGCCGAAGCTGAGCACACGTGTCGCCTTCAGATCAGGAAGGTGTTTTTTTTTCATCTACTTCAAAGGGCTATGATGTACTTCACTGGATGGATGCCTTGATTTATTATTCAATGAACTTCCTCAGATTTGCGCAGTTTCTCAGCTAAAAGCATCACAGCTAATTCAAAGGGAGGGCAGATGTTAAGGTTGAATCGAGGAACAAACTTCCCCTTCTATAGATTTTTATCTTTTCCATGTTGTATGGGGTTAGAGGGATGGGAAGGAGAACATTTCCCTATTCTTTTGCTACAGGAAGCAATTAAGGACCCAATCTCTTGCAAAACTGCTGGATTCAGAAGGTATTTGGATAAGCTCATTTCATCTGCTTTTAACTATTATTACTGGAACCATACTGCTCCACTTGGCACTTGAGATCAGACTTTTTTGTTATAACTATCTTAGCTTTTGCCCACCAGAAGGTGTGCATATGCCAGCAAAGGCTCCAATCCCAGCTTCAAGAACAGGGAACCCCTTCATCTGAAAGAGGGCTTCATCCAACAACAAATTCTGAAGAAAGACACTAAAAGAAAGCCAGATCCTTCCCTCTTAATTCAGATCTGCCCTACCCAGGCCTGACCCAAAGTAGATGCCATCTTAAAACCGCCTGACGGTCTCTGAAAAATAAATAAAAAGTCCTATAAAGAAACTCCACATGGGTGGCCACCTGGCTGCACTGAAAATAGAAAAGTTAACACTAGAATTAGGCCAAGAAGAGAAATACCGTTTCGCTCTTCCGAGTGGTCCTTGCGAGCCCAGGCGCCGTGCCAAGGAGCTCACCATTCACTACTTGCACCGCACCTCTCGGGGGGCAAAACACACATTGGCTTCACACCAACGCCTCGCACTCCAAAAAGCACTTGTTTGAAAACCATGAATGCAGAAGGTGCTCCCAAGGTTTGTTATTGCATGGGGAGGGCTACAGGTGTGCTCACTGCTTGGGGAATTCAAACCATGTCCTTTTGAGAGCGGATAAATTAATCTCTACAAAAAGAATAATTGGAAAATGTGTCTGTGTTTCATTGTAATCAGAAGATGAATTCTTGGGGCTCACGGAAAGCATTGCTCAGATCACAGATGGCAATGGAAAAAGAAAAGCAGCACTTAATGTGCAAAAAATGAAGCAATGCTGAGATGAACCATGATGGAGAACCCAAGGCACCCCACAAATGGGGTCATGGGAGAGATGATGAAAGAGGACACATCCAAGGAGACCAGAGGGTAATAGCACATCATGCGGTTGAAAAACCACAGGAAAGAAACAAGTGTGGTAGGGAGTTACATGGGTATGATGCCACCAAGAGGAGATACTGCTTCTCCTTCAGGCAGGTGACAACCTGGCTGTCAGCGGCACAATATTTATTCCTTCCTAAACCCAGGCATTGTCAGAAGCTGGTTCCTGGGCTTAGACGAGGCCACTGACCCGCAGCAGCATGGGAGCATGCCCTAACACAGACTCTGTATTCCAAGCCTGGCTTGACTACAACACCACCACATGAAAAAACACATTTTCCTCAATTTGTCACAGCAAGTGAGGTATGAAACAAAAAACTTTCTGAATCTTCCAAACAGACAGGCTCTCCCCCTGAAGTCTTTTGCAAACCAATGAAAACTGTGTAAAAATAAGTTGTAGTGCTTTTTATAGGGGAAAATAACTCTACTGCAACTGGAAACACAATCTAGCTTTTCTCTAACAAAACCTACAGGAAATGGCTCTGCAAAAGTTAACTAAGTGATACTGAACTTTCTCCAGAGTGTTGTATAGGAAATAACACTGCAGAAATGACTGTCTGATTTAACCTTTTGTCCAGACTACGCTACAAAGCCATACTACAGAGGTATCTGGCTGATGTTAACAATCCTCTGGTGTATTCTCTAGAACCGCAGCAGAGAAGGCAGGTTCTCTCACACATGCTCAGCAAAACACCCTTGCCACAGCGCAAAGCCCAGGCAGCCAACTGCTGATGGAAAACAGAATTTTACCAGTTTTCCCTTTCTGTGGCTGGCAGTTAGGGTTTATTTTGTTGTTTTTTTTGTTTTTTTTTTTTTTTTTTAAAGATGTGAAGTAGTAATGTCTGTCCTGCAGTGCAAAGAGCAGAGCAGATGCCTGCATTCCAACCCATGCCCAGATTGGCAGTGAAGACATACCAAGGTGTCCCATTTTTCCTCCACCATCTGGCCGACCATCCCTGTTTGTTAGAGACCTCATAATGCAATACCATAGCATTTCTGGGTGAAACCCCTTTAGCATCACATTTCTCAGCTCCACCACTCTTGCTGAGCTTCTACCCCATTACTCACCACCTCCACCATCCCAGGAGGGGCTGCTTCATGCAACAGCAAGCCCAAGTGAAGGATCTTTTACTCTCAGGGCATCTCAGGAATGGCATGTCTGCCAAGAAATCTGGTGTCAATATTTGCCTGGAGCTCTGCAATCACAATTACACAAACTGAGCCAGGCTGCCTTCCATACCTTCTCCCCCACCATCCACATGCTCCAGTGTGGAGAAGGTGTTGCTGCAAAGACCTGAAACAAGTCTGGTTTTCAGCCTTCATTTCTTTTAGAAAAAAAAAAAGGAGTCATATAACCTCTATCTCCTGAATCCCCAACATCTCACTCAGTCTTTGCTTTCCATGAAATACGCTTTATGGGGAAGAAAAAGGTAAGGAAAAGAAACCAAGGCTTTTCTACATTCCCACAAAGCTTGGGTTCCTATATAATTATTTTAGCCAGGACAGAGTTCAAGAGCTATGGGACACATTTACTGCTTGATCAGATCACCAACAGGAAACCATTTTATGGTGGTGTTTGGTTTTTTTTCAGCAAATTTGACACAACCACCAAAGTTGCTCCAAGACAACAAAAAAACACCAACACACAGGGGCACGAGCCAAAAAATAATCCGTTTAGAGCAAGGATGCAACCCTCGGTCCAGGAGGCTCACAATAAAACACCCCACACAGCACAGCACCAATTTCAATATACCAGATTGACTACTGGGAGGGAAGCCAGTGCACAGCAATACTGCAATCAGCCTCAGGAATTAGCTCTAGTACCTGGGTTGTTTTTTTTTTTTCCCCCTGCAGCCCCACACTTACGTCAAGTCACGTGAAAACAATTACATAAACTGTACCTTTTCCATGAACACCTTCTCTGGGATAAAGGTTCTCATTTTACTCCACACAAAGAACACTCTCCACAGGTTTATAGGGTTTAATTGCTATATGAACACATAAAAAGTGTCCAAATAAGTCTATTTAGTGGTTACACATTAACTATCATACACCTCTAGGCTTGTGTTACCCACCTATTTGCTAGATCAATAAACTGCTTGTTAGTAAACTTTTTTTTAAAACATTGTTGCTGCTGAAAATGTACTGTTCCTGTTTACTCATAACTTTATGAAATTAACTGGAAACTCCTACCTGCATCTGAAGTTTTCTGCTTTGGTCTGCTGGGGAAAAAGCAAGCTGGTTCTCAGCACAAAGAATCAAAAACATTATCTCTCCCGTGCTCAAAATTGGATGCTGGCCCACAAGGTAATGCAAGAGCAGTGCAGCTTGGGGCTGGGAAGGACTTGGGTGCAGAAAAATGTGTGCATGCATGTGCCTGCAGACAGAGCTCCTCCAAACCCAAGGAGAATAAGCCTCTAGAAGACAACATAAGCCTGGGCAGCCAGGAGCAGAGAAGCTGCTTACATGAGGGAGCATTAGTAGGGGGTTTAGGAAAGAATACACTCAAAATACTCCTACCGGCAGTCAAAATTAAGGAAATCATCTTCAGTGAATCCACTCCTCTGCCATTCACCTGCCACTGTCCTACCCTTACCCCATGGGGATCCAACAGGTAAATTCGGCCAGCTGAACAGCAGGTAAGGAGGTGGCTGCCTGCAGCCCGTGTGCTCAACAGCAGCAGATGGGAGAGCATCAAATAAAACCTTACCATAAGGGACTTTTGCCTGAATGAGCCAGTTAAAAGCTCTGCCAGGCTGCCTGCAACAGCAAGCCCTCTGTGATGCTCCACACACCTCCCTGGAGGAGGGCAGAGGAGCACCAGCAACCTGGGGCATCTGCAGATGCCCTGATGGGCCATCAGCCCATCTGAGACAAGACACATCCAGTTGCCAGCAGGGACACAAGGTCAACTCCCCACCACCACCTCCTCCGGGATGGGGGAGAGGGCAAGAGAGACCATGACAAAAAGTCTGAGAGCGATTCAATGGTGATCAAATCCAACTATTTCATAGTTCCTGGTATGGCCAACCAGCTTCAACAGTCTCCATGCTTCACTGTGAAATCTCTGTGATACTTATGACAAGTTTGAGAATGGCTCTTCTGCCACTTTTTTTTTTCCTTAATAAGAAAAATGCAGAGTCTGGAACTCCAGAGAGGCACTTTGACATCCCAGTGTCCTTCTCCAAGCACCCACCGAGTGCTATTGGAGTGGGCAGGGGCACCAGAGCCCCAACGGTTGCATCCTTCCAGGGATGGAGAACACCTCTAGCTTTCTCCCGCACAAGGAAACCTCTCTTCTCCCACGCTCCTTCGCAGACCCGCTTCCAGGGGGTGGGGGGGCCGGACAGACAGCAGGCACTTCGCACCTCCCCACCATAAACCTGCCCAGAGCAATTACCCGGCCCCGCTCCAGCTGGGAACACATTGCTGCCTAATTTATAGCCACAGAGCCACAAGGGCAGCGGGCGGCTGGCCCCGGGGGCTGGGGGACAGGCAGAGAGAAGCCAAAGCCCCACAACAGCGGAGGAAATGCAGACGCATGGAGGGGGG
>JAHREE010000562.1:957053-975888 GCA_033628505.1 Tringa tobata
CCTGCCCACCCACCCCCTGCCTGCGCCCATTAAAAAAATTAATCCCCGTCGTAAAAAACTGGAGCACAGCCTATATTTCAGGCCAAATAATAAGGGGAGGCCATTATAAATAAGGAATCACTTACTATTGAGAGGGAGGGGGATTATATAGGATATTTAAATTAAAAACAAACTGCACAAACAAATAACACCCCCCGTCCCCCCGGCTGCTGCAGCCCCACATCAGCTGCCTGTTCTGCACGTGTTATCTGCAAACCACGGGCAAAGCAATTCCCTGCTCCATATCGTTTCACAATCTGCTCGCTCTGAACCTTACACTACGTCAGGAATTAAACAAACATTTCCTCCTTCTTCTTTGGGGTTTCCCCTCCCCTCACCCAGAGCTGGGCTCCAAAGTCCAGCCAGGCAGCAGGCACGGGGTCGAGGTGTAACTGCCAGCTCAGGGAGCTCAGCACGCTCCCCGCCAACTCCTCGGAACAGATAAACGCACCAAAGCCACCAAATCTCACTGTTTATCATGCAAAAAATGAGGAACGGTGCAGGAAAGACTTGTTCAAGACCCCTCCTGGAGTATTGTGTCCATGTTTGGAGTGCTCGGCACAAGAAGGACATGGACCTGTTGGAGAGGGTCCAGAGGAGGGCTACAAAGATAATTATGAGGGCTGGAGCACCTCTCCTATGAAGGCTGGCTGAGAGAGTTAGGGTTGATCAGCCTGGAGAAGAGAGGGCTCAGGGAGACCTTACAGCCTGTTCTAGTACCTAAAGGGGGCTACAGGAAAGAAGAAGAGGGACTCATATAGTGACATGGGGTAATAGCTTCAAATTAGAAAAGGGGAGATCTACATAAGACACCAGGAAGAAATTTTTCACTATGAGGGTGGTGAGACACTGGAACAGGTTGCCCAGGGAAGTTGTGGATGTCCCATCCCTGGAAGTGTCCAAGGCCAGGATGGACAGGGCTTTGAGCAACCTGGTCTGGTGTGAGGTGTCCCTGCCTGTGACGAGGGTTTGGAACTAGATGTTCTTTAAGGTCCCTTCCAACCTAAACCATTCTGTGATTTTATGAACACGGAGCTGTGGACACATGTTCTCATCCCAAACAGTTCAAACTGGGATGAGACCAAAGGGGTGGGAAGGGCAAGTGAGCTTCTGCCAGGCTGGAGGAGACCCAGGGGCAGGCAGAAGAACACTGAGATTGCTTGAGTCCATTGCTATGGCAAATACTCAGCCCCATCCACTCCCAAAATACACCATGGACAGCCAGGAGGAAGGAGGGCAATATTCAAACACAATGCAGAGATAACAGGAAAATTCTGCTGAAGTCAATTATGGCTTTACCCAGCCCCGGAGAGAGAAATTCTCAGGAAACCAGACTTCACGTGCCTGTTTCTACACAGATTACTGGCAATTTGGAGTAACTGCAGCAGAAAAGTTTGATAAAAAGTCTTCTTTTAATCTGTCAGTATTTCCAAATGTGTTTATGTTACAGATGGGGGATTCATCTGCCTTAGAAAAAAAAAAGACACAAAGAAAAAACCACGCACTACAAGGGCCATAGCAGGGAACCAGCAAAGTAAGAGCATGAGATAAACCAAGGGGCTGAACATCAGGAGAACCAAGTCAGGTTGGGTGAATTTTTGTGTGGTTGCTGCTATTTAACACCAATACCTCATTAAAATTTGGGATAAAGGAAGCTTTTGTTAACGACCTGCTCCTTCCCTCCCTCCTGTACCTTCCCTGAGGGTTTTGAGATCACATAAAAAACACACATCCCCAAGCTCCTCAAGGGAATTTTTTCTTTTCTCCCCAGCAAAGCCAAGGCTGACAAGACTTGACATTCCTGAAATGTTTAAATGGGGGGAGAGGGAGAAACAACAACATTTTTTCAAACCCACTTTATGCATCGGAGACGAGCAAAAACTGGCCCAGGGCCAACTAAAAAAAAAATATTTAAAAATATTTGCGAGATCATCTTAAATACTCCCAATGTTCCCGATGGAGAAAAAAAAAAGTCCCCGGCTGCACAGAGGACACAAGCCCCCGCGCCAAATACTGCACATTCCTGGAGGGAGCTGCGGAGAGAAGAGACATAATCGAGGCGATTGACAAACCACCGCACACGACTGCTGGTCTGTCCCCGACCGCCCCGTGGGGACGTGCCACCACCAGCACTCGCCCACAGCAGGTCTCAGGCTCTGCAGTGAAGCCCCCCATGAGAGGCTGGTGGGGACCAGTCTCCCCTTCCAAGCAGGCAAAGAGCCCTTAAAAATAAAAACCACCAACAAAAAACACATCCCAGGGACTTGGTAATGAGCACGGGATCAAGAAACCTGGTTAACAGAGGCAAGAGCCAATATATCCAATTTCTGCCAAATATCAGGAAAAGCATACCACTACCAGCAGCCATTATATTAATTAATTAATGCACCAACCCACGTTGTAGCTTTTTCCAGGCTGGGATTTCACTTGCCTGATGCTGCGGGACAGAACTGGGCAAGGAGAAGGGTACAGATGGAGCACTACAGCTCACAGTAAAACCCACTGAAGGTGATACAAACCAGATGTGGACAGTAACTCCATGTGCTCCGAGACATATTACGACTTCATGTGCCAACCACAGCACACCAGACACCTGAGAGCAAGCACTCATACAGCCAAACCCACTTGAGAGAGGGGAGCATTTCAAGGGGTACAGAATGGGTTAATGGGACCCCATCCCCTGCCCTGAGCTCCACCGGCCAATTACTCTTCCTCGGTTTACTAGCACAGAAATTTGGGCATCAAAGAGGACCGCAGTGTTCCACTTGTGCAATAAACTCCTTTCACCAACATCACTTCACACTTTCCGGAGTGCAAAGTTCGCGCTGATATTGTTGGCTTTCTCACTCACTGCTTTTTGGCACCATCCCGCTTGCTTGGCTGTTCATTAATATGCAATCAGTACATTAAAGGCTTCGTTCCACAGCCCCAGCTAGGCTGTAACCGCCTTTCCCAGCAAGTGCTGTCTTGTGGGGGACAGAAGTGCAAATGTGCGTAGGTGCTTCTAAATACTCAAAATTAAAAAAAATCCCAAGCCCCATATTCTTACCAATTGGGTTTTACAGAACAAGGGATTATCACCATCGATGCAAGTGGTGTCCAGAGAAAACTTGGAAACTATACTGAATTTACTCTCATTATGCTTCACCCCTTTATGAAGGAGTGAATAAGGTTCACTCTTACACTTACACTAAGGTTTTTTTTTGCACAATTTACACAGCAAAGCCTGCCTGAATGCACTGGTGATAAAGTCTCCACCAGTTTGAATGCTTGTAGCTGGAATGCTGTGAACAGTCTGTCGTTCCCCCCACTCCAAAAAAAAAAAATCTCACCAGTTTTTTTCAGCTAACCTCTAATCTTCTAGATTTGAGCAGGAAGCAGGACAGCCCTGCCTCATTTACAGTCACCGCAGCTGCATGGAAAACCCTGTCACCATAGATCAAAGTCATTTCTGCTCTTTTGGGAGCACTTGCTGAACCCCTCGCTCCTGCCAGCTCCATCGATGCTCCATCATTCCTGGACCAGTCCACAACACCCATCCCAACCAGGGAACACACGCAGCTTAAGTCCCCTCATGTTGTCTCTACAAAAAAAACCCACACCAAACACCCAAGCTATCAGCTGTTGGCAAACGAGCTCCACAATTAAACACCCTGTATTTACTTCACAGCTTTCTCTTCTCCCTGGGCTTGATCACTGCAGCCTCTGGTCCAGTCTGTCTCCTCCTGGCCCACCCAGCATCACCTCCCGCCCTGCTTTCCAAACAGGCACAGAAAAATCACTCCAGCCTCCCTTAATACGCTATTAAATCCCATCTTATTTTTCTTCCCTGGGAGACTAAACATAGGTTGTTAGTTCACTACTATAAAACTAAGTACATGCTTGAAAGACAAAGAACAAACAGAGTTTAATTGTGAGGAGTATTAAGAAAAGCATTCTATTTGTTTCAGGTCATTTTAAGCCACATTAATAAGTTTCTGTCCCAATTTTTCAAGAGTTGCTTATGATGGAGATAAGCCCAACTGGAAAACCGAAGTCAAGAATCCCTGAACTCTGAAGGAAGGTTTATCTGAGTTTGGGCCCATATCTGTGTTGAACGTACCACAGCCAAATAACATTTTTCCATTACTTTTTATCACTATTGCTTCGTGTTCTCCCCCCTTGAGCACAAGGTCACATCAAAATTTCTGCAGGCGGCCCCCAGTCCCATAAATTGTTAGAGATCTGGATTTACATCAGTGGGATTACATGAGATCAGCCAAATGCGCACATGCTGGAGGGAGAAGGGAACAACACAGCACTTTAAAAACTGGAGAGTATTTTTCATTTATAAATAGTTTACATTTTTTGGATCCAGTGGCGGACAACCCGCTCAGTCTGTACTGAAACCAAAGAAATATCATGTGTGAGCACTAACCACAGTGTAACAGAGATAATAAACAACAGACAGGCAGCCATATGCAGTGAGGCTAGTGCTTTTGGTAGGGGAGTCAAATTAAAAGGAAAAGAAATACCAAGTTCAGCAACCATCACGCAGCTGAAGGACCTATTAAGTTTCAGATGGACCTATTCCACCCGAGTTTGGCTACCACAAGGAAGCCACCTCGCTGCACCCTGCTGTGGCTCCCTGCTCTTGGCTGTATTAATGGTTTTATCAGCTCTCAGACTTTAGCAGACCAATGTCCCAGCACTGAGAAGGGTCAAAACCTGCAGCAAGGAGGGACAAAGCAATGTCCACGCAGTCACGTGAAGCATGTGGATGACACAGAGCATGGGGTGGCATGCAACTCCTAGGGCAACACCCTGGGTTAATGCACACAGGAGTGGTTTAACTTCTCATCCAGGACAGACCTGGTACAGTCCAAATTATATATAGGAAATAACTACAAGAAACAGAAACCCAAGATGCACTGTGCATCTTTGCAAGCTCATACTGTGTTTTCACACCCTAGATTACATCTGCAAAGAGCAAGCAAGGGCTACTACATGCACAGCACCTGAAGGAGTCTGCATAAAACAAAAATGAATGCTGACATCTACCTTACCCATGCCTTTACAAATGGTTTTGATATTACGTCAAACAATACCCTATATCCCCACAGGAAAGACCAGTGTTAAAAGGAAGCAGGACAACTCAGTGGTTGCCAAGCAGAGAAACCTGGACTTGGAGCATCTCTATTGAAATTAGCCTGCCAAGACCAATTTGATGCATTTTATTACTGCAAGGAATTCCACAAATATGCGGGTAACTGTTAAGCACTGGTGTGGGTTCCTAGGTAAGAAAAAGAAAAACACCTTTAAAATATGCACTTTCCAGTTTTTGCAATTACCAGATGCAAGAGAATTCATAGACAATTCATCTGCCATGGCAAGTTGTAGACACCAAATCTAACAGAAGAGGCTGAGTACCCATCTCTGTCGTGAGTGAAAGCCTACAGCCAGATACGCTTGGCTGAACAAAGGTTTGTTTTCAATTATATTTCAGATTCTTCTAACAATAACTGCGTGGCATCTGGCACCAACACATCTGAGCCTTTGAAGTGGTTCTTGACTTCAAGGGGAAAGGGGGTGAGTGCAAAAAAAGGAATCAATCAGCAATTTTGGTATGAGTCAAACCTCTCCTTTAAAAAGAAAATGTTAATACCGCAGTCCCCCAACACACCAGAAATGTGCAAGCAAAAACAAAAAAACCCCAAACAAAACCCCAATTTGGGTCAAAATAACAGTGGTTCTGCACTGGAGTCACTGCTTTCACCTTCAGAAACAAGGTTATGAGATACATGGTGCAGCAGTCCCAGGTGTAAAAGCCTCCCCACACCTGCCTCAGGTGGTGTGACACTCCATGTCCCCTTCCTGGTCACTCACACTCACATCTGTAATAAAATGTTTGTGGGAAGAGATCCAACACCTAAACCTCAACCCCAGCAACTAGCAAAAGCACAAATAATAAGTTAAATAAGAGCAAGAAGGCAGCAGGAACACCACTTGCTGCCATGGTCCCCATTCAAAATGCAATTGCTGGCCACCCGGCCTGAGGGAAAGGGCAGCACTTCCATATTTCTGGGAAAAAACAGAAGCTCCTACTGAGATCTTTCACAAATCTCATTGTGAATGTACTTTTGGAGCATCCAGAACAGACCAGGAAAGCAACACGTGGGTGCTGTGGCATGTGGACGATGGAATGCTGGTGACCAGAAGACTGAGTCACCTCTGGACAAGCTTAGGAGAACATCCCCAGGAGCCTTAAGCCCACTCCCACTTCCACCTAAGTCCATGTTCAGGCAGCTAAAATCCTTTTCAGGTCCAGCCTTAAATGACATCACTAGGTTCAGTGGGCAACCAGTGAAAGAGCAGGGCAAGCAAACCTCATTTTTAAAATACCTATCTTCTTTATCTGGTTTGTTCAAACAAAACCACAGCTGTGGTTTAACAGCAACAAGGTGGCAGAGCACAACAGCTCCCAAGACCAGGGACAGTGGTTTTGATCAGAATGATGTTCATTTAAAGAGGGATAAAAAAATACCTTATTCATTTTCCCCAAGCTGTGCCCAAGTCCTACCAACTCCTTTTTTTAGGTCAGGCAGTTTCTGGAAACATCTTCTGGCTCAAAACATTTGCAGAATTTCAAGAATCTGCTCCACAAATCTTGAGGCTGCTTTGTTCAGGAATGCTGACATGTGGGCAAAGGGAAACCAAACCGTTCCCTTGAATGCTGCAGAAAACTTTAAAGTCTGCCCAAGATGAAAAATGCAAGAGTCAAAACTCTGAAGGAAGCGTGGGCTTTTCTGCCGCATTTCAAATATCGCCCCAAACACGCTCTTCTTCCAGCACAGGAACGTGGCTGTGCTAGGACAGCCTGCATCCCTAGCAAGGCTGGTGGCCTCCATGTGCTTCCCTCAAAGCAGGGCTGGAGTCAGGAATGAATAAATAAAACAGACTTTCAGATCAAGTTTTCTTGGCCTTTACAGAGACGATCGTGCTGTGAAAGAGCTCTGGGCAGAGTCTCTTCTCCCCAGACAGGACCCACCCCTTCCCCATGTACAAGCACCAAAGGGCAAGCATGCACTTCGTCTTCTGCTCACACAGCTCCCGGGACAATAACTGAACTGTCTTCTGGAAATATCCATTGCCTTCCACACAAAGTCGAGAAACTAGACCTCTAGCTAATCCATAAAGTCTAATATATAGGCTTACACTGGACCAGATGGATCCTCACTGCCTTCAGGCCAAGGAGTCTTGCCCAAGCCAGCAATCCACTGGTGGTGGCAGAAACAAGATCCAACTCCTGTGTCAACACCACACCAGTGTGGCACTTACTTCTGTGATGCTCCCCAATGAGACACTGCCAGATGAGCACTGGAGGGACACTTTTGACTCCAATTGCCAGGCTGTGGGACACCAGTGTCACAGCACTGGGCCAAATGCAGGCCAAGGGTGGAAAGCAACCACTTCAGGCTGGGCATGGTTCAAACAACCACATACTGCCCCAAAAGCGCCACCAAGAATTACACAGCCAGCCAGAGGGGATACGGTTGGTTCATCTTGGCTTGAAAGCCCTCACTGGAGGTGGTTGCAGAGAACAGGGAAAGAACCAGCAACCCAAGGCCTGGTGGAGGGAGTAGTTCTGGAGGGTTCACTCCATGGAGGCTTCAAGGCTCTCCACACACCCTGGAGATCCTGCAACCCTCTCCACAGCACCAGCAGAAGGACATGCTCTGCTCCTCCAGGGCAGGCATGGCCGGGTGGCTACAAAGCCATCCAAAGAAGCCAAGAGGGATTCTGCATTTCAAACCAAAAAAGAAAGGAAAAAAAAAAAGCAGGAAAACCATCAAACAGCATTTCAGCTGCAACAGAGCATAAACTCCCCAAAACATTTCAAGGCACATTTTCAATCCACTCCCAATCCCACCCCAGTCCCAGGAGGGCTCTTGCTGTTATTGTCTATCACAGCAGCGCCAGGAAACTGACTTCCTGGGGGTCAGAAATTCTCCTGCTGCCAGCTGTGAAGGACCTGGGGAGCCCGAAGGGAAGGGCCTGGAGCATCCCGGGGAGACGGTGGGCAAAGGGGAGAGCCGAGAGGGATGAGGCATCCCGCAACGGGGAGGCAGGCGGTTTTAGAACAGGCGGTCAGAATTACTCAGGAAACCATAGAGGAAGCAATTGGAAATTGTTGGACGGGGAGAACTTCCCCATTTTGTTTCCAAGTGTGCAGGCCCTCAAGTCTGCGCTGAATTCCTCCTCTTTTAGCCATGCCTCTCACAAACAAAGCCACATTAAATTAGCACGCAGCCCCCAAAAATCGTTCGGCTGCCACCTCCTCCTCGCCCTGGGAAGGTTGATTTGTGTTGTTTTGACTTCAAAAAAAAAATTTACAGCAAGCCTAAACGGCTTAAGCACGCACAGCCTGCTCCCCAGCAAGCCTCACACCGGCATTAGGAGTTTCTGGCTCAAGTATTCACAGCTGGAGGGTGAAGCGAACAAACAGCACTAAGCAGAGCCCGGCCAGCAGCCCGCACACCCCACCGCGGCACAGAAAGGGGGACCATCACCTGAGGACAGGGCGGGCACGCAGGGAAAACGGGGGGGAAAAGCTCCCAGGGTCTGAATAAAAGGAAAGCCTGGGAGCTGGAGCAAGCCTAGGAGATGCACGGAGGGACGCGGCACGGCCCCGGCGTCCCTGCCAGCTGAAAGGACAGTTTGTCAGGCTCTTGTCAGGCAGACCACAAAGTGGTGGCACTTGAGACACAAGTGCTAGAAGCCATGAGAGAGAAACGCTGTAGTAAACAGCCTGGGCTGTTAATTCAGCATCTCCCAGGGATGCTGCCCAGCTGTGTGGCTCTGCCCTCTCCCCACGCTTGCTATCAAGCCCAGAGACCACGGCAGTTGTCCCTTCCCCACCTCAGTCAGTGCTGCCAGGGAGCATGGAAATATGGAGACCCAGGACCACTGCTTCCCACCCACAGGCAATTGCTCAACACCCATCAGGCCACGAAGGAATCTTCTTCCTGGAAACACTGCTCCGAGAAGGGAGAAGCGAGTCGCCAAAAAAGTATTCCCAGCTGTGGCCACGGCAGTCACAAGGGCTTGCTGCTTTGGCTGAGACACTCTCCCACCACATGGGTGGCACTGCTTTACACCCAGAGAAAGGATCACGCTGGTCCCTAAAGATCCCAGGATTTGGGGGCTGCCTCCACAGCACCCTCTGCTCCCAGGAGTGATGTATGGGGTAACCCAGCACCAAACCCTCCACTACCTTCAGGTACTAGAGAACAGACACATCCACCATCACACTGCCTTTCTCATGAAACCTGGGTAAAAAGCAGTATCTACCTCAGTGATTATTAAACCAGGAAGAAGCAAAGTCAACTCCTGTTTTCAGTAGACAGTGTAAGCCAAACAGGTCCTGTCAGATCTGTACTACTTTCTTCCATCCAAGGAAATTAACTCAAAGACCAGTATACATCTCTGTTGTTAAGGCTGGTTAAGAATGAAACCAGAGCTCCTGGAAGGGGTTCAGCTCACCAAGAAGTCAAAAGCCAAGCAACTTTTCCTGCTGTAACAGGAAAAGTTCATTTATCCAATTTTATGAACAGAGTCATCCAAACCCCTTACATTCCTTGATCTCAACAGCTTTTGGGTGGTGATCATCTCAATAACAATGGTTAGAAAGTGGGAAGGAGGATATACAAGAGGTTTATAACCATATGAAACAATAAAGATAGCACAACTCTCACAAATGCTTCCAAATCAGAGAGGTCTAAAAATACACGCTATCTTATTTACTGATTTAATGCAGCATGCGTGCCCTACTTCAGAAATAATCCAAAGGTGTTTGAAAGCCAAGAATTCTAACTTAAAAGACTTGCTTAAGGAGGAAAAAAAGGAGGAACAGAGTTGTTTATAGACCAACACAGATAGGAACAGCTCAAAAATATGCTTAGCAAAGGAAAAGTGGAAAGTATTATGACACCTTTCAAAATAAAACATCATATGGTTTGTTTAAATCTCCTACAACAGGAGAAGTCTCTCCATTTTGCCAAAACAAATGAAATACAAGCTGGGACCTGACTCTGCCCCTTAGTTCAGAAAGGGATGAAGGTTTATGGTGAGTTAGACAAAGAGAGGATGGGGTGCTCTCCTGGCTTACCAGCAAGGACAGGCCACAGGTAGTAGAGAGACAAGCACCAGCCAACCGCCCAAGTCAGCAGCAGTTGGCATTCCTGCACTGGCCATGCCTATGCCATTGCCAAGCAGGTGTGGGAGCAATGAAGTAACTGGGCATGAGAGAAGGGAAGCTTCCAAGTGCCACCCAGATCATCAAGAGATACCTTCTCACTCCTCGCAAATGACAGAGAGGTCACTCCCGGCCACGTACCCCAACCATGCACGGGTCACTGCCATACTCCCTGTCCCCACAACCCACCAGGGTTGCAAAGCCTGGTGAGAAAGGAGGAAATCCCATGGCCCCATGCACTTTCCAGCTCCAACTCAAAGCAACCACCTTGTGCTAGGAAGAGCCAAATTTGGGTTGTGGACTCATGGACCAGGCTGCTAAAGGAACAGCCTGTGCTGTCCAGACTGCTAGATGGTTAGTTTTGGTTTTGTTTTTTGGTTTTTTTTTTGTTTGTTTGTTTTTTCTTTTAAAGTCGGTGCTAAAGGAAGGCTTCTGGTACTTTTTCACAGCTTTGGAACCTGGTTGGACCACAGCAAAAAGCAAGCAGAGGCTACTCAGGCCATCAAACTGCACTAGACAAGCACTGCCACATGTGCTGAGAGCACCAGCCCACTGGCCAGCCATCACTTTTATAGAAGTATTTTCTAGATGACAGATAACATAGAAAACCTGTGTTTATATTGTCACATGGCAGGCTAAGACAGACTTTAAGAGCAGTTATAAAAGAACCAAGTCTACAGCAGCTAGGCAAATGTGTTTTGAACTTGCAGGGCAGTATTTGGAGAGAGGCTCACTAGTAGCTGGTGTTGATGGTAAACTCTTCAGGCTAGGCGAGTGTTCACAGCATTGAAAGACAACGTGTCCATCCCAAAAGTTCAGGCTTTGAGCAACCAGAGAGACACATCGGTGGCGAGGACGGATTCAGGTCCCATGTGTGTGAGGAAGTACCACAGCCCAGACTTTGCACCTCTCATTTCTTCCTTGCACCTGCTTGTCCAGCCTTTTCTGCAGTGAGCTAAAAACCTGCCAGCTGAAGGAGGTGGTGTAGGAAAAAAAAGCATCTTATTTCAAGATTTTACAGCCAAATTTCCACTGAATTCAATGGATGCATCTTCTAATCTGAAAGGATTCCTCTAAAAAAAATAGGTGCCTTCAACAAAAGGGAAGCATTTGTGTATAAGGGAATATGTACAAGGGAATAGCGTTTACAGGAAACGTATTTAAGATTGCACCTTTGCAAATTTCCAAAATTAATGGGATTGCCCCAGGGAATTGGTTCTAAATAAGTCAAAGGAAAAGTCACAAACAAGTTACTGCTTCACTATGAGCAGCAATTATCAAGGCTATCTACCCCACATACCCCCAAAAAATACACCTGATCAATTCTCTTGCGCATAAACTTTAGCTCCAGAATAAAGCTTTAGCCAGCTAACGCATTTTTCAATACAATTTGTGCCTGACACTGGAGTACATGTTTTATAAATCTGTAGCTCTGGGTAAAGGTGTTCAATGGCAAAGGGTCTCTGACACCTTTCCTACTGAAATCCATACAAAGCCATTGCAGCGAATTACAGAACTGCCACATCAAGGGCAAATAACCGGCCATCCTGCCTATACATCCAGCATGGCTAACAATCATAAAAACTAGGCAGACCGCTAAGAGTTTCACACCCGTCCTTCAGTTCTTACTCAAACTGAAAACGCAACCAGGCAGAAGTGAACCCTGCTCCTGGTACTGGGATGCGACACGTCATCGGGTCTTGAGGTGCCCCCAAGATAGCAGGGTCTGCTTCTTGACTTCTCCAAAATTATAGGGTTGTGGCTTGAGAGACAGCCTGCTGAAAATATAATGAGGGAACATAACTTATTACATATGTTGTGGTCCTGCTCTGAAGCTGGAAGAGGCTGGGGTTGAAGGGCTCGGGCTGCAGTGCAGGACTTGGTTAACTATTAATGGATGACTCAGCTACAATAATAATATGACTTTCGTGTTCTATGCTAGAACAACGGCATTCTGGTCCTTGACTCTGGCCCCTATGCAGGGCAGAAAAAAAATAATAATACTTCTTAGCACATCATTTATTAGCTGGACGTACCAGGAAAACAGAAAGACGGTTTATTCACCCTTTGATTCTTCCTGCAGCCTCAAGCTCTGCTCTTTCCTTCATGTGCCGCTAAAAACCAGCAAGGGACCTCAGCGGAGAGCTGCGGGCAGGCACCCAGCCTCCCGGGCTTGCATGAAGCCACAACCCAGCCCAAGGGGCTATGTTTATTCACCAAAGCCACACTCTATGCTAAAAATCACTCCCCTCACCCTGAATGAGGTGCTAATTTCTGCCCAGCCCTGGTCCCCCAGAGCTTGATGAACCTGGAGCCAGGATTTTCTGCAGATGGCTCTTCCCAGCAGCATCAGCCTAAATTATCCCTACTCCATTCATCCACATGACCCCATCCAGCTCCACGCTGCAAAACAAGGGAGTCACACTTGGCAATTAGGTTAGCAGCACAAAATGATTACGTTAAAAGCTGATGAGCCGAGCTAACTCAATCCTGAGGTGTCTCACGGGGCAGCCAACAAGATCAATTAAAAGCCCTGCAGCCCTAATTGAGAGTTTCTGGGTGCGGTTGACATACAAGTCAGGGACAATATACAAGTTCTCATCAGAGCTGGCTACCAAGAAATTAGAGCCATCAGCCAGTTTGGAAGCCACTCAGGCTTCAAGACAAAAAAAACCCACAAACTTTAACCCCTCTTCAAGAGATCAAAGCAACGGGAGATAGGCATGGAGGGGGGCCTCCTGGCACTTGGCCACTCTTAGTTGCCCCCCAGAGCTGGTGGGAGCTGCACATCTCCTGCAGTTGGGGGAAAGCCTCAACATGAAGCCACCTTGAAGCTGCACGCTGGGGAGCATCCTCCCAGCACCCTGGGACTTCCCTGCACCAGCTGGGGCTTTAGTCTGTGCAAGCCCCATCTCGGCAAAGTGCTCCTGCATCTGCCTAAATCTCTGCCAGAGAAAACTCCAGCACCAGTTTGACCTTAAGCAGGGAAGTGAAATCTCACCCATGCTCAAGGAAGCATTTAAAGTACCTGAAGTGCTTTGTTGAAGTGTCTGGGCTCCCAAACGTATC
Source organism: Tringa tobata (assembly GCA_033628505.1). Lineage (NCBI taxonomy): Eukaryota > Metazoa > Chordata > Aves > Charadriiformes > Scolopacidae > Tringa > Tringa tobata. The sequence goes on from JAHREE010000562.1 coordinate 970,396, forward strand.
AGTTTACCACCTCTAGCCTCTTGATGCCCAGCGAGTGAAGGGGGAAAGCAATCAATCTCACATTTGCTCCTTCATCCCTTAAACTCCAAGCAGAAACTCCTGCAAGGCTCAGCCACCCCCAAACCTCACATCCACAAAACTGCAAAGCAGCTCGCACAAGCAAAGAAAACACATATTAAGCTGTATCTAACACATAATAATGGTTGATTTTCCTAGAGAACAATTGATGGTGTGTTCGTTTTTTCGGCTGCCTACTGAGATGCTCGTTCCCCTGCCCTGGGAATTTTCCCTCCACAGCTCCTCCTCCCCCAGCTCCCAGACCATCCATTCTCCCCTTTTCAAACTGCACCCATTGTAAATGGCACTGAATATTAACACAGCCCATTGAGCACTTGCTCCTTTTGTATGGGACCCCTGCGTTTCAAATTGCAGTCACTGCAGAGAGGAAAAGCCTCAAAGTGATTAAATGCCATGAAGTTTCTCAAAAGGAGAGAGTGGAATATGCAGAGGAGGCTGAGGGGACCCTAGAGCCTTTCACTTGAAGTCAGGGGCTTCTGCAAGAGCTAAAAAGGCTTCTTGGTGAGGATATTTTACCCCATTCAGGCGAATCTCACACACCCTTCTAATCCTAGTCTGATTGAGACAATTTCTGCCCCAGCTGTGGCTCAGTCAGGGATTAAGATGAGAAGATCAGACAGCAGTTGCGAAGGCCTTGCTGTTAACTGCTGCTCTCCAGTAAGCACCAATAAATATCACGGCATGCTGAGGGTGGTCAGAGAATCCACCGACACATGTTCACACACGAAGGGCGGATTTATTTGCAAGTGCATGTATTTATTTGTGCAGAAGCAGCTGGCCTGGGGAGGCACTGCTTTGCAAGGAGAGGCTTTGCTGTCACCCCACCAGGACCAAGCTCTGGAGCAGCACCTGCAGGAACACAGCTCCAGGGATGGAGATCTTCCTCAAGCAAGGCCACCACTGAGGACAACGCTCCAGGAAGCACCAAACCCAACCGTGTCATTGCAAGCTGGGCACGATTTCTTCCACCGGCACCACCAGTTCCCAGCACTGTCCCACTTGGGCAGGAACCCTTCCTTAGGCCACCACCCAGGAGGGAACCACTAGCTTTGCAGGAATGTCTTTGGGTTTCCACTCCTTTTCCGCAGGAGGAGGGAGGGGGACCAGCCACCTGCACCAATCCACATCCCCTTCTCCCAAGCCATCCTTCCAAGCCCAGTGGTCCCCAGGCAGCCGGCACACGGTGAGGGCTCCACAGCTGGATGGGGCCAGGCACCATGAGCCGGGGTGACGATTACTTAATCTTTGTTCCATTATTTCAGCAGGGCTGGAAGTGGGACGTGCAGGGGAGGAACTGCCAGCAGCACTCCCCCCTCCCTGCACTGTCAGCAGGAGAGTCCCCCCCAGTGCCTTCCCTTCCAGCAGCTGCAGAGGAGCATGAGTTACTCTGGAGCCCACAAACAGATAATGGCCATCTCCAGAGAGTGCCATGAGCACATCAAGTTGTCTGCAAAGTCCCACTCTGCACCACCAAGTAAGCAAAGAAGCTACCCTAACATATAAGAGCAGAGCAACAACTCCTGGCACATTAAAACCACAGTTCAGCAAGAAATGTAGGTTAATAGCTAATTTCGAGCACAAACATTCAGTTTCCTTGCCTTCAAAGTCTTCACATACATACACTTGGGCACAGCAACAGCCTGCTTCTGACTCCTAGTTCAAATGCACTTCCAGGCCCTAAAACCATCAACAGGCACATGCAAGATTTCCAAAAGCATCCAGAGGCTTTGCCCATCTCTCTCCAGAGAACAGCAGCTCCACGCAAACAGCCAGCACCCTCCCAGCCCGGGCCTCAGGGCAATTTATCCACGCAGCCAGACCCCAGGGCAGCTCTTGGACCAGCTCCCCTGGGCACCAGAGGACTCTACCTTGTTCCCATACATGCCAGGCACTCACTAACCCAGAGGCAGAAGGGTCTGTGTACAGATGCCCAGTATCCCCCATAACTTCCCCTAGTCATTTGGGTCAAATTAACAAAAACACCTACAACACACCTGTTTAAAATAAACCTTTTCATTCCTCCAGCCCATACCAGCAATGAATCTGCCATCCAACCCCACTTCCACAGTCCCAAAGCCTTCTCACCTTTAAAATCTTTACCCAAAATACTATCCCGCTATCGGTAAGAAGTTAAAAGTTCTCTCATACACAATGTTTAGAAGAAATTTCTCTTCTGCCACTCCTAAAAAAAAAAATTAAGATGCATAGAGAGACAGAAACAGGGGATGTGCCATGTCACCAACGCTGCTGGCACCCTGTCCCTGGCTTTTCTGGGCACCAAGCATTTTGTACTTTAGCTCAGCCCTAAAGTTTACATTAGAGCATAATACATGGTGTAAAGACAAACTTCAGACTTGAACACCAGAAGGCATAAGCATCTCCAGCAGCTTCGAAGTGAGACACTGCAAAGGAGTCCTGCGCAGCAACTGCTCAGCGGTTTGGTTCTCCGGGCATCCCCCAGGGACCAGGGGGTTGCAGAGCTGGCAGGGGATGGGTGCTGCAGCTCCTGCGAGGACAGCGTGGGTCACGCCAGAGCCTTGCAACATGCCCTACGCAGGGCTGCTCAGCCAGCAAGACAAAAAAAACCCACAACAACCAACTATCTGTGCCACGCTGCATTAAATGTGAGCAACTGCAGTGCACCAGCCCTTCTGCCTATCAGTTATACCTTCCCAAAGCCAGGGAGGAAAAAAAAAAAGAAATTACAACTCCAAGCTCTACTGCCAACAGAGAAATAACAATAGTTTCAAAAGATCCCAGCGCTTTTCCTCAGCGCCGATAGTCCTGTTGACAAAATACGCGGCGTGATTAAGTCTGTTCCAGAACCCTCCCCAGTGTGCCCAGCCACATTTCCAACCCCACAAACACAAAGCTTTATCTCCAACACGCTGAAAACCGACCCCAAGCCCCTGCTCCAGCTTTGCGGCACTCATTAGGAGTAAGAGATAAACTGCGAAGGAGGGATATTTTTTTTTCAATAGCACTTTAACGAAGTTAAAGCCCAGCCAGCGCGGAGTCACTGAAAACAGGATTTATCTCGTCTCCTCTGAGCGATCCAACATGCCCAAGCTCATCACCCCGGGGAAGCAGACACCTTTGGTGGGAGACACAGCCTGCCCAGAAGCCATGGGAGATGAGGGATGCGGAGCTCCAACAATGTCACCCCAAGTTTATGGCCGGGGGACCCGCACCCTCAGACTGGGCTCCTGCATCAGCCCAGGGATGCCACAAGCATTCACGCTTGCCTTCTGCTGCTTTAAAAGGGCATGTTAAAAAAAACAACAACACCCACTCCCAAAACCAAGAAGCAACGGAGATAGTTGTATAGAGATAACTTTTCCCCCTGCACACCGTGCTTTTACTGAGGGCATTAAATAATTAAAAAGCTAGTTAACGATTCTCTGCACTAGAAATTAGCATTTATGATCCTACCAAGCATAAAAAGTGTACTTCAGCTTTGTGTCCCTAGACTGAAACAAGCCACTTAAATGATCTTTGGTGATTAGAAACAAAATTATTTAAAAAAAGTATTCTGAATAGCTTAAATGCCTGCTTTTTATACTAGTTCTAGAGAATGCACAATTAAGGATTTATTTTTTTTTTTCCTTCTCAGATATGAAAGCAATCGCAAGTTTCCACTTTAGCTAATTCTTTAGTTAGTTTAGCATTTACAAAGTGACAAACCATATTCTAAGCGGTTAAAATATCAACAGCCCCCAGGTCCATCACAGTAGATTTATACATGCTATTACTTCACCAATAAAATTTAAGCTGAATTCAAGACACTCAAAAATCTGTTCCATATGAAAAAAGACACTCCTGGGTATTAGCACTGCTGAAAAAAAAGCACAACAATAAATTTGTTCAGAGCGCGCTATTAATGCATTTCTCTGCATGAGCAAAGATACGCTGTCCTGTTTTTAAGAGGCACATGGGGATGCTGGAATTATGCAGAGAGGACTTAAAAACTTGCTGCAAAAGGTGCCCAAGGTTGAAGGAAGGATCCTTCCGAGCACACAGCAACAGGTGAACGCCATGAGTCAGGGTTTTAATGCAGAGGCCACACATTCCTCTCGGTGTAACACCCGATAATTTCACGTAAAACAAGGCCTTTCTGCAGCCAAAAGCTAACACCACCAGGAGAACCTGACAAACCTCTAATAACTCTTCTTAATAAGGAGCTGGACGATCTCCAGCAAAACTTCAGTGACCGTTCTCTCTCCTGGCACGGCGGAGGAGTATCTATTACAGCCAGGGGTTTTATAGATTCAATAATCTATAAATCTGTTTCAAACAGCAGAGAGGCCCAGCAACAGAAGCACCGATGCGCTTCTCCCTCTCCGCATCCCTACTTCCCAAGGTTAGCTCATAGTCGAGGACAGTTATTTTTACAAGTTTACGAGCGCGCACACACACAGAGAGTCAGTCCTCCTGCCCTGTCACTGTCAGGGGAATTGAGCTGTCAAAGTCAAGCACGGTTTCCCCCCCGGATGATCCGTGCCTGATGCTGTATTTCAGCTCTTATCAGGTGGGAGCAGCACTGGGTGGTTGCACAACCCGAGCAGACCCGCTGGGCTTTACGGGAAACAGCAATCACGCTGTCCTGCACCTGGCCGTGGACCTGAACACGTTAAAAACACCATTCTAGGGGGAAAAAAAACCACACCACCACAGCATTGCACTAAGTACCAGATGCTGGGCTATAAGCTCAGCTGCCATCCAGGCCACACGATACACCCCAGGTTAATAACTCCCACAGACGGGACGAGAACCGAGGGGATGGCAGCCGGCCACGCAAATTTTACTGGAAACCACCACCTGGATTTTCTTGAGACGCTCCAACAGCCTGCGACTCCGTTTTTGGCCCACGCTCTCTGCATTTCACACCTTAACAGCTGGAAACATGGACGTGGAGAGCAAGGGTCCCAGCGCCGGGGTCCCATTTAGGGCCCGGGGTGCGACGCGGGGCACGGCGCGGGGTCCGGAGCGGCAGGCCGGGCGCGGGATGGATGTCCATGGATGTCCTAATAAGGGATTGGGGAGCCCGAGCGGGCCGTTATCTCCAGCTGATCCCACCATCACCGGGGACCAAACCCACTCCTGGCTCTTCTTCCTCCGGGACGCCCGTAGGAAGGGGAAGGAGAAACCAGCCCGGAGAGGGAGCCCCGAGCTCCGCTCGCCCGGGACCGGCACCGCTCCCCTGCGGCGGGACCCTCGGGGAGCCCCCGGACGGCGGTGGGGAAGTTTCACTCCGCGCCTACGAGGACACTTTACATTTAAAAAAAAATTAAAAATTGAGTTTTGGGGGGATCTTTTTCAGTTTGGGGTCTTTTTTTGAAGCGGCGCTCCCCAAACATCCCCCCCACCTCCCGCCCCGTCCCGCCTCTCTCCCAGCCTCTTCCCCGGTACTCACAG
>JAHREE010000562.1:980664-1005146 GCA_033628505.1 Tringa tobata
TACCTTTAGTCCCCCAGTTTGTTTGAAAGCTGTTTGCAAACTAAAAGCAAGCGCTCCTGTCCCTGGGGAGGGAATCTAAGGCAGGAAGGGTAGATGTATTACAGAAGATAATGCAGGTTTATACAAATATATGGCAAATTAAAAAAAAAAAAAAATCTTTTAGTTCTTCAATGTGAGAAACCCAAAATTTAAGGCTCTTTCATGGAGTGGATTTGTTTTGCCTGGTAGGGCAAGAAATGAAAATAACAATGAAAATAAAAAATATTTCTTTATTTTCCAGTGATTTCAAATTTGACACCCAAGCTTTTTAATTAATTTTAACAATTAATTTAAATATCTTTTAATTATTCTTACAACCCTGGACCTCAAACCCCACTAATTTCATCTCACCCATTCCAGGCAGGACTCTCACCTCTCACCATGCGACTGCCATCGCAGTGCCCATCCCCAAAGCCCCTCTGTCATTCCCCTGCCCCGCGACAAGGACCAGAGGCCAGCCATGGGGTTTCCCATGGCGAGAGAGATCCTAAAGCTTTAGATAACCTTAAAAAAAGGTGTCTAAAAGCAGTTCTCCTGGAAACCAGGCCAAATCGCCTCACATTTGCACAATATCACCGTGCACAGAAAATAATTCATTGAGGGTAGTGGGTAGGAAATGAGACTGTTCTCATAATCACACTCTCCCTCCTGCCCGAGTCAGTGCCTTTGCTAGAGAGGAGTCTGTGTACAGCATGGAGGATGTTTCTTCCTCGAACCTCATTAAATCTAATTAAATAGCTTACAAAAGTATTTATGAAAACAAATTTTAAGACGGCAAAGGCATGCCAACAAGGAAGATATTTCTAATTCTGCCGGTGTCTTTTTGTGGATTTGGAGCCGGTTCAGAAGTGCACACTTGGAAGGTAATTGCTGACAGCATGCAGAATCCATCAAGCTATAATTAACACGCTACTATTATTCTAATTGCCTCACTCAAGCTTCTGTGTTTTTTAATTGTAGAGCAATTTGCCAATAGAGAATTTAATTGCAATACATATTTTATACATTTTGGGACAAAGTACCATTATTTCCACTTCAGCAAAAAATGTTCCTCAGTTTTTAATAACTTGCTTTATTCTTTTCGAGGATTTTTTTTTTGCCCGATACAGGAATTTGATTGCAACCTCTTGTGAAATTAGTAATGATATAATATACGGGAGCGCCTGGAGGCTTCAGTTTGGATCATGACTCTATTAAGCGAGGAACTGTACATACATGTAGCAAGACACAGCCCTGAGGAGCTTGAAATCTAAACAGAGAAGACAAACTGAGGTGAGAACAGAAGTATTATCCCTGTTTTACAGCTGGGGAACCGGAGCCCCAGATGACTCACCTTAGGTGACCCTGTGCACCTGGGGCGCAGCCAAGAACTCACACGAGCCCTGAACACAGGGCACCCTTCATCTTGAACATGAACTTATTTTCTGTCTCCTGGTTCCTGCAAACCTATATACCTGTAATTTGATTTGCAAACTAGACCTTCTAAATAACTTTTAACCATCTGGGACCTACAGTCACTTTTCGTGAATGCCTCGGCTTTTAGAGCAAGACCCGGCGTTGAACAGGAGCCCTGGTGAGGCTGCAGGGTACCCCAGCAGAGGTGACATGCTGGGTGGACAACAATAGCAATCCTGCCAGGCTTCGTGAGGGATGTGTTTGACTTCTCCTGGGGCAGGGTGAAGGTTGGAGGCAGCGAAACAGAAAAGCATGGACCTTAGCTCATGTTGACCATCCTTGCCTTTCACAATTTTCCTTTATTCCATCTTGGCACTTCTATCTGCAGGGCCACAAATCTCTCCATAACAAAGTCTGTTTTCTTCTAGTAATGCTCATGATGGCTTTCTATCCAGCCCTGATGGTGCCGAGGTTTGTAAAACATCTGAAACCCATGGCTACAACCCCTTATTGTCACCCTGGTGCACTGATGTGTCAATCAATATTATTATGGTGATAAATCCTTAAAAAGGTTAAAGGAGGTGTGTTGTGGGGAGTGCACAAGATCACAGTGATTATTCAGCACAGCAACAGACACATTTATACATAGCTAACAGTGGTCTTTGGTATCAGTTGCTCATGGCAAGCTGCAATGGTTTGACTCCTGGCACCCAAGATGCAAGAGATGGTTTCTCTGGTATGACCAGATCAACCAAAGCATCAACATTCCAGAGGTTTATGGGTTTATCTGGTTACACCAGATCTGCAAGGACAATTTTATGGCATCTTGCCACCCAAAGCTGGTCTCTGTCTCTCTTGGATCCCAACCCTGCTCCTCAGAGCTCGTTTTGTTGGAACAACCTGTGAAATGTATGACGTGATCCAAAAGTGCCTAGCAGCAATGACTAATGATAACATCACTTCTCACTGCTGTAATGGGTGAAGCCGATTCAGCTTAGCAGGAGGCAGCCTATGACAGTGAGAACTAAAGGAAGAGATGATCAAGTCAAGCTTCAGGATGGGGTCACTGGCAGTGCTGACATGAAAGTTTAACTTGGGCTCAAACTCCAGAAAGTTTGCCTTGCAATGACACCTAAGCCTTTCCTTCTCTTAAAATCAGAGACCAGTGCTTGAACTCTGGTCCTCCTGGAACACAAAGGCTTTGATCAAGACCAGATCATGCTTCGTTAATGTGAAAGTTCACTCAAGTAGCTGCTGTCATTTCATTTTTCACAGGCAATGAGTTAAATTGCTTTCCCAGCCTGGGACTGGCACAGGCAGTTAGCAAAAGATGGTGCAAAAGAGCTAGATCCAATTAACTAAATCCACATTCTGTCACAATGTTGCCATCTCTGATTCTTTTGTTTTTCCCTCTTGAAGGAGTTGTTTTAAAACTTTTGTATAAATATATGTTTGTTTATGTCCTCCTTCTAAAAAGTGTACCGTCAGAAAAGCACGAGAGCAATTTACTGTCAAAACAGAAGGGGGAGAGAAAGCAGACTGTTGGCGCTAGAATATTGTCTGCCGTTTGGATTGGCAAAACGCATTACAAGACAGAGGGTTTGGGTGTAAACCTGTGGTACTCGAACCTGAAGTTTACATTCAACTGCTTAAAAGCATGTTTTTGTAGACGAGGCCATGGACTAACTCCAAGAGCAGGAAGAAAGCTGGTAGACCTGAAGTCTGAACACTGTCTCTCTGCTTGGATCACACATTTCGGCACAACATCACTCTTCCCTAATCGTGCTCAAGATCCAAAATCCAGAAGTTTCTCCAAGCCCAGGGAGAGACTTGGCCCTGCGCACGAGCTGGCAGGTATCAGGATTTGCTCTTCAGATCTGAGCTTGGACTCGGATCTGTGCCGAGCCTCCGACAGCAAGAGCAGAGCTGGAGACACAGCCATTCCCGACAGTGACTAGCGCTAACTGTGTTTATGCTATGAAGAGCTCTATTAACTGGCATAATAACTATAATTATATGGTGTAACTTCTTTTCGTTGCTTTCACCTCTAGGCTGAGATGGAAGCGTAAAGTTCTTGCAGCCCCAGAGGAATGTGTTAGATGAAATCATGCAAGTGGAGCAAGGCAGCTGGGATCCAGCTACAGATAAAATAGGAGCCACCTGCCTCTGCTTGGAGAATAATAAAAAAAATTTAGAAATATCAGAGGAGGAGAAGTTTAACTTCTCTTTCAGATAGGGATGCTTTAAATCAAGACTTTCTTCACTTTGGACAAGCCTCCTCCAGAAAGGGCAAGAGACTTCAGGTGCATCTAAAAAATAGTAAATGCTTTATTTCACCACAAACCTTTGCCTCTATGTAAGCGGGAAAATGAGCCACCAGCTTTCTTAATAAAAGTAATGGGCTCCAAAACATTTCCAGAGGAAAGCTTGTATTTCTTTGCTGATGGCTGTTGACTTCCAGTGACTTTCACAGCAAATGAAGGTAACTCACCACCTCCCCCCTAAAACAATCCGCACCTCTGTGTGGGCTCAGGACATTGATAAGGAAAACCCCAAATGGAGTGAGTGCAGGGTGCCCTCTCAAAAAGCTGTTGAAGTCGAGTATTTATTTACTAGCTCACTGTCAAGACTTTATTCTACAGATGAAGGGCGCCACCAGCAAGGGTGGTCTCTGTCTGGCAGTATTTTCTAGGCAAATTTAGCTTAAAGTAGCACAAATTACGACTGTTCTCAAAGGTCCAGATCCCATATAACAATTAAAGGAAGATGACTGCAGAATGACCACAGCAGCCAGACTTTGGAAGGATCTGGCAAGCAAGCGCTGCCTTGCAGGTCAGAGCTAGTTTTTTCCAACTGTTGTACTTGATTTTTATCCGTACTGGAAATGGGGCAAGACACCTTGTGACAACTTTTATTGGTACTCAGTTACTGCCTCTGTGATTACCATGGGCTATTACTACCAAACTGCCTCTTATTGCTTCATCTGGCTGGAAGATATTAGGATTTGTCCGCTGCTTCATTATACTTTGATCCCTTGTTTAGAAAAGCAATCTGTTTCCTTGCTATTAAGTGCCTCATTCTTGGCTTGGGACTGAATTGCAGACTGATATTTCTGCTTGGCCCTTGAAACCAACTATTAACCACACTTCTTGTCCTGCTGGTACCACCCAGGAGTGCATCAATAGTGCAATACAAATGGCAGAGCATCATTATATGAAGAAGAAAATATGAGGCAGGGCCCTGCTGTGGCTTAGAGGCTCTGAGAAGACTCTCTCAAAATATCTTAGACATCTGCCATGTGTAAAATCTCATGATTGTTCTTCAAATTCTTCTGTGGATACATCACCCTGTCTCCCTCCCTGTCTCCCTCTGCTAACGCATGTGCTTCTTACCACCAGTGTGTGACACAAGCGTTGTTTGCCTCCACAGTTATTCCATGTATTCAATACCTGAAGTCATTATCCTCCATTTCAAGAAATCCTAAATCACTTCCATAGTGCACAGTTGGGATCACACGAAGGATTATGACTTCATGTGGGAATAAGGAGGAGCAGATGAAGACTTTAATAGACATGGATCCTGTTTTATGCCAATGCCATAACTAATTAGAAACAGGGAAAAAACAAGAAGATGGGATCTGTCTCAAACTTCTCTTAGAGTTTGCTGTGGCATATGAGTGACTCTCTAGCATCACTATGCCAGCATTTCAGTAGTTGGACAACTTCGTCCACAGATGCAGCGGTGGATATTTGAGATTTGTATAAGATCTGTGTGTCTCCAGTGACATACGTTTCTCACACATCTTCTTCATCTCCCGGCAAGATGCGAGCGACCATGGGAAGTCGCAGGGATGCATAAAGAGCATTTCTGTTATATCCCGGGAGGATTACATTCCTTTCGCCTTTGAGATGAGGTTTCCATCAACTTGGCAGTAAGGCACGCTGTAATGTAAGAGATCACACAGAAGTAATGTGGCTGAATCCGTTACCAACTTGTGATCTGGAGGCAGCACTGTGGGAGGGGGCAAAGGATGCCTCATGCACCCAACTTTAAAAAAAACAACTTCAAAACCCCCCAAACCCATCAAAACCTCCTCCCCAGCATGATGTAATTTGTCTCTCGGATTAAAGAAAACTACATAGAGCTTTTAGCCTCACAACTATGCTGCTCTAGAGAGGAGCTAAATTCAACCAGGATTTCTTTTGCTCTTTAGCTTCCATACTTTTCTTCAAAAGGGCTAAATTACTCCCCTTCCATCCTGATTGGCCAGACCCTCTTTGTTCTGGTTACCCTGGGCTAGAACATCATCTCTACTGTTTTTGGAAGATCCATAATCAGGCACCCTGAAGATAAGGCCATAGCTACCACCTCCCTCACCTAGCTAGGGCAGCATCATCTGCTCCCAGGGCACTGAGACTGGGTTCTTGTTGAGGACAGCTTAGACAACAGGCAATGTCCAACAGAAACACCAGATGAGGAGGTGGGAAAAAAAAAAAAAACAAAAACAAACAACTCTTTCCTCCTGCTTGAAGAGGTTTTTGCAGTCACTGAACCCAGCTGGCAGCAATGCAGTAAATAGCCACATCCCCTGGGCACAGGCTCACTGCTGACACAGACGAGAACGGGCTTGCTGGGAGGAGAAAGGGGAGCTGAGCTCCTTCCCTTCCACTCCATCAGCAACACCTGATGATACACAAGACCTTGGCTGTGGAACCCCTTCCTTTGAACCAGGGCTGTCTGCAGTAGAGGCACAGTCTACTCTGCCCAGCATTCATGGGGTTTACAGGGTGTCTGTGTGCTGTGGCTCCCTGGCTTTTCCAGATGGGCAACACCTGTGGGGAGAAAATCAGCTGCAAGTTATCAACTGCCAATCTCATGTCCCAGGCACCACCTACACTGCCCTAAGCTTCTATCCTTCAAAGGATCCTTGAGGGTGAAATGGCAGGCAATGGATGCTATTTTTTCGTGTGATGACCCTGCTGGCTGTTTTGCCAGAAATACCAGGACTGTATTGGTCCTAGGACTTGTCCTTGTTTCAGGCAGAAGGGAATGCCTCTGGAATGTGTTGGGTGCTTTTGAGTGGTTGGTGGAGCCTCGTGACACTTGGGATATCTGTGGTCATCCCCAGCTACGAGATGAGGGGTAAGTGAATGAGAATTGCTTCTCTTGTGAAATTATTTTTTTTATCAAGTGCTGTTTTGTTTTGTTCACCTCCAATTGTGACTAGTAATGGCTGGGTGACTCTATCTGAGCTACTGCATTGTTTGAACTGGTACCTCTGTGCGAGGTGTTTCCTTGGGACTTCAGATACCTTCTTGGCTGCCTGGTTTTGGACGTGTTCAGGAGGGGTTGCTGGTTCCAGTGTCCAGGGCGTTTTCAGATGCTTTCTGTAAGGACTGATGGTTTCCTCTTGGCTCTTTGGCTGATGGCTTTGAGATTGGAGTAGTAGTTCTCCTAAAAGTGTTTCTGGGCAGAAGGCAAACAGGCAGAAGGTCTGTAAGAACCACCATGCATATAGGTAATACAAAGCTCAGACTGGCTTGCCTCTGAGATACTCTGAGATTGCATGGGTTTCAACAGCTTCCTTACATATGGCAGCCTGCAGGTGATTAGAATCCTCTAATAGATCATTCATAATTTAATAAAAGTTAGCTCTCTGTATTAATGTAAGGCAACACGTTGGAAAAAGTCATTAATCATAGCAAGTCTTGATGGCTGCTGAGTCCGCACCTGCAAAGCTGGAGCCTTGGGAAATAGTATTTTGAGCAATCTGCATGGCTTTGACAGAATGCCTGTAAGTTTTTCCCATTACATCATTACTGGGGCCAACACAAAGGCTATCTGGGTTGCTCAAGGAAGTGTATTGTGGAAAACAATCCTACTTTGATGACTGATCCAGGCATTTATTTAGGCAAAGCAGAAGCAGTTGCATTGGCTCATTTGATCTGTGCTGTTAATAGGAGACAGCTCAGTGCATGCTTTTGTTATACTTGCTCTTGCTTGCATAAGTTCTTGAGATATTTTTTTTTTTTTTAATGAACAAAACTGTCTATCCCTTCACGTGGCAATCATGCCAGTGTCACAATCTTAATTATCACTCAAATTTTCCAGATGGGGTTTTTTTCCAACATCTGGCTCAGAAGAATTTGCCCAGATTTAAGCAAGTCACCCAATGTAATACTGAACAGTTTAAAAAGTGTATGTACACAACCAGTTAAAAAAAAAGGATGGGATGCAATGTGTTTAGGTATGGGGTAAAAATAAAACAGCCGCTTGATTTCTAGTTGTGTGTGTTGCTTTTGTACAGGGAAAGTGTCAGGAGCTGTCTGTATCCTTTTGCAGCAAGGATGCAAAAGTTATTGGTTCCCTGAAAGGGAAGGAAATCTGTTACACGAATCAGACTGATCTCTGGGGCTGCAGTTGGAGCACCTTGCAAACCATTTACTTTTTTAACATTCATTTTCTGTTAACATTTCTCATACGTTACTGCCTGTTATTAAAGGCTTGATAAATGGCTTGAATGAAAGGCTTGCAGAAATGGCCAATTCACCTCTTTGGTATCAGACTTTGAAATTTTCTGTGCCCTTTATCTACATGTTCATTAAATAAAGATAAACTGAACTTTTGAAAAAATAAGTAGGGCTTTCAACAATGTAATACCTGAAAACAAAAGGTGGGGGAAGCTGGCGAATGGGGGTTATGTTCTTCTCAGGTCTATGTAATGTTCTAAAACATAGTGCTACCACGGAATTTTTCTGCATCATAGCAGTTTTATCTTGTTTTAGATATTTTCTAAGGGTGATCCCCAAAGCTGTGGGAGAGGAATGGGTTTTCAGCTGTACCTTGCTGGTGAGAAAGGCCATGGTAACTAGCAGAACATCACTGATCAGAATTGCAAGAACATAACAGTGAGGGGAAATCCACCCCAGCTTCTTCCTTTCAAAGACTCGGCAAAACTTGGCCATAACCATTTTTTTTGCATAAAAAGTAGCAAACTGGATGTCCAACTCTACACTCACAGCTCTGATGGGAGCTGGCTCCATTAGTTCTCTTCCTGCAACAGGTCAAACAAGCAGCGGGCACTGAAGCCTTTCAGATAAAGTTTCCAAAACCCAGGAGGGCAGACCCTCAGCACACCTTCCCAGGGGCACAGCTCCACCCATCACAGCCAACGGGCTCTTTTGCACACCTCTTGTCCTAAAGCACCACAAACTGTAGCAGAGGGGACTGTAAAGCTGGTGTCCAGATAGCTGGAACTCACGTCTGGCAGGGTAATGGAGCGTGCAGGCTTGCACCGCTGTGGATTTGATCCAAACTGACTGTCTAGCTTGTGAGGATGCTGAAGGAGCCCATGGGGGGAGTCTGTGTGTCGTCCCCCCCCACACACCCTGAAGCATCCTTCAGCGGAACAGTCTTTCCCATCCGCTGCCCTTAGCTGCCAGATCATTTTGTTTGCTTCGTGGTCTCTGGTTTTGGCTCGGAATGGCACATCACCATCTTTTCCTAGTTCTTGGAATTAATTTTCTAAAAAAACATTTTAGGGCGTGTCTCTTTTTCCTTTTTTTTTTTTTTTCCTTTTGTGCAGAAGGGGTTTTAACTAGTTTTAAAATGACCTCAAAAGCCTACTTTGGTATTGCAAGCTGGAGGAAGGCAGAGCTGCCTGCGTGCCTGTGGATCTCTTGCAATCACCGGACCCCGCAGCTACTGATTCCTTCTTTTTCAGGCAGCTGAGCGCAGGCAGCCGAGAGCGTGACAATAGCTGTTGGATGTCATCCCGTTTCCTTCCCACCCCCTTAAACCTGAGCGTTGTCTTCCAGGTGTTGCAGACGTTTTTGAAGTCAAAACACTTGCCAACTCCAATTAAACTTGTGGTTTGCAGACAAATTGGGAGCCGGCCGGAGAGGAAGCTGGCGAGAGAACAGCTCTGTACGTGTACCGGGCTCCAGGACAGCAAGGTTTCCATGGATTTTGTGCAAACAGGGAGCGGGGCAGAGATGAGACCCTGTAAAGAAGTTTAAAAAAAAAAAAAGCATAAATGCACAGCTGCATTGCATCTGCAGTGAAGGACTCCACGAGAGCAGGGTTGTGCTTGGGTTTAGGTAGGGTGAGCTCTTGTTAGAGATTGCAAACTTGGGGAGTTCTGATTTTGTTTGCCCAGCTCGTGGTCCAAAAGCACAGTTGAAAGCCACCTCTCTGGGTGTCCTACCTGCAGGGGCACCAGCGGTTGGCTGCAGCGGGCTGGAATTAGGCTTTGCATGAGCACAGTCTGCTCATCTTCTGGGGTACTGCTATGTTCTTCTTTCATCCTTCCTTCTCTAATTTTGGCTGCTTCAGTCACTGATCCTTCCCTCTCCCTGATCCAGTTCTGTACTCCTACTTTTTTTCCTGCAGGACCTGGTCAGAAGAGGGCTCATTTGCTCTCACCTTTTTGCAAATGATTTCTGGGCATTCTCCGTTCCTGCAAAGCATTTCATCAAGCTAAGAGGTAGCTTGAGGCCATTTGTAATGCATTTCTTTTAAATGGAGTGGGAAATAGTTTCTCCAAACTGGCAATGTTTTAGAGACCTTTCAACAGTGTAATTCTTATATTGCGTAGTGACCAAGTTCAAACACTTGGGTCTTGTTTGGGGGTAAGGGGGGAGTTATTTTGATCCTACTTGCAACTTTGGAAATGGATGCATTTTGAACAGCAACATAAAAATTCAATTTTGGCACTCGCCTGAAATGGGACACTTCACCTGGATTTAAAAAAAGGGTCAAAATGGACTCAAAACTAAATGTTTCCTGCAAAAAAGTGTGTTTTGACAATTTTTTTTTTCTGTGGGAAAATATTTTATAGTAAGGAAACTGCTCATCAGTTCTAGCATTTGATACTGTTGGAGAGGTCTTTTACAGCGTAAAAAAATTTTTTTTTTTTTGCATCCACTCTACCAGCCAAAGTGGAATCTGAGAGCAAAGTCCAACAAAAATCCAGGAGGGCCCAGAGCTTATTAGTTTGGGGGTGACTTTCTCAGCACATCTCACTGTCCTGTTTTACTGATCTTTCCAACCTGGCTGTCAGCATTGCAAACACATTCACAGATAACATGTCCCTGGTGTTGCAATGATGTTTCTCCCCAGCATCCTGGCGATTCAGCTCGGGGGGATTTCCAGCCCTCTTGCTGAAGTTACTTGCTGTTCTCTGCCTGAAAGTACTACAACCATTTCCCAAAATGTCTACATGCCCTTGCCATGGCCTCCTGCCATACCCTTTTAGATCTTGCTTGCTGCACCCTGCACCCAGGCATTAATTTTATTTACTGCCCCTACTACACCCATAAAAGCTCTATACTGGTGTCTCTGAAAGCCCTAGAACAAGCTGTGCTATGGCAGAAGAGAAGCACTTGATTGCCATTGTGAACGTGAGGATAAAGAGAATTGGGGAATAGTGCCAAATGACCTTTTTAAAATCATATGCTTGCAGTGGAAGGCATTTTATGCACCCTTTGGAAGAAGTGTCTTTGGTCCAGGCACCACTGGGGTGTTTTGGAGGGCAGAGCTGGGGAGCTAGAGATGCCCAGGGAGGTCTGTGGCTCTTTGGTGGCTTGAAATGAGCAGTGTCTGCCATCCTCCCCACCAGTGAGACCTGTGATGTGCCATCCCCAGTGTTGATGGTCATGTGGTGTCCTGGGTGGCCAGGTAGCATCTGAGTTTCCAAAATCAGCCTCTTCAAGTGGCCTCCAACCCCTTGTGCTGTAAGCAAGAGCCGTGTCCAAGCCATTTGCCCACCACCCCAAGAAGGAGGTGCAGGATTCTGTGGGGTGAGACTTTTGCCTCCTGGAAGCTTCTTTTCTGCAGCCTTCTTCCTGACCGCGTTTCTGTTTTTCCTCTTGACTGTTTCTCCATCCTCCACCTCCCCCTCACCTCCATCTGGTTTCTATCTGGACTAAACAGATGTTTTTCCACTTCTTAAATGTCCTGTGCGCTCACCTCGCCAATGTCTAACAGTGATTGCTCATTCTTCTTTCCCCAGGTGTAAAACTTGAAAAACTGGGGAGGTTGGGGGAGGACCAGCTCCTCATAATATCTTTGTGTGCATTTAGTGCTGGATGGAGGGGTGAGGGAAACCTCTCCAATTCTTCACCTTGCAGCCTAGAACCCTGTTTCTCCTTCCAGGTCCCCTTCCCGTTGCCAGTGTATACAGAGGATCAGACCTATGATTTATGCCAGGGCAGTGTGTATAGTATTCTCACTTTCATGTTATAAATGTTTAACAAATCCATAAGGTATCAAAAGAACTTGCAGAGGAGATTTGCTAAGAAGGGCTTGTGAATAAACCTTTTGGACTTGGCTGGAAAGCAGACATATACAGTTTATTGCTTCCCCCTGCTGCGGAGTGACAATAGGTTAATTGTGGATTTTTCCTTAAAATAAAAGTTCCTTGCTTGGCAATTCAATCAAGTGGTATCTGTCATGCAGAGGTCTTGTGAAGGATTTATTCCCATTTTAAGTAATGTTTCGGAGGTGCACACTCCATATGGAATACATTAGATAGACAGCGGCAAGGTTTGCTGGCATGTTCGCGGGGCTGGGGAAGGTATGTGTCCTGTGGGCACTGGGGCTCGGTGATGGGGATCTTCTTCTGCAGCTCAGTGGGGATCTGGTTTCCCCTTGCTCTCTTTTTCCCCTTACATGGCTCTGAAGGTCCTTGAGGAAGGGTTTTCCCAGCCTCCCTCACAGAGGGGCCAGGAGCATCACGGCAGAGGGGTCTCTGCCCGTTGGCATGTGTCCAGCAGAAGGACCCCACCTCCTTGTCCACCGGAGCAGAAAGCCATGGGCTCTCCTGGTGAGCGTGGGGTAGAGATCCTGGTACAGATTCTGACTTGGGTCCTTGGGTTGGTCTCAGCATAGCAGCCCTGAGTCCTTGTGGGGCTTGCTGGGGTTGCAGAGATGCTCTGAGCCATTTTGGATCCCACTGCTGGTGGCAACGACTGCTGGTGGCTCTTTCTGGCCATGGTGGTTCCCGGCTCCTGGGCAGGGGGGACTGAGGATGGAGCTGAGGTGAAGAACTGCTTCCTCCCTGGAATAAAACTCCCTTCTGTGATGGGAACTGAATGACTGGGTAAAATAATGTCACTTGGAAGCTGCGCTCCACTTGGCTTTTGTATTTATTTATTTTTTGGTTGGCTGGACTCTTTCTCCTGCAAAAACAGCACCCAGAGATGCGATAAGAGAGCGAAACGCTTGCAGGGCAAGTGCCTGCTGTCTTTGGACCCGTGTGTCACAGCCCCTTGCTGCCGGGAGCTGCCAGCTGATGGGGAGGTGGGTGCCGGCCCCCGGCCTCTGGGGCAGCCCCTCCTGCTTTGCTTTAGGTTTTGGAAACTGTCCTCCTTGGAGACCATATCTGCGAGGGCTGGCATTTTCCACGCCGCCTGCCAAGGGGGGGCTGTGCCGTGCGGATTAGTGAGTGCGTGTGTGTTTCCCTGCAGCGGCCGCGGCGCTCGCTGGAGCACAGCCCGCTCCCTCGGGGGATGTGGCTTCTGTCACGCACCGGCCACCGGGACCAGAGCACCCTCCTCGGTGCTCTGCGGGTGCTGGGAGAAGTCCCCATGGTGCTCTCGGGGGCTGGCGTGGAGCAGGAGTTGCTTCTGCTGTGAATTTGGTCTCGGTGATGCCCTCTGTCACAGCCGTGGTCAGGTGAAGGCACCTCCTCCAAGCAGTGCCGTACCATTAGAGGGGCTTGGAGACCCGAAATGACAAACTGCGTGGGGTGAAAAAGCTGACTGAGCAAAAAACCAACAATCTGAATGACTTGAGGCTGTTTTAATCTAGATCTACCTGTTACTGCAGCTGTAGCTTGGAAGCATCAGGCACCACACCATGCTGTGTCTGGCCACGAAGCCTGCAGGTTCCCTTCTCCCCGGCGCTGTGGGCATTGGGGCACATTCCCTGCCATTCCCACCACTCCCAGAGAAAGAGCAAAAATGTCCCCGCGTGCCACAGGGGAAACTCCGTAATGTGGGGGCGGAGGGAGGAAAGCCAAAAGTAGGGTTTCGGTTGCTTTTACGAAAGTCCGTTGTAATGACAGAGAAAATCCAACCCCTTTGGCCAGGGAGAGCTGGGTCTCTGCTAGGGCATCTTGGCACCGCACCAGTGTAAGGGCTTTTTGGAGATGGGACCCTTCTCTGGGTGAAGTTGGTGGCCCCCAGCAGCAATGGCGGAATGATGACAGCAATGATGGCGGAAAAGAAGTCTGTTCTTTTTCACGCAACGTTATTTCCCTAAACTTTCTGACCTTGAAGTTTTCGTGCAGGGCTTTGGTATTTCGTGTTCCCCAACCCGGTGAAAGCTGAAACTCGGCGCGGAGCGGACAGGGTGCAGCAGGCGCGTTACTAATGGGATGGGGAAGTGCCATATGGTCCTGAAAAATCACTGTCAGCGAGACAACATTGAGGAGCTCCCCCTCGGAGGGGAAAGGGCGGGGGGGTAGGGTGGAGGGGGGAGAGGCAATTAATCATCTTCACCTCCTAATAAGTATGTGAGCTCTCATACCAACCCGTGCTCTTGTTGGAAGAGGAAAACTTCAAAGCACGGGGTGCCCCGTAGCCCAGCCGATGCATGGGGCGTTGCTGAGCAGAGGCTGCACCCCGCTGGGTTACAGTATGTGCGTCTGAAAGCACCGAGAACTGGTGACAAACTTGACAGGGGGTGGCTGTAAATGCTCCCTTGGGACAGGGATATTGCGTTTTACAGGGCTTCACCTGAGGCGTGCGGCTCGCAGCATCCCTGTCCCATCCCCACGCTGGTCTCTGTCTGTGGGGCTACTGAGGGAAAGTGTGTTCCCAGGGGGGTTTCCAGCTGCGGAGCTTCCATTTCCCTTCAAATGTCTGAGGGGTCTCCAAAGCAAGGAAGCCTTAAACCCCTGTGAGAACTTGACTGTGTTGGCCTCGCGGGGCCTGAGTCCCCATTGGATCAGTCGTGCGAGCGTGATGCTTAATAAACACATCCCTGCAGCCACCGGCTGCTTTTCCACTGCTGGAAAATCGGCAGCTCCTTGTTCTTTTATCTTTAAGCTCTGGCTGGATGAAGTTGAAAGTGGTATTGGGGGGGGAAAAACTGTTTATTCAGGCTTTTCTTACTTTAACAGACTTCCCTTTGTCCTAAGCACCTCTATTTCACACATTCCCCTTTGCGGCAGAGTCTGCAGTACCGTCCTCTGGCCACAGACAGGCTCATACAACCCTTTCCACTGTTTTAATTGTGAACTTGGTGTTACGCTGGAAAAGTCTCGAGCAATTCGTGTTTCAGCTCGTCCCTACTTCCACTGACCGTGGATAAAATAATACTTCCAAACCTCATAGCACTTCATAAATACCACTGCCTGTGTAAAGAGCAGTAGGCGTTTTCCAGAGGCTGGTTTGCCAGGCCAGGGAGATTTGGGATATTTATTGGGAAGCCGCAGCTGGATCTGTCCCTCCCGTGAGGGACATGGCACTTACTGTTTGCTGGGGAGCAGGGGTCAGGGCAGTGGCTTACTTGAGGCAAGACTGTCGCTTCCAGAGGAGTTCATGCATCCAAATCTGATATTTCTGGAGCAGAAGGATTTGTCCCTGGCTGGTACAGCTGGCGAGGAGGCAGCCAGTGGGGTGCACAGCGATAATGGTGCTGTAGGTGGATGGGCAGCTCCTATGCAAGTGTGATTGGGTGGTGTGTGACGATGCTGGGGTCAAGTATGCTGGAGGAATAAACCCGTCAGACCCCTCTGGGAGCCCTTTCTCTGCTTTTTACTGAGACTGTGTCTTTGGTAAGGGCCACAGGAGCAGCTTCCACTTGGTCCTTCTCCCATCTGTGCCAACCCTTGCCGCTGAGCCCATCCCAGCACACACAGCCCAGAGGTGGCACTGGTGCCAGCACCCCTGCCACAGCCTCTCCGTGCTGCTGCAGGAGCCGCCGCAATTCATGTGGGGTGTCCAGAATAAAGGAAGTCAAACCAGGCTGTCCTTGGCTCGTGTTTAGCTCTGGTTAAGCGAAGAGGCTTTCCAAATTCTGTGCTCAGCACAAGCTTCCACTTGTATTTCCACATGTGGCATCGTCCTGAGCTGTAACATAAAGCAGATCCCACAGAGGCTCGCGTGGGGGAAGACCTCTCCCCAGGCAGAGATCAGCCACCAGCGTCCTCCCCGTGGTAGTGTTATCTGGGCACAAAGTGCCTTTGCAGGATAGCATGGTGGAGACCTGCAGGTGAACGCGTGTGGCTTGTTGTTTAACCATAAAACCCCATGCCCAGCCTGGGGTATGGGTTTTGCTGGGATTTTTCCAGATGTCTGAGCCTGAAAGTGTGTATTCTTCTCCCTCTTGTCCGCTGTCAGCCCAAAAAGGCAATTTCCTTTTTCCACAAGCCCAGGAAGGCAGCGCTGCTCTTCCAGCAGCACCACAAAATTGATGGCTTTGATTTCCTATATCCACCCTGGTGTATGTGTGGGGAGAAAAACATCTGTCTGATGAGCACAATCATGTCATCAGTCACAGGGAGGGCCCAAGAGCAGCCAAGCTGGAAATGACTGATGCTTTAAATGGGTATTGGAGACCTCCTGCTCGCTGCGGAGAGGGACACGCGGGACTTGGCTGAGCGCGCAGGGTTTCAGTTGGGAACGAGCAGCAGCAGTTATATATCCGCTAATCTCTGGCAATCCACTGTATCCTAAATATGTTGTTTCATTAAAGCTACTTTCTGAAGCAGCTCTTGTGTCCCAGAGAGGGGAGGTAGGCCACCAAACCGGCTGTGGGTTTTTTTGCTAGTTTGCTATACTGGAGTTTTATACACTGCCGCTCAGTTTGCCAACTGCTGCTCTTTCTGATGCTACCCAGTTGTTTTGCATGGCCTTGAAGTGGTTTCCCAGCTATTTGAACTCCCTAAATGACAATGCTTCATTATTGTCTGACGGAGAAGTGGAATCTTCTGTTTATATGTAAAGGTTCTCCTCCTTCCCCCCTACCTCCCTCAACATATGCAAAGGCACTGCAGAAACTGGAACCAGATAAAAAGAAGAAAACAGTCTTTTAAAGCAAGTTCTGAAGTGTAAAGATGTGGAGGCCACTTAGAAATCATTGCCTCGTGCTTTCTCCCACACTGTGATTCATTTGGTCCAATCCATCATTGATTCAACATGCTCATCCGCCAGAGCCTTCAAAGACAACTGTGCATCTGCTTTAGCCATTCATCAATGAGGAGCACAAAAGAGAAGGGCAAAGGAAAATGTATTGCCAGCTCCCTTTGGTGCTGTTTAATGGGTGTGAAGAAAGGACAGTGGAGAAGCTTGGTTAATGAAAGCCAGGACGGCCGAGGAAGCGCCCCTGGGACGTATATTTTTCAGCCCAGGTATGGACCTTGCTAAATTTGAATCTGCAGAGGAACTTCAAACGCAGAGCAGGAGAGCCACGATGAGGTCAACATGCAAAAGACTAATCCAGTGCAGGTGGATGAAGCTCTTGATCCTTGCATGGACACCAAGGGGAGAGGGGCTGTGGACCATGCAGCCCCGTTGTGTTTCTCATTTTCCTGATAAGCAATAAAGTGTTTTCGGGGAGATGATGTTCTGCTGCTCCATAGAGCTTCTGTAGCCCAGTCCCTAAAGAGATGGCCTCGTGTATTTTCTTCATTAAAAAAGATCAAGCAGCAAAACACAAGGGTAAGCCTTGCCTTTTGGGGCTGCTCATTCAGCTGCCAGTCCTGCCTGCAAATCGCTTATCTTCTACATCTGCTGAAAGGCGAGTCCCCGCAGCACGGTCCTTTGCTGCCCAGGAGTCACCAGACCGAGCCCAGCTGTGTTGACTTAGATGTTGAGCTGCAGGTAGCCCTGGTTCATGGACCCGCTGCGAGCACATGGGGTCTGTGCTAGCACAGGCATCTGCTCTGTGCTCCTCTCTGCAGGGGACATGTTGCGGGGGGACGTGCTGAGCAGTCCCCCAAGCAGCAGCACTATCTCTGAACAACCCAACGTGCCGGCCAACTCAAGTTCTTGATGGGCTCCAGGGGAAGTCTCTTGTCTTAACACAACCTGGACGGCATTTTGTTGAGGTTGCTGGGCTTGTTCCTTGTGTCATCTGTGACCCTGCTGAGCTGTCTAGTGATGAAGTGAGGGTTGTTTTACCTCATGTGTTTCCATTTATTTTCTTGCCTTCTTGCTTTGTCTTTTCCTGGCCCTTCTTCACCCCCCATGGTCCTCCCTTGTTCTGTCTCTCCTTCCTTCTCACACACCCCTCCCTGTGTGGAATGGAAGAGAAGGAGAGAGATGGCCAGTTTTTAGGAACAGGTTTGACACTTGTTTGCTCACCTAAAAAAACTGAGAACGTTGGAGGGAAAATATTCTTTCTGCAATTCTCTAAGTCTGTAGGAAAAAATAAAAGGAAAAACAGGACAATAACCCGTGAGAATATCATGCCATCTGACTGCACAGCTCCATGGTTCTCCAAACACACATGTTCAAACAATGCCAGTGGACAGCACTGAGTGGGACAATAGGAGAAGAGACGTGGTCTCCACCTCTCATCTTGCCCAAGCAGAGTCACGCCTGTGCGGATGGGAGGTGGCAGGTGCTCAGGAGGGTCTCACCATTTCTGATGCTGAGGCCAGAGTTCCACCAGCTGCACAAGGAGGGTGAATTCATACATGACCTGAGTTGTTCTTCTGTAACACTTCCTTTCCCAAAAGGAGTTAGGTACTTGAGATGTGGCTGTGCTCTCCTTGGCAAGGACAGGATTTAATATTGACAGGATATTTTTTTTTTCCTGGGCATCCTTGAAGCTCACCCCAAATTCCTTGGCCAGCCAACTCTCTGTTAGCAGAGACAGATTATTTGTCCTTCTCTAGCGTGAGTTTATCTTGGAGGAGGAAGGTTGTTATGAGTTGCACAGAGGAAGAAGGACGCTCTGTACAATACCACAGCGAAGACTCTTGGGCAACTTATTGGCTGGTATGGAGTAGCAAGTGATAGAACATGTCTTGCCGTTGATTATCTCACTTTTGGGGGAGTTGAGGCCTCCTCCTGTGATCTCACGTGATATTATTTATCACTGATATTATGTTCTTTTCAATCAAAGATGCTTAGCCTGAAGTTTTGTGAAGACTGCTTCCAAGTAGTTGAGCAACAATTTGTTCTTGGAATAAACCAATTTGCAGCTGGGGCCTGAAATGCTTTGAAGAAGATGAGTTTATACTTGCAGGCATTCTGCTTTGTGCTTATCTTGATTTGGCCTTGCAGATCTTAGTCCAGATTTATAGCTGAGTGCAGGCTTTTCTTCAGTTTCAGGACAGGGAGGGAAAGCACTGTGCTTCCCAACAGCATGGGAATGGGTGAGCTCTTGTCCAAAGCCCTTCCCCTGTGAATCAAATAGAGCTTCTGGACTTGTGTAATGCACTGGCCGATGTATGCTTATTTGTGTCTTTCCCATACTGCAGGATGTAGATGGAAGCTGGTATGAATTATTAATCTTTGTGCTTTGGTTCTGTAAGATGAGAGAGTTGGAGGTTACAATCTCCCTTGGAAAAGGTTGGAAACTCTGGACAAGAAGCCTGTAGAAGTACTGTGGGTTGTTGCATTTTAGTGCATTCATTGCAGAAGCTCTGCTCTATCTATGTTTATGTGGTTTGTCTTTCAGAGCAACTGTACAGACTTTCTTTCCGTGGTCTGTGTGCTGCAGGTTGGGATTTGCTTTCCCTGGCTGTCTCTCCTTCAGCTGCTCCTATTAATGCCGTTGCTTTAACTTTTTGCTCTTGAATCCCCTAAATTTCAGTCAATTTTGGAGCTTTGAAACTGAAATCTGGGAGAACCCTGCTCATTTGCTTACAGCCCAAATCAAACACAGCAACCCCTCTCCGCAAGTAGATCATTGTTACGGAAACACTGTAAATCATTCTTGTGAGGTTTGAGTTTGCTAATGAAGAAAGCAGGACAATGTACGCTGCTAAATGAGCGTACTCATGTTAAAAGGCTCTTGATGGGAACTGGGCAGTGAAGTCACATAGCCCTAGTCTGGGTGCGGTCAAAATTGTGAACAGACATCGGTTTTAGATAAAACAGTGTTCTAGCATTAGTATGCTTTTATAGAAAGTTAGTAGCATGGATGTTGACCTTATGTTTGGCAAAAGTAGACTACCCAAAACATGTATGCAAGGCAGATGGGGAATGTGATTTAATTAAAAAAGAAAATATTATGATATTCTGAGAACAAAGTGGTAAAATTTTCTGGCTGCGCAGGAATTTCTTTTGAGAATTTGAAGGCACTGAAAGGCTGGACCAGGAGGGGACGGGGTCTGAAACGTCCTTCCCCAGTGGGGAGGAAGAAGGATGATCCTGGGGTATCTGGCTGGCAGCAGGGTTATCAGTTACTCTCTGCAGCAGCGATGGCTGGAGAGCTTCCAAGCACATTTTTCCATAAGAAGGTGCCAGCTTGTTGGAACCGAGGTGCTTCGCAGAAGAGGGTTTGATTCCAGCGTGATAGGGGTGATGGCTCCCTGCCCGCCCTGCTGCTGGCACCCCCAGCCCCACCTGTGCTGCCCACCTGCATCTGCCCCGGGGCTCCCCCCGAGCCCCCCGGATGCTGTGCCAGAAGCCTTGCACCGACTAAACCTCAAGGCACGAGGTGATGCAATGGGGAGGTGGGAACCGAGCTTGGTTGACAGGAAAGTCCTTCACCCATCAGCGTTCCCGTGCATCTGGGTTCCCCTCTGGTCCCTCAGGGGACATTTAACAGTGATCTGGAGCCTGGGAGTGCTGGCTCCCAGCTCCTCTGCTCTTCACCAGGCAGGCGGTGAGGAGCAAAGCTCTTTGAAACACTTCTGTGGGGAGGCAGGTTTTCAGGACCAGGGAAGCCCCATGGGAGGACAGCTGTGGAGTCCTCACCCGGTGGGAACAACGTGACCCTGAGTTCCTGTGGGGAGGGAAAGGGCAACAGAAACCTCGGCTTGTTCCCCCGACGTCTCGGAACTGTGCTCTGCTCAATGCCTTATGTCTGCTCCTGCCCGCCTTCACCTTGTCCAGAGATGAGCCTGCAGCTCCCCCCCAGCCCCACGTGTGCTGGGGGGCTCAGCAAACAGGTCTATGTGGGGCAGCTGCAGGCCACGCCGGGCAAATAAACAAACGGGGGCTTTCCTGAAGGGAGGGTTTGCAGCCATGGATCCTCGCTGCCCACGATTGATGCCTCTCCAGGGACTGGAGCAGATTGCTGAGTGGGCAGGGGTTCTGGAAATCAGGCGATTTAAGGGGGTTTTGTGTGGATTTAAGAGCCTCCGGATAAACACCTGCCTCTGAAAATGTGTGCCAAGGGCATATATTGGGAAAAGGGAATGGGAAAGTGCTTTCCAATGGGAAAAGGACGTGGGAAAGTATCTGCGAGGTTGAGTAGGTCTGGAGCTGCTGGAGCAGAGCAGGGTCCCTGAGACAGAGGGAACTGGAGAGGGGACAGTCCTGGGTGCAGGTACCAGGGTGACCTCCTTGCCCAGGAGAGAAGGTCTCTGGTGGCTGACGGAGAAATGCCTCGGCTCAGGGAGGACCTCCCTCTCCATGGGGCTGCTCATACAAAGACACCAGCCCCTCTCACAGCATTAGCCTTTGGGCAGCAGGGTGGCTTCTGCCACAGGCTCAGCCCTTCTGGGAAAGATCTCCTAACCTTTGGAGACCTGGTGATCATTGCCCACCTCTTGAATGACCCTAGAAAGCTATGGAGAGGGCAGTACAACCTACAGCCCTGACCCTCCAATCCATCATCCGTTCCTGTCCCCATGCAAAACCTGCAAGCCTTCTGCCCTGGCTCTGGGGGTCTGTGGGGACCGGAGCGAGCAGGTCTGGCTGCAGCCTCGAGGTCTTCATTTGTAAATAAGCACCTAGCTGCTATGGTAATGCTTATTTAATTTAGGCTAAGTATTTCTACAGCTGTTCTGGGGGAATCGTGCTGCTTTATGCTAAATGTTAATTCTTGGCTGCTCCCAGCTGCAGAAGTGTATTGGTGAGGCACGGTCCTAAGGACAGGTTCTGCTGCCTGGTGAGGCACAGCCGCGCGGGCTGTCCCTGCTTTGGGGTTCATGGAAAGTGCCAGTTGCTCTCCAAGACCACTTGCATGTAGCTTTCATGAGATAGCAACCAGTATCTATCTGTGCTAGCAAAGCAGGTCGTAAGTTGCAGGTTACCTAAGGCATTTTTAAAGAAAAATGATGCCAATTCACTTCTTGGATATGGATGTCTCTTAATTTACCTGCCCTCTGCCCAGTCCCACCACGTCAGAATGCAAGCGGGGTTTTACTGCCTTGAGTATATAGGGCTAAATATCTCCTTGCTTCTCATCCAGGCTTTGAATGACCAGGGTGGGTCAAGGCGTAGAAACCAGGGGGACAGGCACCAAGCACGTGGCACACATGTCCTCGAGCCCAAGGGCTGTGTGCTGTTGGTGGAGGCGAGTGGGTGGCAGTGAACTGCTGGGGATGGTCCTTGCCTTGGAGGAACCATTGGAGCAGAGCTACTTCAAAGCAGCCCGTAGGAGCCCTGTGTGGTCCACCTTGTGGTCCATCACTGCCTGATTCCTCTTCCTTAGAGGTGTGGGGACCATCCACAAAGACCCTGAAAATCCCCTGCCCCACTCTGCAGCACACCTGAGTTATATTAATCCCTCCATGGCCGAAACTTCTCCCAGCCATGGGATTGATAGACTCCAAGGCTGAAACACTGCCAAACCATCCTGCTGTACCTGAGATGATGCTGAGTCCAACCATGATGTGGACCCAGCAGCTCAACAAGCTTTGCACCATCTACAATAATGCTGGGTCTAAGCGTGCCAAGGACCTGAGATGATGCTAGTCCAGGTCCCAAGTGTGCCACAGACCTGAGATGATGGTGGTCCAGATCCCAGGCTAGGCCATGGTCTCAAGTGTGCTGGAGACCCAGCATCATCTCAGGTGATGCAAAGCATGCAGAGCTGCTGGGTTCATGGCATGGCTGGACCCAGCATCATCTCAGATCCATAGATTGCTTGGACCCAGCGTCGTCTCAGGGGGGGTAAAGCTTGCAGAGCTGAGATGCCTGGGTCCATGGCATGTTAAAATAAGGCTCCCACTTTGACAGGAGCCTTTGCATGAGCTATCACGCAATCTGTTTATAGCTCAGGATTGTCTTTGACTTTTAAACACTGCAGTGAGGAGTAAATGCAGCGAGCCCAACACAGGCTTTGTTATGACATTTTGTTGCAGGCAGGAGGCAAACTCCGGCTCCAATAACAAACACCCAGTGTTATGACACTTTTACCTTTCCAACTATTTATGTAAGCACAAATATTTTATTTTAAGGTTTGAGACACGCCGTTAACATAAAGCAGTCTCATTCCTTTCAATACGGCCTGGTTTTCACTCGGGGAGCTGTTGTTTAATGAAAAGGTTAATTGTGTTTTATGGGGCTGTATTGCCTGCCTACCAGTTTCTGGCTTGGAAGGAGGTGAGGTGCGGCTCCTGGTGTTCCTGCCAAGTTATGGGCCATGAATACAGGCAGATCCTAGGAAGAAAACAAAACGCATGACAAAAAGTAGCTGAGAAATCGAGGGGTTTGATGGTGCAAATCCATTTAGGGGCTGCAAAATTAATTTCAAGTGAAAGGCTTTCCAACAAGGCTACCTACCCCCTGACAATGCCCTGTGCAGTGGAAGATGAGAAGGGAGTTTCGAAGAACATGAACTGTTTTCCGCCGAGCAGTAAACGCGCTCAGCCTTCCCTTCCATAGCCACTGCACCACGTTGAAGAAAATCCTGCATGTATTTTCCTCTCCTGAGATTGAATTAATTAACTTGAAATTTCTTCTTAACGGCACATAATGACTGGGGGGAGCAGAAGGAACTGGAAGTTTAATCTTGACTTGTCAGCAAATTCCTCCTCCGGCAGCCGAAGGAGCAGCAGCCATGCACTTGCATAATGCCCCGGTGCGGCCGCCGGACTGTTTTGATTAAATGGATTCTGGGGGTTTAGGAAAACTACAAATTTTATAGCTATGGTGTTCTTTGCAAAAGTGATGTAAAACATCATAAAGCTGCCAAACCACCACTGCGGTGCAGGGATTCACGATGGCCTCCTCTGCAGCAGTGACTCTCAGCCCCAGAAAGTGCTGTTAAGAAAATATCTGAGATGGCATTGGTGGGAGGAGGTTGGGGGAAGTTTGCGCTTTGCAAACTTTTATTCCCCCTTTCTGAACATTTAATATCTTTTGATCGGTGCCTCTTAAAAGTCACATCTGAATTTGGCCTTGTGTTTTGAAGGTAGATGCTTGCAAGCCAAGGGTTTCTCATGGCGTTGCTGATGGCATCAGCCATGGCATCATACCTGATCTGTGCTTCCATTTCGAAAGAGATTTAACACCAGCCCTGTGCCAGGGTACTGACTATTTCTGCCTTCAGACTGCATTGAAGATGGATCCAGGGGAAAGTTACTATCTAAGTAGTGTGGTTTCAGAGCAAATCTTTGAAAGAAGGTGCTTGTAGCCCAAAACGTCATGTAGGGAGTTGTATCCACCCTGTGTTGCCTCCTGCCTGCCCTAAACAGTTGTACCCAGCCCCAGCTGGGTGCGTTTGTGCCTGGATGTCTCCGTCAGGGTGCCAGACACACGCTGTAGTCCCCAGGTCAGCCCCTGCTCCCTCACACCCAACTAGAGGGAGCAGACCACGCTTCGTTTGCTTGCTTGCTCATGGGATGATGACCTGATGCCCTGTGATAGCAACAAGCTGGAAGATGTAGTCACGATGGTGTCTGGCTGAAGGCTTTCATCAGCTCCCCCTGTTGCAAAACCTCACAGGCTTTGCCCTGGTTGGAGATGGCAGGAGAGGTGTACCCTCCACCAGGAGGGATAGTCTGTCTCCAAGCTTTTAAGGAATGCTCCCTCTTTTGGCAAATTTTGATATCTGATCCTGTGGATTATAGGGATGAAATGCAGCTCAAGGTTTCTTAGGGGTATTACAAACTGAATTCATGAAATCAAACTCATTGCATTAAAATTACAGCCACCCTTTCTTGTGACCGGTGCCAGATGGGTGTGCGATGT
>JAHREE010000562.1:1005457-1089711 GCA_033628505.1 Tringa tobata
GTCTCCTGAAGCTAGGGGGTTTCAGTGACATCTTATAGTCGCGGTCTCCATGTCCCAGTGATGAGGTCCCATGAAACTGCCTTTTACTGTCCTCTGGACTGGTCTTGCTCTGGTAGTTCTGGAGTCACAGGAGAAGGAAAAGAGAAATCAGCTTTCTTCAAATAATAGAAAGTGGATTCTGCTGTCTCCTTTTTTGTTTCCTTTTAAGGTAACTTGTACTGGCTCTTCAGAGGAGAACTTTTTTCTTGCCTCAGTGTTTGTTCAGCTTCTCTGAGCTCCTCCTTGCCCTGTATCCTCCAGGGATGGAGTGTCCTGTAGCAGAGTGGCATATCCCTGCTTACCTCCATATCGTTCTCTGTGATGGAGTTTCACTGAAGCGTGTTGTTCACCATGCCTATGTGTTCAGCTGAGGTCTTCCCTGTCCCTTCTACTTTAATGCTATCAGGCCCTTTCTGCCCCGTCCAGTGATGTGAGCACCTTCCAGCGTGTACAGCTTTGCCTCTATCAGCACTGAACTTTGATTGCTGTTGCTTTGTTTGCACAAGGCGATAGTCCTGCCTCTGGAGCGCGGCTGTTTGGGAGATTTTACACATCACGGCCTGACTTCTGCTGTAATTTATCTCCTTCCTTCTGCCAACCACCGCATGTAGCGTGTGGAGGTATGATCTAGTAACACAAAACTGCATTGAACTTTAAGTCAGAATTACCCGGGATGTGCTGAGGGTAGTTTTGCTACGACTTGCAAGCCTATACTTTTTTTCGGCAGTTTAGTAGTGCTAA
This sequence comes from Tringa tobata, assembly GCA_033628505.1. NCBI lineage: Eukaryota > Metazoa > Chordata > Aves > Charadriiformes > Scolopacidae > Tringa > Tringa tobata. The sequence continues at coordinate 1,006,238 of JAHREE010000562.1, forward strand.
TGAAACATTCTTGCAGCCCTTCATCGCAATTCTCATGGGCTTTCTTCAGGCTTTATAGCTCCTGGCAGAAGATCCTTCTCACTGGATCCCATCTGTTCAGTGTCCTCAACTGAAGCATCCTTCATTAAGGCCTTGTTCCTTGCAGATTCCCTTCTGGATGCTCCTGTTCTCCATCATATTTTGGCAGTCTTTATGCTGATGTCATTGGAGCACCTCCTCATCTGAAGTCATGGCTACTCTTCATTTTCCTTCCCTTGTCCCATTATTTGCTCCCCAGGACTCTTGAGGCATGAGTTAAGGAGAAACCTAAGAGCAAACAAAGCTGCCAGTGGACTTTCAACATCCAGTTGCCTTGGGAAAGGCTCTGGGTCTTGCACTTTACTGTTTTCTTTGCTATCACCCAACTTTCCACCACACTCTAACATGGGAACAGTTAAACAGCGTAAATAGCAAACAGGTTCACATGCCTAAGCACTTCCAGATGCCTGAGCAGGTAATGCTTTGAAATGTCTTTTAAATGAGTGCTGAGTTTTGACCTGCAGGATAAATGCTGACTGGCATGACACAAATAATACCGATCTTGAAAATTATCCCAAATTATCCCCACCAGCCGTAATGGTGGTAACAGCTCAGAGACCTGCACCTTAATGGAGTGATTTCCTGCCAGGATACTGTAGGGCCCTGCAGTTACTGTCACTGACTTGCACCTTGAATTACCGTGTCTTTGCTAATTGTCTGTGCTTCTTCATCTAGGTCTCAACACAAAACCTTTGCTTTTAATTTATTATCTGTTCATACATCCATGCTCCAGCTGCATCTGGTCTCTCTGTCCTCCCGTGCTGGACCTAAGGAGCTGAGTGCTGCTTGTTCAGCATCGCTTTTTCCTTTGCGCTTCCCTCACGCAGGAGTTTTGCAGCTGGTCTCTGCAGGATAGAAGTGTCCATTTTTCCTCCTCCTCCTTCTGATTACAAATCTCTTTTTGAGAAGGACTGTGCTTGTCTTACTGCAAGAGCAGCATTACCAAAGGAGTAATATATTTAGCTCAGTGGTGCTTAGATACCTCCGTTAGAATTGTAGGCTCCTGCTGTCCAAGCAGCTTAGATGGCCCCAGTACATTTAGGAAAATAATTAGGAGAGAGGGTGTGTTTTGCACCCTTTCAAGAGGTTCTTTGGAACCTGTGACAACTAAACTTGAATGTAGACTGTAAATCAGAGCAGATCAGACTCCAGATCAAACTGGTACCAGTGCTAGGATATTCACTTTGTCTATGAAATAGAGGAGAGGAGGTAGAGGCGAAAACCTGAATCCCACTCCTGGATCCTTTGGGAGAATTTCTTGTCCTTTAGAAATCTTGGCATCAAACCCTGCCTCCTTCCAAATCCAATGAGCTCATGGGAGACAATTTCCATAGAAATTTTCATTATCTGCCTGCTCCAAAAATTCCTCGGTGTGTTTCTTTTGGTGTTTTTTGCTGCTGAGAATGAATATTACATCTTTCACAGGAGAGAAATTAACAGGAAAAAAACTGAGGTTTGTGTGTGGGATAAACTAGTGAACTGGACCGTACCCTGTAGTATTGCACAGCGTGATCAAATCGTATTTCTAGTAAGTGTTTACAAATGTTTGCTTCTTGGAAAATGTCTTCTATACTTGGGCAAGGAATTAAACTACTAGTTTAAAATTATTATGAGAGAGATCACTTTACTTTGTGCTGAGTGATAACAAACACCCAACATAATTTTAGAGCCCTTCCTTCCTCTGGCTGTTAATATTTAAAATCTAATACTAAAATAAATGTTAAAGAAATTATTCTCCCTTTACTTCATTCTGTCTGCTCCCACTTTCTCCTCTGATAGCTGTAGGAGACCTTCCCTAATCTTTCCAATTAACTCGGTATTTCCTGTAAGGCTAACACTGACGAGGGTAAGAAAGGAGTGTAAAGCGAGGAAAGACATCTGTCAACTATTGGAAATACTTTCCATGTTAGAAATTGAAGGGAGCCCACACTGAAGCCAGATGATCCGACGAGAAGAACAATTGCAGCGTTGGCTTGAAAAGAATGTGGGTGATTTGTTATAGCTGTCCTCACAGTAGGCACCCGGTTGTCATGTTCATATGAGAATACCTTGGAGATATGCTAAACACATATCCTGTTCCCAACAGGAGTGCTGAAGGGCCAGAACAGGCAAGGTTTGACTTGCATTTTCTGGAAGACATAAATTATCATTTGTTCCTAAATCTCCGTCTTTTCAAATCCTTCTCATTCCTCTCTGCTGTCCCACGACTAGTTTAAAGCAAGCTGTGAAGAGTTTGTGCGTTGTGTAGGCAATTGAAATTGAGCGTTTTACCAACTATTGAAACTCCTGGTCGACCCTTTTGGGGGGTGAGACTGTGGGCAGAAACTTCGTAATGGGCTGGTTTTGACTATGAGTTTTATATAATAGGTCAGCGGAGACCCATTTTGGTAAAGCTGCAGTAAAAATATGAAACACTTTCTGGGGAGGAGGGACCCAGCATTTCAGCTGGTCTGACACATAAGCTCTTGAACTGTTGTTCGCTTGTTTTACTTTTTGGTTTATTCTGAAGTTTGAAAATGGCCCTAGTGTAGCCCAAAAATGAGCTGGAGCAACAGTTCAGCTTTGCGAGCCAGGACATGTTTTAACAGGAGAATGGGTCTGCAGATTGCCAGGCTGTCCCGCTTCTCCACTATTCCTCACCCCACCCCAAGTAAATTAATTATAGATGCAGAGAGAAGAACCAGCTTCATCATCCTAAAAGGCAGAAAAAGTGATTTCATTGTGATAGTTTCTGCACCTCTTGGTGTCCTCCTCCCTTCCCTCATTTGATCAAAGACCAGCTTTTCAGCAGTCTCTCACCATCCCCATCTGCAAAGAGATCTATGAATTAGTTGAGTCAAGACGTGGCCCCATCAGTTTGACACTATTCTCTTGTATTTTCCTCCGCTTCATCTCCCTCATTGTGCCAGGCTCCAGGAAACAAGAAGAAACTCCTGTGAACAGCTGGATTAGTTTTAAGGGCAGAGACTATCACAAGATCAACAACTGGAAGTTTACATTTCATGAATCATGGGATTTACCCAGTCACCCTGGCAATGAGCCCAATAACTCTTATTCCAAAATGTCCTGCCTATGAAGATGTCAAGGGATGGAGACTGCGTTAGTAGCTCCTTTGTTATCTTTGTGCTTAGTCATGTTGTTTGACTTTGTCCATCTTCATTTCGAACACTAACTCATGCCAGTCCTCCCTCCCTGAATTTTGGTGGTGGACATTACTGTGGGATGAAGAAAGGAGAACTGTAGTAGTCATTGCTGCATATTTAGGTCCCTCAGAGCAGCCTGTGCTTTGGATCTCATGGAAAAAGAGCAGCCTTGCCCAAGGGATCCCAGCAGCGCCTAATGGCATCCAGCTTGAGAGTCTAAACCAATCCAGGATTACCCCTGAAAGCACAACATCTCTGTAGCTGTGTCCTCCCCTGCTGACTTTAACACAGAGGGACCGATTTTAAACAGAAACCACTTAGGAAAACTGTTCAACATGTTCTCTTTCAAAGGGTCAAGCCTGTGTCATCTTCTGGGCTGTTTCTCTCTCAAGCTGTGTCCCTCGTTCTGGCATGTAATAGGGATGGACCCAGCAAAGACAGGAATTGGTGCAAGGTTTATGTCAATGCACTGTGGGTTTTCTTGCTCCAGTCCATACCTGGTGAAGGCACTGTGCAATAGACCTGTCCAACCGCATCATTTGTCCTATATAATTTTCACCTCTTCTGATGAATGTTGCCTTCTTTCAGCCCGTTGACTGCTGTCGGTTTTGCTGACCCGTGCTCTTTGGTGGGACATCCTGGCCATGACCACTTCCAGCCCCTGCCTCCATCCTTGGGATTTAAACTCCTCCCAGCCTTGCACGTCTCCCAAGTCCGGCCTCATGACATATGTGCTATTTGGAGAAAACGTTTGTCGGGACCAGGTGGTTGAAAGTAAAAATGCCAACAGATCTGCCTTTTGTAACCGTGCGAGCAGCTTGTTAAAATTAGTCACAGGCTAAAAGCTGCGGTACATCTGTGCTGTCAGCCGGCCAGAGAGCCATCCATACCGCCCGCTCCCTCTGCGCCAGCCCCAGATGGGAGCTGTGCCGCTCACTCCGACCTTCAGCTCCACGCAAGCACAGGCTGAAGTCATTCCCGGTGCCTTTCCCCCCCACCCCAGTTCACAAACCTTTGCCCAAATTTAGCCACGAGCCTCCTTCTAAACATAGCGTAAACGTTTGTGTGTCCTGAGTTTCGGATGCCCGCAGGCAGAGCATCCCAAAACAAAGCCTGGGAAATCTCAACTTTGGCATTTGCTTTAGAAAAATTTGTACTTGGCTTTTCTGAAGATCTTTTTTCCCCCCATTTAATTGAGCAAGGGCTGCAATTTCCAAGGCTCTTTGGGGAGTGAGGTACCTACCTGTCATTGGAGGTTTTATTAAATTTGGTCCCGTTTTCTTCTGCTTGAAAAACTGTAAAGCAAAATTCCTATCTGTCTCTCTGCTCTTGTACAGCTGTCTGTTGGAAAGCGCCAAATCAGCTGGTAATTAATAGCTGTCCTCCCTGCTGAGCAGGTGTCATCTGTTCCTGCTTTGTGTGTGGCACCCGGCACCGGGAGCCTTTGGGGACGGTACCCAGCGAGTGTGGCACGTGGGGCCGAGATGGCCGAGGCGTGCTGGCAGGGCAGCGCCGTGCCCCCGAACCCTCCGCTTCCCCATCGGGAGCTGCCTTTGATGCACGTCCAAAAATATGTCTTGAATTGGCTTCTTCGGGTCCATCGCACTTAACTGCTCTATCGACGTGCCCCACTGTACAAACACGTAAACATTTTGCATGCCTGTCTTCCAGCCAAAGGTCTCGTATTTCTTCACGTCCCACCTCCGATGACTTCTCCCGACGTGCCGTAACCGATGCCGGCGCTCACCCTGCCCCACATCCCCGCTCCTATCTGTGGGCACGGGGCTGGAGCCCTCTCTGCTCAGGAATTGCCACTCTTTCTCCTGAAGCATGGAAACATGAGGGTTTTATTCCCCCACCCTTAAAACGGAGATTCCCATGAGGTTGACCAAGTTGTCTTGCGTCCCCACCAGCAATGGGACCTAGCAGTCCATGCTCGGGTGGGGAAGGGACAGAACATCTCCCCGGCTTTGCCCGTTTCAGAGCACGTTTGGTGCTGACTTCCAGGCATTTTGCACATAATTCCCTGCCTGTGTGAAAGCCTGACATTGTGCCGGGGGGACACGAACACAGAACCTTTGTGCTCAGGGTATTATGCTTTCCCCTCGCACATGCTCCCTGCTCACACATGCCGTCTGGCCAGCCCTTGTAGCTGGGTCTCTTGCATACCACGCTTTCCTATGGAATTTGGATTCAAATGTGAAAATTCTCCGCCACACAATAAAAGTGGCATTTCCATGCCCTTTAGCACATCAGTCTTTTCTTGTGAATAGAGCCCTGAGTTCTTTGGCTTTTGCCGTATGGAACAATTGATCCCTTCAGTTCACTTGCCAACAGTAATCGGTTTCTTCTAGCCATAAATTTTAGCCATTCTTTTTTTTTTTTTCCTTTTTTTTTGGGGGGGGGGGGAGGTTGGGGCATAGGAGGGAATAAAGTAATAAAAAGAGACAGCCATAAAGTAGGCAGCTGTTACTAGTCAGATCTTGCTCTGGGAAAGCAGCAAAGCAAATATCAGACTGACTGTTACCTGTTGCTTTATGCTGAAGTTTAGCTATCGGGACAGGTTGGATCTCACTGCCAATGTTCCTAATTTCTCTGTAATGACTGGCCCTGTGGAGTCTCACTGTATTTAAACTAAAGGAATAATCAATTTTAAGCACCCCGTGGGCTTTAATGGTTGTTGGACAAGGTCAGGTAATATACTTCAAGTGGGCAAAGCAGTAGTGAGACAATGCTTCTGTTATGATGGGCTTTTTTGGATAAATCGCTTTTCTCTTTGGTGACCTTATTTGTTTGCTTATTCTTTGCTTTGCTCATTTTACCAAGGCTTTCCTGTTCTGTGTGTTGCAGTACCTATTTTAAAAGGAGAACCTTGGTGCTCCTTGCTCTGGTTGATCGCAGTGAGCTGCTGGTTTCATGGTGGGTGGCACTGGAGAGGCTCTCCAGAGCACTGCGGATCCCATCACTAACCCCAGCCTGCAAACCTTCCCTCTCCTCTCCTGACTGCTGTCCTGGGGACCACACGTGTGTTTTGCTTTCCTCTTGTCTGCAGCTGAGGCAAAAAGGATTGGGAAATGCCAAGGAAAACAATTTCTCTCCCTTACTTTATAGGACCTGCTTTCTTCTAAACCTAGAGGGTGCCTTGAAGATAGGTTTACTTGAAATGTGCTTGTTCTGGAGGGAGATTTTGTATCCATTTGGTTTGGTACAGTAAGAGTTGTCTCACACTTCTCTTGTGGTTTACAGTAAACTGTGAGCACCTGCCACTTCTCAGTGTGGGAAGGGTAGAGCAGCTTAGAAATTGCTGATAAAATTGTTCTGCAAGGGAACTTGATCTTGCTCGGTTTCCTTCCTCTGCCTGCTCACTGCTCCATGCTGCTGGTATCAGGGCCTCTGGCGTGAGCAGCTTTTTAAAGGAAACACAGCAGATTTAGGGTCCGATCCCTTCGAATTATGAAAGAAAACCTCCTGTGGCTCTGAGATGGAGGAACATCCTACTTGGCATCAACCTGCAGCTCTGCAGCTGCTGCTGCCGCTCTGGTGACAACTAGGAGGCATTAACTGGGTGTCTGGTGGGGCCTGGGCATGCTGGGTCACTTGTACAGCAACCAGAAAACCCTCCTGCAGAAAGAGTTTCTTCTTCCCCTGCAGTTGCTGCTCTGCAGACGTTTGCTTTCTCCCCAGCAGGATTTTGATTCCTACGAAGTTCTTCCAAAACTGATGTCATCTGGGCAGAGACCTGCCAGATTTTCTGACCTTTTTGACATACTCCCAATATCCACATCCCCCGGGGACTCTGTGAGATGACGTGCATCGTGGCCCGAGGCCGTGGGGCTGCTGGCCCTCGAGCAGGGTGCTTGGCCACAGGCTGCCCTGGGAGAGCCAGCCCCAAAATCTGCACCCCAGCTCCCCACCAGCTGGGTTAAATCCCTCCCACTGAAACCACTTTGTTTTCCTAATAAACACCCTACAACTACATTTTAATTTTGGAGAGGGTTTAGGTTCCTTTCCACCATCCCCACTGTTGACTGGAAAGAAATATGTACATTTTAAACCCCCTAGAATTGCCAGATACTCCCCTCCCGTCAGTAACCCCGGGGTCGTGTGGGCGCGACGAATGCAGGGTCAGCCCCTTTCCAGCGCTGTCTCTGCCCGTTTGATTTGTAAACCATGTGCCAACATCCAACTGCAGGGTGACTACAGCATCACCCTGTTTCCATCTGCTCAGTATGAGGCATTAAAACCTGTTTTTTAATCTTGGGTAAACCAGGACCACCAAAGAGGGCTGTAGCCATGAGATGCATCATCACGTGCTTTCTCTTGAGGAAATATCCATTTCAGTGCCTTATGTAACCATGAGTCTTACCTTCCACTTTAAATACCGTGCTGATGTTTGTAGTAACGTAGCGTGTTGCCCAAAGCCCCCCTTGGAGGACAATGTGCATCATCAGCCACAATTGGGAGAGGTGGATGGTTCTTGAACTCAAGTGTGAAGCAGCTGGACCAGCCAGTGTGCGAGGTGAGTCTGAAAAGCACCACCAAAGGTCAGACACACCTCTGAGGCTCTGTGGTCATCAAAAGGTTGGGGTTTTGTGGGGACATTTCATGCGCAAAAGCAGAATTTAAGACCCAGTTTCAGAATCCTGTCCCAAATCTTGACAGGTTGGAGTTGCCTTGGCCGGGTGATGGCTTTCCACTTTCAGATGCACAAAGCTTGGAGCATGTTTTTGAAGCAAGATGGGTTTTTTTTTTGTCCATACCAGGCATCTCCTCTTGTGTGAAGCTTCCAGGGCAGGGACTGCTTTCTGAGGGTGTTTGTGCAGGGTCTGGTTTAAGAAGGGATTTCCAAAATGCTGCTGACACCCAGAGAAGATTAACAAAGTCAAGGGAAAGCCAGAAATAATATATACAGCCCCTACTCACATTCTTGTCATGATCAGTTAAAAAAAATAAATACACATAACTGTCAGTCTACCACAACTGAACACAGTTGTATTATCTGCTCCACTTTCTGATTTATTTGTTAAAGTATAGCAGAGCACTTGTGCCCTACACAGCTAATAGTTGCTCTTTCACAGGCAGAAGAAATGCTTACGCATTCCAGTAGTTAAATGATGCAATATCCAGGTGGATATTTAATGGCCCATGACAAATCTGGAATGACACAGCAGACACCATAAATATCTTTGCTCGAACAGATAGAACAAAACCTTTTTTATGAAAGCTGTTCCCAATTTTTTTTTTTTCCACGTGCTGGCCATATTTTTAAAATACCCTCTAAAAAGCAGGCTGGGGAATCGTCCCTGTCCTCCCTCCAGCCCGATCCTTTCCGAGCTCTGCAGGACGTGGAGCCCGTGGTACAGCAAGCGATGGAGCTCCTTCCCACCAAACAGATACTTCTTGGCATTTCTTTCACACTGAGGGAAAAACTTGCAGAAGTTCAGTCATGTGAACACGCCCAGTTTGTTCAGTGAAATGCACGGGCCAATGTGCGTTTCTGATTTTACATAATCCTGGAGGGTTTTATTTAAGCATGTGCTTCTGCTCATAGGTAAGCGCTGTCTCGGTTAGGGCAAGTTGCTGCAGGATGTCAAGGCTGGCAATCACTTACAGAACCACTGTACATGCTCCCATGCCACCAGTGTCCTTCAGCAAGAAGAAGTTGTCCTGCAGACACAAGACAGACCCAAACAGTGCCCACAGTGATGCGCCTGAGCATCTTCACTGAGTCCTGTTATCATCATGTTACATATAGCACGCTGCAAAGGGGCAGGTGAATCATTGAAGGGAAGGACAAGTTTAATTTTAAAATAAGGTTTTGGAAGGTCTGGAGCTCTTGTGAACTGAGACTGAACTTGTTGGATCTTTAATTTTTCTACTAGAGCTTTTTAGAAATCCTCATGCTTCATTTTGTCGTCCTTCAGATTTGAGTGTGTTTTAGGTCAGTATTAAAAGGAAATCTCAAAACCAAAAAAGTCTTTAAAAAAAGAAGTCTGAGCAACCTAAAAGCGAAGCAGACTATTTTATTTTGAATCAAAAAAAAATCACGGTATATGTTGAAGAGTTTATTTGAAGTTTTTCAAAGGGTAAGGGGGAGAGGTGAGTGTTTTTCTGAAACATTCCTTTTGGTTTAAGATTAATAGGTATTTTTAAGTTATTTTATTTAGTTACTCATTGACATGAGAAATCTTGGTTTTCTTGGCTCCATTACTAAAACAGTGGTGTGACATCCTCGGTTTGATACTTAGCTCATGGAGATGTTATTTCCAAGAGCGAGGTACCCCAACAACACTGTACAGACAACAGTTGGGTCATTTTCAAGTACATCTCAAGATTCTGATCTTAAAAAGGCAAAAAGTGGTTGGAGGGAAGAGCAGGGTGGGGTGTTGGAGGTAGCAGAGCGTGCTGGCCACAGTCGTCAGGGCAGTGCTGTTCTGGCCCCAGGGACCCTGCTAAAGGGACAGAGGTTTGTCAGTCCCTTGAATACTGGGTCCCAAGGAATAAATGAAGGTTTTGGCATTGTTTTGCATAGGATTTGATCCCTCATGGAGTGCATGGCAGGTCCTGTATGTAACTGTTCCCAAAACAGGCTATAAAGATTCGGAAGAAAGTATCTAATGCTACTGTCCTTGTTTATGGGCCTTTTTTGTGTACTTTTTCCCAAAACATTTAGAAAGCAGTAGGATTTCATTACTGATACATGTGTGCCTTGGAGGCAGCTACTGAGTCTAGTGGAAACATCATCATCTCTTAAGAGATGGACAATAGGATATCTCTTTGGACAATAAGGTATTGACTAATCAATTAACTAATCCACTAACACATGCTGGTACGAGGTACCTCAGAGTCATTTTTCAAGACAGGCAAGTGTAAGATACACCATGCTCAGCTTAATGGACTATACACAGCTATACTCCTGCCCACATCGCCCCTCTCTAAAAATGCTCTTTATTCTTTTAAATACATCCTTTATTCATAAACAGTGAAAAACATGTCAATTTGTCATGGTCTCTATGTTCTTGTCTCTTCCCTCCAGTTATATCCGTATTATAGGCTAACATAACTGATTTTTATCTGTTCTTAACCACTTACCCTTTCTGGTATTTTGCAGTCACTTTTACTGATACTCTTGTGTTTATTTCTGTTTAATCTCTAGTGTCAAAGCACTAGAAATCTCTCCTGGTCTTGAGTTATGGGATACTTGTCTCTACCACAAATTAATGAATGATGTAATCACAGCTGCATCTTGAACTAGCCTGCCTGAAAATACCTCCGCAGCGCTCTCCAGACATGACCGTGTTGCATTTGCCCTGTGAAAGAGCCCGTGCTCTGGCCAAGCATCAACGGGAAGAGCCTCGCAGGTGCACATGCCGACACGTGGAATTGCTCCATCCAGCAAGGGTCTAGTGATTGCTCCATGGAGGACGTGCTCTGGGTCCCCGGTGGGGTGCTGGGTTTGTTCTGGGAGTGAGTTCGTTTGATGACAGATCTCTGTTTGGAGTTATTGGGGAAAATGTCCTGGCCCCTGCTCAGCCTCCCCAGCAGCGGTGCTTTCCTTCTTATGGCTCTGAACTTCCAATCTCCTCTCTCCTCCAGCAGTCTTTAATGTTTCACTCTATTGTACAGAAATGTTAGTGTTTCTCTGTGAAATGGTGAGGATACATTTTTTTTTCCCTTAAGATAGACAAAACAATCCTGTTTTCCATGAGCTCATTCTACGAAACACGAGACATATTTAAAGAGATGTTTTCCCCCCAAAATCTAGACCAAAGCAGATGCTCGCTTGGAAAATTTAAGCCCCAATAGCTGAATTTTGGCAACAGCGATTGAAAAACCAGTGTCTTATCACAGAAAGCGTCCGGCAACTGTAACCATTGAAAAGTGCTATGTAAAATAAACCTGGGGATATCACTTAGCGTGCAGGGCAGGCTGTGCAAATGAATGAACGGGGAAGGACATCTTCAGGCGTGTGGTTTTCTCCCTACTTTTGGACTGTATACAATCTTCCACCGGCCAACGGGGCTGGGGGCCACTGGGGCAGCCCGGCTGCAACCGATCCATGCTCTCGTTATCCAGGGAAGTGTTAGTGGAGATGACAATGACGCACAGCCCCGGCCTTGGCTTGGCCAGCATCCCATTTGCTCCATCTCCGCTGCGGTCGGCAGCCACTCGCTTCTCATCTCCCCTAAAAACGTCATTTCCCAGAAAAGCATCCAAGAGCGCAGATGTGAAGTTGTCCGTGTGCGGGGTCTGCTGGAAGGGCAGGCTGGAAGGGCACCAGCAGAGCCTGGCCCTGGCTGGTTTGACACCAACCTGCCCTACTTAAGCACAAGTAGGGAATATGCTCAGCCTTCTCAGGCCCCTCTGGACCAGCACAAAAGCACCAAGGAGAGGAGCCAGGCCTAATTTAAGAGATTTTTTTTTTGCTGTTCTTCCCCTAACTTTGCTGATGACTTCCTCTGCTTGTCCTTCTGGTTTTCTTCTCTCCCCTTTCCCCGTTAGTAACAGCGTGGCCCCTTCCCAGGGTATGTCTGCCTGGCTGGGAAGACTTGAATTTCCATTACTAATGTCCATCACGTGTTTGTCAGGTCCCGTACACAATTCTCCCTTTGTATTCCCGAAGTGTTAAATTGCATTTATTATGCAGGACAGCAAGAGAAAATTGGCTAAGCTGTTGATATATAACTGTATTTCTTATATTTTCCCCTTTTTCCTCCTGTAGAAGAGATTTGTTTGGTGAAGACCTCTACATTTTAATCCAGTTTTTCTCCTGCTGTGACAGAGCTCTGCTCTCATTACTCATTCAATTTTTATCTTTTATGGCAATGAATTTAGGGGGTTTTTGGCCATGAACTCATTTGTTCTGCCTTTGCCCTGATTAGCTCACATTTGCTTTTCCTTCACTTCCTGCAAGAACATCTTTTCCTACAACAACTTCATGCATTTATCTTTAAGGCATTTGTTTGTAAACCACCACTAGGCCTTTGTACTTAATCCAGAGGCAAAAGCCCTGATATCTCCAGGAGACGTTTGCAATTTGACCACAAAGTTGAGTCCTGTATGTGGTGGGGGTTTCCATGTAGGTTAGGACTGTCCCCGTGGGTCAAACCAAAGTTTATCCCTGCCTCGTGTTTGGGACCATGGAGCAGATGCCGAGAGAAAAACTCTAGGGACAAGGCAAGAGTGCTCTGATATCACCCTCCGCATCATTCTGATTCATGGCAACTGGTGGCTTAGGGATTTCCCACATTAGAGGTTGTGTTGCCTCTTGGTATTTAACGTCCGTGTCTCTAATCCCCCTTTAAACACTGTGCTTAGTAACATTTGTCTGTGTGGTGGCTCACAAAGCCCTCTGTAAGTGGCTTTTTTATTTTTGTTAGCAAAATATTTTTGGGTTCCATAAAATGTTTTCCTTAAAAAAACAAACAGAATAAATCTTGGTAATCTAGCCAATTTAGTGCTGTAAAAATCATAGCAATTCCCAAGCCAACCCCATTGTCTCGGCTTCGGCTCAGAGTCTTTGACAGCTTCCCTGAGCCATGGGAGTTTCCTGGGGTGCAAGGATCTCTGGGGGGGAACCATGCATGTCCCCAGATTGTAACTTCTCCACCCAGGAGTGAGTCTGCATCTGTAAAACCTCCCCAGGGGTGGAACAGCTCCAACAGCACTTTGCTGGAATTTTTCCATGAAAACTGATTTTTCCAGGTGCTTTTTGTATGTCCTCAACTGAAGGTGCTGTCATTATTTGCCATGTTTTGTGTGTTCTTTGGGTGGCAGTGGTGCTCACCACACTGTCTAGGGGGCTGGCTTGCTCCAGGGCTTGCCCCCGTAGCCGTACAGACCATCGCTGCATCCTGATGCTCACATTTCCTCTCTGGGCTGCAGAGAGGCACGGTGCTCTAAAGGCACGGTGTCTGCCCCTCTGCACCTCCTGGTGTCCCCTGGATGGTAATGTCCCTAGAGACAAAATCCTTTTCTGGTGCATGTACACCCCAAACTGTTCTTTAGAGCAGCTCTTCATCCTTCATTTCTTTTTTTTTTCCAGGCTGGGATGAATTTCTCCTTGATGCATCAGGTTGTATTTCTCCCCTAAGCAGAATGTTACCTTCTGGTTTTGAGTCTTCCCCCTGCATCTTTTCTCTCCCTTAAAGCAATTTTGTTTCCAGGGTGAATTTTTGGAAGCTCCTCTGCTGTTTTCATTTCTCTACTAATAGCATCGAATAAACCTGACCTTTGCTGCAGCCAAAATCTCTGCACATTCTCCCTACCTCTCCCTGTGGCTCTGCACACCCGGCACCACATTTCCCATACCTGTAGGTCTGTGGTCTCCATCTGAGCAACTGGTTGGGCTTGTCCCGTAGCTGGAAAACGGGCTCCAGCCTCAAAGGCTGCGTCTCTTTCTGAGGCTGGGAATCGGGGTGCGAGCAGGATGCAGCTCTGCTCGTCCAGCTGAGCCCGACGGGATTTGGGGCTGCTCAGGCATCCTCTGTGTCTGTCCATCCGTCTGTCTGTACGCAGCCATGAGGTGGGCTCTGCCAGGGGCTCGGCTGCAGTGCAGAGCTGGAAAAACTCTGCTCTGAGCACTTGGGCAAGAGCCTGGTTTAGAAAGTTGCCTGGGTGCCTTGGCAGCGGCGGTTGTTTTCCAACCCGGAGCAAGCCATCAGGGCAACAGATGATGTTTACTTCATGTGACATAATACTCAAGTCAAATATTATTTAATAGCGCTTTCTTTCATGTCCTGACAACTCTGAAAGTGCCTCTGTATGACAAAAAGCTGTCGAACAACTTTTTGCAGCTTTGTCTTGTTTTGTGTGCGGAGTGAATATTTGTCTTTTCTTTGGCCAAGTCAGACGGATCCCAGAAGAGCTACATCAGGTCAGACTGAAGCCATTTGCCTTCAGTTTTACTAGCACAAGTTTATCACGTCCCACAAAGGAGACTGGAAAAAAGGCTCTGGTGGGTTTTGGACTGAATTTAAGGTCAGCTAGAGCACTGAATGAAGCGGGAGGGATTAATAAAAATGTCAGCAATGGATGTCAGGGGGAAAAAAGCTCTGATTATGACCCAAAAAAGTGTCAGTGCTTCCCAGCTGCGTTCAGGTGTTTAGGCTCAGGCCCCTGCTCCTACCAACATCCCTCACTGTGCGCTGCTGTCCTCATGCCAACTTGGGACTACGTAAATGTGCAGAGAAGAACCGCTGGCACCTGGGAAAGGTCACCGACTCCTCCGGTGTGCCCAGCTTCCAGCCAGCCGATGACCGGGGAGGGTTTCGGAGGCTGCCCAAGCCTCTCCTCTCTTTCCTTTGTCCTTGAGCAAAGAGGGGTCTGCCCAGTGGGTTGCTGCCAGGCTTTTTGTCTCTGTGAAATTATATGCTAAAGCTTTGGTGGATCTGTCTGAAGCCCAGCAAGCTCCAAACAAGAGATGTGATAGTTATAACCAAGCACCGTCTTTGGGACCAACCCCAAACAGTGTCCTCGCATCTGGGTAGGTGCACATTGAGGTGGTGGTGTCCAGAGACACCATCACTTTCTTGCAGCAGTGGCTGATTTATTAACCTCCTATAAGCCAAATTTCACAAGGAAATTACACATTTTAGGGACATGACCTGGTGTCTTGCAAGTGTCACAAGTTGACTGAATTTTACAAGCCTTTCCTGCTAAAGCTTTGTGGATCCAACAAACCAAGTGCCCTTGCAGTGTAGTAGCCATGATGTAATGGATATGCCATTTAATTTTTGCAGTGTGCTTAGGTATATTTTATTGTCGCGTTCACTGCAGGAAGTAAATACTATCTGTGTTGACGAAGATGCGTCTTTGGAGATGGTATTTCAGATGACTGAAGCTGACAGAAGGAAATGTGGCTGCTCTTCTCCTGCAATAGGCATTCCCTTTCAGAGTCAACAAGTCTCCCATGAATAAAGTAGAAATATCCAAAGATTTTGTTAAAACTTTTGCTGATGAGAGAACGTACTGTTGGTGGCCTGCATTTTAGCCACACCCAGAGGTCCTGGCCGAGCTCCCTATCCTGCACCAGGTGCTCTGCAACCCTGAGCTGGTATTGGAGAGTTAAAATCTCTGTGAGAAAGGCAGTGTCCCACCTTCCATTTGGTGTTTAGCAGAGGAGTCAGGGGATCCGAAATTATTTGGAGAGGTTGGTGTTTGCCCCGTGTTTTGAGACTGCAGGGGTAAGGACATCAAGGATGACAGGAGGGCACATCTTGGATTGAGGGTTGAAAGTTTAGGATGTTTACAGGCTGTGCTAAGCATCGCAAAGCATTTGGAGCAAATTTGCATTGGTCCTAATTTAGCAGTGAAGGGTTGATAACGACTGCGTGAGGAGCGAAGCTTTTCCCCTTCCCCACAACTGGCTGCAATACTGATGGGAGACGTCCAAAATGTTGGCGATGGCTGAATGCCACAAAAATGTCATGAATATTCATTGATATTTTTACATGAATTTGCCTGAGCTGCGATCACACCCTTTGTATTCACTTTTCACTGATACTCAGTCCATCAGGCTTTACTGGCAGCAGCATGCAAGCGTTGAAGCCAGGATGTCACTGGTATGAATATTTGTAGAAATTGAACTCTACATTCTTATGCAGGGAAAATAAAAAAGGCAGAAGAAAAAGATAAAAAAAATGCTATCGGAAATATTCAGGGCATTGTTTAATAACAGCTGGCAGGAAAATTGGCCTCTTGGAGTCGAAGTTGACTTCATTATGGGCTTGGATGCTGGGGTGCCAAGTACAGAAAGGGCAATAGCCACCAAGACTAAGAAATACTTAGTTCAGTCTTTGCAGATCAGCATCGCTGTACTGGTTATGGTGGGTTGTCTCTGGGTTTTAATTCCCCACATAAAACTTCCTCTGGACATCCTGACCACAACCCTCTGAGCAACTTCTCAGAACTGAAAACTTCTAGGAGCATTACACGTGTGCAAACTTTAAATCAGTTTTAAAGTTGCAGAGAATTATCTGTGTGCTTTTGAGTCTTGTCAAGTCTTCTCTGTTTTCTTCAGCACTGACTGTGTGTGGTAGTCCAGGAAAATAAACTCCAGCCCATTAAAGTAGCCTTTGCTAAGAGTATTGGACTGATAAAGCCTACTTTATCATAATAAAGTTGCGCTTATACCGATACAGATCTGAAGTCACTAATGCTGATGTGTTTGGAAGCAAGATGTTTGGTCTGTTTTATGGGTTTTATTGTTTTAAGATGATTGATGTTGCAAAAGGCTTTATCATGCTGTCAGCAATAAATGGAGAAAGGACACAACACGTCCAGAGTCATGGAGCTGGTAGCTCAGCCTGGATCTCCTGACTTGCAGCTGCGCTCCTCCTCCGCTCGGCCACCCTGTCTTCTCCAAAGTACTGGACTATCGTCAAATGCTCCACCACGTCCCAGCTCCTCAGCGAGCCAAAAGCCCGCAGGAAGGAGAGGGATGTCTATCAGCAACTCTGGTGGGCTCTGCTTTAAGAGCTTCGAACCTTGTGGGATTTTCAAATGGAGTATTTTCAAACCCAGACAGTATCCCAGGCTCCACTTGGGGCTTCTGCAGACACGTTGTAGCCGATTCGACTTAACATTTAGATTGGAGACAGACGGCGCAGTTTAATCCAGAAAAGATGGAGACAGAAGCTTTTAAAAAAGGACTGTTTATGAAAGCTTCCTCTCTGCTTTCATGTTAGGAGGGGCATTTTAAGGAGACGGAAGGTTGAGTATCTCCCCCTGCTCTTCCCTTCCGTCATTCACAACAGGGTGCAAAGCACCCTCCCAGCCACGCAGGCAGGGAAGGACCTGGTCCCTGGTTCCCCTGGTTTAGCAGAACCAGCCCTGCTCCCCTGGCACTCAAACCCCAGTGTCCAGCCGGCAGTGAGGGGCATCTCTTGCTTTTCTTGCTCCCTGCCTGCTTTTATAGGGCAGCATTTTTCTGCCACTTTTGGCCGCGAGACAAGCTTTGTCTGAACAAGCAGGAGGGAGTCTTTTTTGGCAGCTCCCCGTCTCCTCTCTTGTTTCCCCTGGTGTTTTGGCTGTTTCTCCCCTCTCTGTTTATTCCCTCAGGAGCCCAGACGCTAGCAGAGCTGTTGAGACTCCAGCGAGGGTGCAGCAGTCGCAAACATGCAATCGCATTTCACTTTGCAGAGAGAGGAAAAGAGCAGATGCTGGGTGCAGAGAGCTGCTCTGGGGATGGTGTTACTGGTACAGATGCAGAGTTGGTTTTTTTGTTTTGGTTTGGTTTTTTTTGTGGTTGGACTTGATGATCTCAAAGGTCCCTTCCAACCATGAAGATTCTATGGTTCTGTGATTCTATGTTGGCACCGTGTGGCCCACCACTCAGGTTGCTTTAGATGCCACCAGCAGTGAAGAGTGCTGTGTCAACCACTCAGAAAGCCAGCAAGGGCAGGAAAGGTCAGTGGGATGAAGCTCAGTAACAAATTGCAGTCATCTTCTTCCTTGGAAAACAGCCGGGCTGGTGTGGGATCAAGTCTTCCCTGGAAGGGAGCATTTGTAAAGTGCCTTTAATCCCCGTGTTGCCTCTGAATGCCTTTCCTTTTAGGTATTCAGATTTTGGATGCTCAAAGGAGAAGATGGAGGCTGGATGCTAACAGATTTGGCTAATTCAAGCAAAGGCTTTGAATTATCACCCAGAATAACTAGAAACTGGAGGTGTAGAGATGTATTATTGCCTCTTTCCTGACATACCAGGAGCTAAGGATGTTTATCTCTCCAGTATTCACCCTTGGCTCTTGAGATGGCTCTTTGGCTGACACAAGCTGTCCCCAGGAGCAAGAGCTGTTTGTTGGCTTACCCCATCCCAGGACCTGCCTGTCCCACCTTCTTTTGCAGCTTTTGAAATGTTTACTGATTATCTCTAAAACATTGCAGTGAAACTCTTGGATTTCCCAAAAGGGTTTTGCCAGCAATATGGTTCCCAATGACCTTGATTGACTGCATCCATCTTTCCCCACCCCAGCAGGTACATCCAAGGCCTGCAAGGGAAGTGGGACGCTGGTGGGCTGAGCCCTGCCTTTGGAAGCCTTCCTCTCCTACAAGCCTGGGATGTAATGACAGCTAAAACCCTCTGTTTTTCTAAAAGGAGCTTTTTTGGCATTTGAAATAGATTTTTATGAGCTCCTTTGTGGTGGTAAGAGGCTGGATTCAGAGGTCTTTTCCAGTTCCCTGTCCTCAAATCCAAAGGTTGTAACTTTAGCATTGATTTTATCCAAGGTTTATCCAAGATGTTAAAAAGAAGCCCAAGGTTGGTAATGACAATAGTCTTTTCTCACCTTAGCATTGCCCGTTTGGGGAATGGCGCTGACATGACCATCTCTGGTTTATCCTCACCACGAGTGCCCATCAGCAAGGCTGAGGTGATGAGGCCAGCAGCCTCCACAGAGGACCTTGAGGCTCTCAGTGATTTCCCACCTCTCAGCAGGACAGATCCGAACCCAAGGCCTCCCACCAGGCGTGCAGGAGTCTGCATTCAGCCCCGACAGCTCTGCCATCCATTGATGCATCACAGGGACCGCTTTGAACCTTGGTTTTACCTGCTGGACCTGCCAGCTTGCCTGGCACAGGGACCTCCACGGTCCTCCATGGGGAGCATTTGTTATGGGGCCAAGTCAACTCCGATGTCTGACCCCCACATCTGGCAGGGTGAGCGATGGTGGGGAGGGCCAGCTCCCCTTCCACAAGCGAGGCAGAAAACACAGAGCGGCTTTCAGCGCGGTCCAGCTCCTCACGGGATGACCGTCAGGGAGGTTTTTCTTCTCGACAAACCACCTACAAGCATTTCCTACGCACTGCATGGGTCTGGGCTCGAGTCTCCGTGCTTTGAAGAGCGGGACCACACAGAAAGTCCAGCCGCCCGACGAGGGATGCTGCTAATTGTCTGTGTCTGCTCGGGTGTCTGGCTACCGCTTGGCAGGAGCCACCCGGCCACGCTGGGCAAGGTGGGCTGCGAAATCACAGCCCAGGCATCTGCGGGACACAGCAAGGGCAAGCGGGCTGTTTGCGGCAACTCACGCTGTAAATCGCTCTATAAATAGCTGAGGAATTACCTTTCTATTTCTCTCAGGAAGATGCGCTTAACTAAACAGAGAGCAGCACCCAGGGACTGCTTTGTTTGTTGATACAGTTGGTCTCCATGCAGTACATGGGCTCTGCCAGGTTGGAAACCCTATCAATATTTTGGTGACACGGAGTTACTAAGCTACTGTCAAACCTCGCTGAGAAAGCGAGCAGATTACCTCCCTGAACGCGGCTCGCTTGCCTAACACACAGCTCATCATTTCAAGCCCTTTTTTACATTTTATGGCAACCTTGTGCAATGTCGTTATCTAGTCCTACTTAGCCTCAGAGACGGTTGAAATCAGGGCGCTCTTCCCTTCCTCCTGGAGATGCTGAGCCGATAATGCTCCTCCCTGTGATGCCCACGGCAGGAGGTGGGACCAGGATGCTGGAGGAGCCTTTTTCTTTGGGAAACCTATCCCCGTCCCGACCCGGCTCCCCATCCCAGCTGTGGTCATCTTGCTGGGGTGGCTTTGCACGAAGCAGGCGAGGCGGGCTTGGCCGAGGGTTGTTTTGTTTGTTCTCCGCTCCGTGCTTTGACTCGGAGCCTTGGCAATCCCTGCGAAAATGCCTTGGGGTTAGAAAAGTCTGAAAATGTGTTTGTTTCAAATACTTGGCTGGGCTTTTTTTAGGCAAGGTTCCCAGCACAGGTGTGAACTTTTTTGGGTGCTGGTTGTAAGGCAAACAGTGAAGGAAGCGCTCCCATATTCTGCCTGGATTTCATAATGCTCCAGCTCGCTTCGGGTTTTTCTGACTTGTGGCCTTCGGCTATGTTAGTTTTATTCCTTAGTTATCCATTTATTACTTAAAAAAGACTCTTCCTTCCCTGCCTCCCTCCCAGTCCTGAGCCCCGTTTGGGTGAGATGGGGAGCCAGGAGAACCCGTGGCTCCTTGGTGGCTTCAGCCTCACGTGGGGACGCTGCACAGGGGCTCCCTCCCCAGGGGATCTCTTGCCCTAGAGCTGTTTGGCTGGGTCCAGCCCTTGTGGGATGAGGACAACTAATACAAGAGGGAAAGGGTTTTTTTCAGCTCTGCTGAAAAGGTGATAATTCACTGAACTCCCAAGCTGGCGTTTTGCCTGAATCAACGTGGGCGTGCGGGGTGGATTTCTCTTTTAAAGACGGGGCAAAAGTGTACCTTGTTTGCTTTACCTTTTTTTTTTTTTCCCCTCTCCCTAGTTTGATGGAGCAATTGACGGGCTTGTTGAAATAGGACTTTAGAAGTCAGACAAGCATTTTCTTGACATGCAAGGGGTCTGTGGCATTCCTGTCAAAACACGGCTCAAGTGAAGGGACGTGGCGCTCGGAGTTAACTTCTTGTTTCTTTAGAAAATAATAGCGTAAAACCAGCCCCTCAATACGAGTTTTGGCAGCAGAGCAAATGGACATAAACAAGCAGAAAATGAGAAGGTTTGCAATCCTTGAAGGATCAAGCCTCCTGGGGTTGCTGTGGGTGAGGAGATTGAAGAGGATGGGAAGTTTCAGAGGAGCTTGTGATGCGTTTGAGAAAGGGTCTGTGTGATGTACCTGTGAAATATATAAAAACATATTTCTCTGTGTGAGAAAGGACTGGTGATATAAGGATATATAAGGTGCTCGGGGGGGAGGAGCTCTTGCTTATTGTATCTCATTTATTAATGAGAATCTCTTCATAATTAAATAAATAGTCTGGGAAGGGCAGCAGGGAGTCCCAGGTTTTTCCCAACCATAATTATTCTTGCAATCACCTTTGCTCTGTTGCTCTCTCTCTCACAGTGGTAGAAACACTCGAGCAAACACTGTGGCCCAGGGAAATTGGCAGCTTTTTTCCTCACAGCTCCGGTCATTCAGGCACAGTTTCAGGCAAGGGTTTGGTCTTGTGAGTGGCTTTGATGCCTGGAAGAAGTTTTTGCTGGTTCACAGGGGAGCGTTCCTCCCACCTTGAGGCTGGAATTAGGTCTGAGGGCTCCCCTGGTGATGGGTTTACACAAGATTGTAATTTTTGCCACAGAAATTAATGAGGTTAAAGCAAATCAGCAAAACCAATTGAGTTACCTCAAAGAAAGCCCTTCCACTATTGTTAAAAGTGAGACAATAAAATGTAAAAGCTCCGTATTAACTCAAACTGCCAATATATATTTCTCCCTACCTTAGATGAAGCCTAAGCCAAGAGTCTGGTTCTGCTCCTGTGGGCAGGACTGTCCCTTTAAGGAGTTGTATGAAAAAGGTCAATTTCTTGGCAGAATTTTGATCCTCCTTTTGTCCTGATTAATTTAGTCCAATCTGAAATACAGGGAAAAAACCCCAAACCTCAAAGCTTGCAAAACATCCCAATGTCCACTGATCCCCCACATCTCTAGGTGTTGGCTTTGTCTGCTTCATTTGCTTTTCAAAGGAGACCTGGTTTTCTAAGGCACCGCCCAAAGACACTGGTAGATATTTTGACTTGACAAGGCAAAAGTCTCAAACTTTAATAAAATATGTGAGAGTGGGCTTCTGGGGATGCTGCAGCCCTTGGTGTATGGTAAGGCTCTGGTGCAACGGGAAAAGAGGATTAAAACAGCAATAGTGCCAGCCCTCACCCTGCAGCCCTCCCACCCCAAAACTCCTCCTAAATGCTCCAGGACTTGTGAGCTATAGAGAGTGTGTCTTCCACTGGGTGGGGTGGGGTGGGAGGGTGGGGAGTGACCTGCTAATCTGCTGGAAAGGAGATTTCCCGGAAAATCTCTAATGCAATCACCACACCAATACAATGCAAGGCAGGGATCGTGCTGGGAACAATGGCCTGTGCTGAAATAGTCAAGGGAGAAATGCAATATAGTGGCAGCTGTGGCATCTCCCTTCGGCCTCACCCAGGCACAGAGCAGCTGGTGAGAAGAAAGTACGTGGCCAAGGTTAGGTTCAATATTCTACAGGCTCCTTTAAATCCTCAAAGGTGGATCATACTTTACTTTCTGCAGGATCTGTCAATGCCTTCCAGTGTCTCGCTTTGATCCAGACCCAAACCTGCTGGGGGTGTTAGCCCATTACATAGATTTAAGAAACTCAGGCAGCGCCAGAAAAATGGCTCAGGTGGGGAAAGGCAGCCCCTGACGTGCACCCCCTCAGCTCACAGCCTTCTGCTGGTCTTTGGGGATAAGCCATAGGACTCTTTCCTTCTAAAAATATTTTAAGCTCTTATTAAAAGCTCCTTTGAAAGAGAACGAATTATAGCTCTTTGCATCACTTCCTTGCTCAAGCGTGACCCAGAAGTTGTAAGTACTCACATTTGCTATCTGTATTTAATTTCAACTTCAATAATAATTCCTGCTTTTAATTTGATGCTGATTGATCGTGAAACTGCGTGTAAGCCATATGGCACCATGTTTACAGTTTTACACCATTCCCATTTTCCAGCAGTCGTATCGAACGATTTACGTAGCTCCAGACATGCTTAAGGGACAGCCAAAGAGTGGCATTTGTTTTGATTATCTTATTAATGCTTTATTCAATCAAGAGAAATCACAGCGAATGCGTAGCAGACCAAATGTGTACAAACAAGACCGCCCAAACTCACATGAGAGCCAGCAGGCGGGCCGGGAGGAGGAGCGTTTGGTAGGGTTTTACACATCTGCTTTCCAAAAATCCAAATGTTATCTTTGTCAACATGGCTTGAGAAACTCTTGCTTGAAGGCGAAAGACTTCGTTTGCTGTGACTTTTCTGGGTTTTCCTAAACGTAGCTGGTGAGAGCGGTGGTTTGTGCCGGTTGGTGCCCCGGTGGGCTGGGGTCCACCTCAGGGGTGTGGGATGAATGTTGGGTTGGGGTGAGCATGGAGGAATCCCCAATTTCTGCCTCACCAGCCTTCAGCCAGCTGTAGCTCAGAGGCTTCCCGCCCCACAGGCTGTGGCATTGTGTCAGACTGAGGTGCTGGGTGCCACCTGGGCTCTGGCTGTGAGCAGGGACATGTGTAGCATCCCCCAAGCGTGGGGACGCCGAGCAGCGTTATCCTGGGAGCTGCTGCATGGACCAGGCTGCAATTCCTGCCCGGCGCAGAGAGCGCTGCCAGCTGCCCATCGCCCGAGCTGTAATCACAGCACGTGGTTTTGCAATGCTTTAGCCAAACCAGGCTGTAATCTCGAAACTGGGAGGATGCGTTTCGGCCAGCTGCGCTCAAAATCAGGAATTCCAAGTTTCCTCAAAATCTGACAAAGGAGGGAGTCATTTCCCGCAGAACAGATGGAAACGACTACTCCCCTAGCTGTGGGTTGGGTGTGCAACTTCTAGAATAAAGCTTGTTCTCTTTTCCTCCCTGTGTGCCCGTGAATGTACAAGCCACAGGTGCTTGATATGCATGGCCTGGGTTATTCGAGTTTGAAACATAAAATAAAATGGCAAAGAGGCAGACAAATCATGACAAATACCAATATTCATTGTAATCTCATTCCTGGCTGCGTCTGGAGCCTTTTATGATAGCCAGGCATCTGAGAAAACCAATTCATATTTAAAAGATTAATTTCTTAAAGGTAAACTGCACATTCAAAATGAAAACCAGGTTAAGGGGAGAAATCTGGGCTGGATGCCTCACTCAGACTGGGGTTGAGGCATATGAATATGGTTTCAGCCTGAGGTTTGCAAATATGTTTTAGGGATATAGTGCTCAGTTCCTATTAATTTCAAAAGCTGTTGATCACTCACATCCCACATGTGGCATTTTTCTTTCGGATAAATGCTGTTTGAGTTAGCTAATTATACAAAGATCATTTTCTTTCATAAAGAGCTCCAGGTAGGTAAAAAGGAGAATATATTGCACTCTAATAACCGGAATACCAGTTGTCACTTCATTTAATATTCAGTTTAAAATCTACTAAAGTTTAAAGAAAAAAAACATCTATCAGTTTCATGGAATCATAGAATAATTTGGGTTAGAAGGGACCTTTACAGGTCATGTAGTCCAACCCCCCTGCCATGAGAAGGGACATCTTCTAAAGCAACTAGATCAAGTCGCTCAGAGACCCATCCAACTTGACCTTGAAGGTGTAACTGGGAAGGGATATTCAGCAGTGGTCCCAACTTAAGTGTTGTTTATCTGCAGCCCAAGACTTTACAGCTTGTGAAATGGTCCAGGGAAGTGCAGTGAAGGTATAGAGTGTGGCATCAGGGCTCAATGGCCTTCTCATAGAATCATAGAATCATTTTGGTTGGAAGAGACCCTTAAGATTTTTACTTTTCCCATTAAAAACCCATTCCTCTTTGCCAAGGACAATGATTAATTCAATAGTGAATTTGCATTTGCTGGCATAAAGTGGGAGCAAACAATTACGTGAGACTATTGCTGGTAAAAGTATACCAGTCTGCTACAAATATCACGAGTCTTTTCTGCCACACTGGGAAATAAATAGTTACCAATTGTTTTGTCGGGAGGAATGATTTTCTCCCTGACACAGAATTTCTATCTGATAGCAAATGTAAAATGGAATATATATAAAGTAAACATTTCGCGTTACTGTGTGCATTGTTTCCTTCTAAAGCCTCACAGTTAAAAAACAGAAAGCGAAATCAAAATGTCAGCTTTCCCAGAAGTGGCTCTGCAGTTGCACTTTACACAGGGCCGGCCACGTCCAGTTGTGCAGCAGTGGGAAAGATTTGACCTACAGGACACAATATCTTTCTAGGAGGCTTTTAAAATCAAGAAAACTCCAGAAACAGTAAGGTCTTCAGAGCTGAATGGCCATGATGCCCAGGGAGGGCGATGCTATGAGCTGAGCGCGTGGTCGTCAACAATTAGGGTGTATCTGCAACAAGCAACTCCTCTTGTAATAAAGCACATGTACTTGCTGCTGCCAATGGCCCATTCTCCTGGCTGGTCATCTGTCACCACAAGCAGGTATAAGTTTTGCTGAAGGTAGCAATTCCTAGTGATTCCTTCCTTGGTGCACAGGTAATTAATTGGAAAGCCAGGAGTGACTCCACTCCCTCTCAGCAGCACAGATAGGAGACCTCTCCCTCCCTGCCCCCTGCTATTTTCCTTTAAGACAAAGCAAAAGCCCAAGCAGGGAATTCAGAGAATGTTTTTTCTTCCAACTAAGGAATTCTCGGGGACTTCTTCTAAAATACTGGTGAGTGCCCCGGGCCTGGCTGCAACGTGCAGCATTTCGCACCGGTTCAGCCCCATCACTGGAAAACGTGCCACAACCTCTCGGGCAGCAGCTGGGGAGCAGCTGGGTGCGGGGTCAGGAGTGAGAGGACGGGCCAAAGCAAAAAGAGAAGGAGGCTTTCTGTATAGACTTTTTCTTTTTTTTTTTTTGATGAACATTGAAGGTAAATTCTCTGCTCGTGTCTCCCTTTTCCTGCAAGGATGCTGACAGGCAGAGGTGTTGCTCCTCCACTCCGTATCCCTGAACAAAAAAGGTTTGGCCACACAGTTGGCGTTGCGATGAGGCAAGGTATCACTTTGCCTGGCTTGGCGTGTGATGGAGGACAGATCTTGGCACTGGGCTGCTGGGCTGATGCTCTGCCTTGTCCCCTTGTCACTCATAGTGGTCACTGGAGGGAAGCCTGATACTCTCTGCTGGATTTTACCCAAATACTGCCTGTCTTTTTCACTGACACACGGCTCCGAGCTGGGTGTTAGTTTGGTTTTCACGTACGGTGACCAGGAACGGGTGTGGGGTCTCCTGTCACCGCATCTGTGGGTTTCTCCCTGGGTGGCCCCACAGCTCCTGCTGCTGCTTCGTTCCTGGGGCAGCCTGAGCCACCCTGGGAGAAACACAGAGAGCAGCAGAGAAACCGTCCAGGGGCTGGTTCAGAACCTCTGACCCTGTCTGTTTAATTAATTTATGGAAAAATAAATTTCTTCTCATTCTGTGATAAAACCCAGTATTTCTATATGAAATTTAGGCTGATTTTCTGAGTACTGAAGCTGTAGTGCCCCAACATAAAGAGAGTGGATCTTAGTGCAGTGTAAATCTGCAGTAATTTATTTGACTTAAGCCACCTGAAAAACAGCAGAATTTAGCTTTTATATAGATTTTTTTTTGCCATATTAGAGAAGTACAGAAATAGATTTTAATTATTTTTTAAGCAGAAATGGTTAAGATCAGAATTGATTGAAGTATTTGCTTTCTGGTAGGAGAAAAGAGTCTTTTGAGGTCTCTTAGGCGAGCTTCAAAAACACCTAAAAGTTGAATGATCGAAGCTGTGTTTTCAATTATTCATTTGTTTTCAATATCTGAAGGTCAAACAACAGGCTGGGATGGGGAATGCAGCTGTCATTAAAAATTTACTTACTTTTTGTACTCCAATTAAACGTACAGATAATAGTAGATAAAAACAACCATGCAATTGCTTTCCTGATGAAGGCACTGATTTATTGATACTGAACTTGGCTTCAGTGTACTTACACCAGGGATGAGTTTGTCTGCAAAGGTTTGCTTCCATTTTAGGAAGAAAAAAATTGACAGCTGTAAAAACAGCAGGATGTGATACCGTCCTTGATGAGGATTTTTCTTGGCAGCGTGGTGCACATGTCTTGCAAGACTGTGACATGCCTCATTCCCTCTGAAGACACGATCAGCTAACGCTAATATGTTAAATTAGGGATTCAGTCCCCTCCACTCCTTCTGCAGCCCATGAAAAAGGGAAGATGGGAATGGGGATGGAGGAGCTGCCTTCAGGGTCCGAGCACTGGACCTCCCCTGCGTTTCACAGAATCTGTGAATTTCACTACATTAAAAGCAAGATCTTTCCTAAGAAATCACCTCCTGTTCAGTTTGCTAGACCCGCAGGGTAGTGTTTCAACAGTTCATCTGGGTATCAGTAGGAACAAAGTTATCAAAACAGTAAGTGCTTTTGGAAATGCAGCCATGTAACTTTGGCATTTGAACAATACCTCCTTTTACAGAGGAAGAAGAGATGCTGCAGTGAATCGATATATCCTGTGCGTATCTTGGACATAGTGACTTATGGGCCAATAGAGCAACTGCAGAAGTAATTGGAATATGCAGCAATAATGCAACCTTTTGTTATATGTGATCTAAAAAAGAAATGGGACCCAGCCTCATGCACCGGCTTCTCCTGTCTGAGACAGGGCAAGATTTATGATGTAGGTACTCAGCTACAGCTACCCTGTATATTCCTCGACAGAGAAAATTGGGTAGCTACACCAAAGCAAACTTTCTAGCAATGACTTATCCCTAAGCACTGGTGAGTTATTCTCTATGCATTAGAAAAGGTCTGTGGACATATTGAAACTGCTTCTAATGTGGACAAATAAAAAAACAAAACAAAACAATCCACAAAAGATTGCATTTGGAAACTACAGTAAAAGAAGATGACATCATGGTTTATGAGGAAGGATCAAGCAGAGAAAGCTGTGTATAGAAATGAAAGAAGGAATTCATTTTTATATTGATGTCTCAAGGGTCAGGATTTCTTAGAAAAACCCAGCAATTTTAAACGGAAATGGATCAGACCAAAGATAGTGTGCTCTTATCCCTAAGGCTCTCTTCTTCGATGTGGTTCTCCATCTCTCGTTGTGGTTTTGTTTGTTTTGTCCCTCTCAAAGCTACATCTAAGCTATTAGTAATATTAGGGATTGATCTTGAGCATTGGATCAAAGGGATCATTTTAGAGTGAGATTTCTTGCCAGTGATCTTAACTTCTGCATTGCAGTTACCCTTCTACAGCCTCTGCTCTGAGAGGGAATTCATCACCTGTGTGGGGTTAAAAATTCGGAAATACTCCATAATTTGGTAAGTGATTCACTACAAACAGGATGTCTATTTTGGTTAAGAATGCAAGAACTGATGCAAGATCTGCTGAGGCATGGTCACAGAACTTGCTTAATTTTTACCCTTTATTTTTGCTATGAAGAGAACCGTCTTGAATTTCCCACAGGCTTTGGTGGGAAGCTTAGAAAAAGCATTAACAGGAAAGATAAGAGTATGCCATTGCGTGTTTGTTTTTTTGAGAGCAAGTTTGCTGAAACTATAGGCAAAATATCCTGTGCAACATGTTCCTATTGGAGGCCTGATGAAAGGCAGATTACTGTAGGAACTATGCAGATAACAAGGTCCCATGAGTTTGGTGGGTTGTGTCATTCTTACGAGACTAAACTTTCATCCCCTTTTTTAATGCTACTCCGATGTGCTCTTCAGAAGCTTTGAGTTTCATGAAACATCAAAGAAGTTATCTTCATGGTGCTTTCAGAAAGACTGATGGTACAGGCCTGCTGTCATCACATTGTCATCTTGTCCAAAGTGGCTGAATTGCAATAAATTAAAGCTCTGGTTTGACCGAGGAAAGGCTTGTATGTACGCTTCTAAGGACAAATTGCTGCTATAAGCCTATAAAATGACTAAGATGGATGAGGAGGGCTTAGGTTTGAACCAATCTTTAGGTCCTCCTCATGCCTTTAAGTCTGACTGATATGACTACGTGCAATGAGTAAGGACATTGGGTCTAAATTATGAAAACAGCTGCAGCAGAGGATGGCTCTTAAATCTTCTCTGGATGTCTGTGTGTACGTGTGTGTGTATCGGTCAGCCCTGTCTTCCTGCTCAGCATCCAGCTGGTCATCCTTCTAGGCAAAGCTTAATCAACTGTTTTCAACAAATTTGAGCGGAATTTGCTGAGTGGTTTCAGCTCAGATATTGTATGAGGTGAATTTCCTAAGGATTTAAAATGCCTGCTAATAAGTTTTTAAGCCATAAATTTCCCTTTGTTATTTGTTATTTTCCAACGGTGTGTGAAGCACTCGGTGGAGTAATTAGCCATTTTGACTCTTCATTTTAATATATTTCATATATGTCAATACTCAAGCTAAATATGCTCCTCCCAAATTGTCATTTAAACATTTAAACACTCAGCAGGGTGAGTGTTATTATGGCCATGGTGAAAACCTTAAACTTGCAAGAATAAGGGTTTAATAAACATGAGCAGTGAACAAAGAAGAGATCCAAACTGTAGCTGAGATGAAATCTGGGAGGACTTGGTTTTGGGATCTCTCCTTAGCAGGACACTTGAATGTCCTTCTTGAGTTCAGTGATGTCCAGGGAAGAATGCTTTAATTTCCTTTTCGTTTTCATGGGAGGTTTTCTGTACCCAGCCCTTTTTCTGCGTTTCGTTTCCTTGCAAGCTTATAAGGTCCATGCAACCCACTAAATCACGGACCCTTTGTCAGAGAGTTGCAGCTGAGAGAAGGCTAATGCAGCATCCTTAAGCTTAATGCAGTATTTGCCTGGGAAAGAGACAAAGTGCTCAACTTGGTTGTTAATATAGACATAAGCAAAAGAAGTTCAAGGATTCTCTCCATTGCAGTTAGAAGTTTTCAATGAGTTTTCTGAAATTACAGTAACTTCTGGGCTGTATTGTTTCTTTTCTTTCTGCTGATATGCATTGTAATATAGGGAATATTTTGTTACATTTTACCATACAGACAGGATGTTAAGCATATACTTCTTTCTTCTTGGATATTCACAGAAACAGCCTGAGATCTATACACTTACCAGCCTAGATAAAAAGAAGAACAGTTTTGGTTTTTCTTCACTAGATTTTAGTGAGGGGAAAAGTTAAAAATTGCTGTTAAGGAAAGGACAATTACAGAAGAGGGCAGCCTCAAAGCATAAGTGCTAGAAGCTAATTGAATGGATACAATTACATTAAAAAAACCCCAACCCCTTTATCTTATTGCAATGTTAACATAGTGTAATTTTTTTCCCTTTCTGGGAGGCAATGTCACACTAAGCTGATATAGGTATGATTAGATAAATGTTACCCTTACATGTGTACCGCCTTGGTGGCTTGCGTGTGTACATTTTTAATGATTGACTTCCCCTTCCTATTAGAAAATATCCTTTTACACTTTAGCTTATGTAAAAGGACACAGCAAAAAGTATCCTATGTTTGGGAAATAAGAGTTAAAAGTATTTGAAAAGGTGGAATTTATCAGAATGAGCAGATCTAAATGCGTAATGTGACTGGTGTGTAGGAAAACCCTTTCCCATAGAAAAATGGGAAAAGGTTCTGCTGGAAAAAAATTCCAGACACACATCTTGTTTTCAATTAGCGAACTGTAAATTTTCCAGAATTTCTGTGTGGTATCAGATTTAAATTTTGGGGTCTTGATGTTTCAAGTATGTATGACTTTGCTCACAGAAGAAGCCTCCCTGAGCTCAGTGGAAGCAGATCTTCTGCAGAGGGGATCCTTTCCTGGTGGTCATGCACAGGACCACCATCCAAACCCAAAGGAACCAAATCCATCCCAGTACATACACACAGGATAGCACTTGGAGGTGATCGTTATTAAATCAAGCAGCAAAATTTCTTCTCCCAATCCTTCCCTACCTATTCCCTGCCCATGCATTCAAAATAACTCGGTTCTCACGTGAAAGAGAACAGAAATCTGGGCAACTGATACCGAGTTTCAAAGTCTTTTTTGCTGCTATTGTGGTTGTCTAGTTACTGTTTCAACAGGAAGGTGTTTAATCAATGCAAGGCAAAAGGCAGAGAAATGAGCTGGTGATTTCCAGAAGGAGAAAATGTCGGGCTGATTAGAGTGTTTCTTTCTCAGGATGGAGTAGACAGTACAAAGCGTGTGATAACACGCTCAAGATATGCCTCAGATCCCCACCAGCAGCCCTGTGAATGAATGGCACATTTCCTATCACGGCTTTTGCAGTCCGAGGCTGATAAGAAACATCTAGTGCAGCAGAGCGTGTTTGTGCGAGGCCCTTGAATATACCTTTGGAAAACCTTGATCTTCTCTCAGGCAACAAAAACATAAGAAGTTCAATGAGTGGAAGCAGTTCCTTTTAATTTTTAGCTTGTAAATTTGGTCATTTATGTAATTTTATTTTTCATATTAGATAATTTTATTCTCTGGTTCATATGACGGCAGGAGGATAGGAAGAAAGAGGATCTTTCCCTTATGTTTTGACCCAGAGAAGTGAAATGTTTGCTCTTCAAGTGGGTACAATGTCTTTTTTGTGCTTTAAAATTTGATTGACACTGGCAAAAGGGACATATTACGCACATAGCACATGTAGCCCTTCATATCCTGCTCGATGTGTGAGCTGAAGTCGTTAATCTCACCCATTTCCTATGCTCAGCAATGTGTGCCAAGATGTTCAGAAATAGCTAGGGATTTGGGATGCCTTAGCTATTGGGTGTCCGGCTAAAGAAACTTCTAAAGGTCTTGGTTTTCACAAAGCTTTGAATAGCCGTCCTCTGGAAATTGGGCTTGTAGAATGTCTGTTGGCAAGCGATTGGACTCAGTCCTTGGAAGTCTTTATGGAGTAGACATTTTCCCAGTCACAGGTTTGGCTTGGAGCATCGCTGGCATCCTAAGATGGTCTTTCAGAGTCGTGCTGCCATAAAGGCAGTGGGGGTTGGTCTGCAACTGTTACCTGCTCTGTTGTGCTGCTTTGATTTTCCTTGGACTTGTACTTGGCTGTCACGAGCAAAGGGCAGATTTTCCCCTTGGGATAAAATTTGTGATCTTTAAATGTAAAACAAGGAACAAAGAAGTACTTTCCTGAGGTATCCCAATATTATGTTCAGTAGGATTCAAAATAGGTATGCCAAAGCTGTGGTCGACCTTCATGCTCTAAGTTTTAGAGACAGAGGAATGATGCTCCTGCCGTGTATTGAAGTTGCAAACATCAAGTTTAATAGAAATGTAAAATTAATCTTGCCCTAACAAGCAACACCAGTTCCGTTCCTAACACCTCCAGTTCCGTTCCTATCCTATCCTATCCTATCCTATCCTATCCTATCCTATCCTATCCTATGCCTGTCCTCATCTCTACAGCCTCACAGCAGCTTCTGGAAGTGCTGATAGGACACGTATCATAGATGAACTCTAAGGTCAAAACACCAGAGAATAAACAGTATGTGGAACAGAACCAGCATGTACCAGCTTGTTTTAGTGGTACCAAGCTGAATAATACCTGGGTAAACATGGCAAAAGTAGCTATTGACAAATCGGCCACTCAAGTACCCGGTGACCTCTGAAATGCTGGAGTTCTGCCAAAGTCCAGCAATGGCAAAGAATATGATGAGCCACATATGTTTGGGAGTGAAGACGTGGGGGAGAGATATAAATTACATCCCGGATGTTGCAATGTCCTACAGCTAACACCTCTATTATCTACACTGGTGTGTATATAGCATACAATTACACACACTTAATCTGAGGAATAAATATGTCAAGAGAAAGCCAGTTTTCATCTCTCTGCTTCCAAAGCTTCTTTCATTCTTTTAAAAATAATATAATGCAAAATAATAAAATCTGCCCTTCAGGATGTCTGCAGCCAGTTTGGCGGGTTCAAAAGGTAATCCTTCACACCTCTTGGCTTTAAATAAATCACTTTTTGTGTAGAGAAGAAAAGCAGCCTAGAGTCTTTTTCTTCCTTTGAGGAACCAACGCTATGCAATACCTCCCAGCTATGTAAATGCTGTGGTCATCATGCAAACACATTTCACAGTTGGCCAGGTGTCTAACATATTTTCTTCAGTCTCGGGGACCACAGGAATAGGGTTTGTCCATTCTGTGTGATTTGAAATAGCCAGTCTATTAATCCTTTGCAAACTCTTTGTGAAGGCAGAGAAAGGATGCTTGTCCATGCAAATAAGCACTGTTGGTTTTGCTTACAGAGGTATGCAGTTCGCCCTAAGGATCTCATGTAACATGGAGGCCTTGAATTTTTCCTTTCCATATTCTGTTTCCAGACTTTCCACTGCCCTCCTCTCTCTGAAAGCTGCCTTGCAGGTAGGGTTACTCATGAAAGTTAGTGGTGCTCGTTACCTCCCGTCTTCCCAGGGCGCAGGGGCTGGTGACACACGGTTGGCAGCAATTGCTCCTGTGAATATTGAACGCCTGCAACACGAGCTGGGTCCTGAGCCCCTGGAGAGCCTGGAGTCCTCTCCCGACGGCGATGGATGGTGGGAGCAATCTGAAACGTTAGGAGATGCAGAGGTCTTATATGCATTTCTCAGGGAATAATACCTGTTGTTTGGTGTGTGGTTTGTTTTTTTTTTTTTTAAATCTCCATCCCAAATAAAAAGCGAGAAGCTTCCATATTCAGAACAGCAAATTTTTGGTCCTGGGAAGATGCATGGCATGATAATGACAGTACTGGTTATGAATAAGGTTCTTGGTAGGGAGAACTATCAAAACGGGAGGAGGCTATGCCTTGGTCCTGCTGAGGTTTCTGAAAGATGATTTCATGATCCCACCCTGTGCCAAGACCAGCCGAAAGAACAAGTCACGCTTACGCTTTATGTAGACCATATGGCACTGATTTTTTTCTCTAAAACACAGCCAAAATCTTTTGCTGGTTAGATGAAGGTGTGTGCACATTACCAATACCGATCTCTCCTGTTGAGAGTAAAAAAGAAAAACCTTTTAAAGCAACTTCTCTAAAGATTTATTAAACACTTGCTGTTATTCTCTGCTTGCTCTTTGGCTCAGGCCTGCCCTGAATAGCCATTGATTCTGCTTTAAACATGATATCGGATATTTTTAAAAAACTTGGTCCTCCACCAAATTAAAAAATCTCTTCCTCTTAAAAAACAGGATATTTATTCTCCTGCTCTTGTGTGAATGCATGGCTGCTTCTTTCCACGTCCTCGCTTCTGGCCAGCCTTGGCTCACTTTCTCTGCTGAAATGGTGTGGAAGACTGGCTCTTCAGTGAGACGTTTTTAAGGGGTGGTTTGCAAGCCCCCTGTTAAAAGCTTGTCTTCCTCCCGCCGCCGTGCGTGTCCCGTGGAGCCCCGCGTCCCCCTTCACGGCTTGTCGGTGACTGCATGGCTGCTAATCTCATCTTCTCACCCGCCTGGGGGGCTAAACCATTTGACCTGTGACCTTCAGCTGATCCGAAACCTCCATCAATCCTTCTGAAAAGTTTTACTAGAATCAGGGCTTCCCAATGACCCTTTGCATAGTTCCTAAAAGGAAAAGAAAAAAAACCCAACCCAATCAAAAAAAAAAAACCCTCAGCCCTGTGCTGTTTTCTGTTGTTTTAGCAGAAACCAAACATAACTCATAAAAACACAGGCAAGAAAAATACAGCACACTGGTTGCCAGAAAAACAAATTGTAACAGAACATAGAGGGGCCTCTCGCAGGGAGGAGGCAGGGAAGAAACACCTGTGATTTCCATTGAAAATCCCCTGATATCTACATTCCGCCCCGTTCTGCTCCAATGAAAGCTCTGGTGTGCTCTATCTCTGACCCCGGGGCAAGGTCTCCATGCGAAGAGGTCCCTCCTTGTTGGGTCGCTTGGACGCAGCCCCAAACGCTGGACCAGTGAATCACAGCGCGCAGCTGAGGAGCACAGAGCGTGCCTGCCAATTGTCCTCATGTCATTGCTATGGTTATCTTAAAGCGCTCTGCAGATGTTTGCCTGCCTAAAAAACAAAAGAAAAAAAGAAGAGCGAAGAGAGAGGAAGATAAAAACAAAGCTTTAAATTTCCCTGCTCCCTGACTGTTATACCGCAACCGCTAAAAACTTTGGAGGGAGGCAGAGCTGTTGTTGCCGGATGGGTTTTGGACCGTGATAATCCCTAGAGGCTCTGGTGGAGAGAAGATGCCCAGATGGCCCTGCCATGCCTGCAGGGACATGCCAAGCACATCCAGTGACAAGTGAGCAGGGAGCAGGGATGGCGCACAGTCCTTGGATGGGCTCACTTCTGCTTTGGCCCTTTCCCAGAGCAGAGGGACATTCACAGGAGCTGTGTTCAGCCCTGCGACATCCCCTCCACGCTAGCTGATAAATGTTTTTGCATATAATTTTCATAAAACTCTTTTGTTACCGTGTGAACTTTGGGCATTGAAATCAGTTAGGCGCAGGCGACTGAAATGGGTGCCTCCGCACCACGTGGTGGGCACAAATCCTCCTGGAGGCTCTCAAAAATCAACCTTCAGGATTAGGAAATGTAACTGCACCAGAACAGCTCCTCGCTGGATAAACAGTCCAGGCAGCTGCACTGCTCCCAGGACCCCTCTTAGGACTGTTGTGCAGTGCAGACATGCCCGTTGGGGTAATCACAGCACTGAGCTTCAGCACACGACTCAAATATCCAGTTTTCAGCACTGAGACACGTAACCCCACCTGCAGGTGCTTTTGCAAACGCCGTCTCTTGGTTGCCTGGTAATGTCTCCACGTTCGTGACTGTCCTTCCCCAAATGCTCCTTGACCAAAACGCACAGGGACAGCGGGACTTGGAGAAGAGGTCTGAGGCTTAACGAGGACCTGAACGTGGTGTTCAAACATTTGTTGTGGTTGTTTTACGACGTTTTTCAGACTTGGTGTTTATAGGAAGCAGGAGGATAAACGATGGGAGAGAGAAGCGCTGTGGATGTAATTTGGAAGAACGGGTGGACATATCCAACAGGTCCTCAAGGAGCAGCCTCACGTTACAACTGCTGCAGCATTTGCAAGGGTATGTCCAAATGCCATGCAGGGACATTATGAGAGTTCCTACTCTCCTGGAATCTACAGGAATTTTTTTTCTATCAACTCACTTATGTGAGCCCTGAATCTCACTATAAATGAGTGTGCACATCCCCAGCAGCAGCACCAGCACACTGGGCTTGGGGGGGTTACAACAGGACATGTCCCTAAACCAGACAGAAAGAGAAACAGCCCGGGGAGAAAGCTCCCTCTGTTATTTCACGGGTGGTAGGTTCAAGCGTACAGTGTTTTCAAGAATATTTTGTGAGGCTGGGGTGGCTAAATGTAGTTTCAAAATAATACAATTTCCTTTGCAAAATGGGGTGAAGAATCCTTATTAGGAAAGTGGAGCCCAACTCAGAGTTGAATAGAAAATAGTCTTGCTATAAAAAGCATCATTGCCTCTCTCTGGAACACAAACCCATGCACATAAAGGGCTCAATTCAGCAATACACGCAGTGCTTCGCTGACCTGGGGTCTCCAAATTGTTTGCCTTGCTGTAGGACAGGAAGAAAAGCACGGCTTGAAACTGTTTGACAAGCCCTTTCTTTGGAGCTGCCTGATTTACCTTCCAAAGGGCAAAAGAGGGAGCTCATGCTACAACAAGAAGACAAACTATGCAATAGATAAGACTTTCTTCTCCGGACAGGGAAGATCCCAAGAGCTCTGGCATGCAAAACTTCCCTGGTTTGACCAGAGCTACCTGAGCATCTCCACAGCTGGGGGGGGGGGTTCCACTGGAACAAGTTTCTTTCAACAGCCAAAGCCTGTGTGAAAAATTGCCAATCTTATTAGAAGTTCTACATTTGGGGTAGTCTTTGAAGTTCATCAACTCATTGAAGATGCTCACTGGTATTTTTATTTCCTCCTCTCCTTCTCTTATCCTTCTCCCCCTACATGAAAAACACCAACAAACACCAACTCAGCTGACAGAGAGAAATGGGCTTCAGGCAAGAGGAGAAATCAGGAAACATTTTGGAAAGTACTTCAGTAAACCTTGGCAAAACCACTAAGGAAGTGGGTTTCTTTGCATCTTGGAGTGGAGGAAGTCTATCTGATACAATCTATTAAATGATTTCCCATCTTTTGCACTCGCTGTACCGTTCCCCCATTTTAATTGGAGCTGTGGCTTTGCAAATGGTCCTGGAGCTTGGCTTTGCAAACAGGTGTCAGGCGTGTGTTGAGCTGGTCTTTCGCTCCCAGTGTTTGAATGCCCCTTGTGCCACGCTCCCTCCCAGGCATCACTCAGCCTCAGCTTTGGCACGGGGATGTGCTGGGGGATGTCTCCCCGGGGGCACTGCAACCAGGACACTTGTCTCACTTCCAAATCCTCTTCCAATTTCTTTTTGGGGTTTTGCTCAGTGCTACAGGGTGTGACACCTTCAGGTCCAAGACAGACCAGATTAAAAATGATCCTGTAGAGATTTAAAAAGAGGAAAAAACCTTGAATCAACACCAAAAGAGGCATGCTCTGGTAATAATTCTCTATAAGAGAGCTGGCTCTGTGGCCATTGCAGTACT
Organism: Tringa tobata; assembly: GCA_033628505.1. Lineage (NCBI taxonomy): Eukaryota > Metazoa > Chordata > Aves > Charadriiformes > Scolopacidae > Tringa > Tringa tobata. Next base: position 1,043,464 of record JAHREE010000562.1, read on the forward strand.
TGTGCTGCCTTGGAGTCAGCCAGCTCAACCTGTCTCTGAAGCTTGCAGAGATTTGGTGTGGCCAGAGCTCCCCAGATTGAGCTTCTGCGTTCGAGCTAATGTTACCACTAGCTAGTCATTTCGGTTTGGTTCTCCATCTGAGGAGATCACTGTCCAAAGAGGGATAAAGGGTTCTTTTCTTCTGGGTAGCATCTGAAATCACAGCCTGGGCTTTGGTAACAGGATACTGGTGGCTTCAGTTCTTCCGATAAGGGGGAATGCTTCTTTTCCTTGTTGTTGTTAATCCTGGGAGTGGAGATCAGTTGCAGTGCAGGTGTCTGATTTTCATTAAAATTGCAAATTGGACTGGATGCTTGATCAGATAACAAAGACATCATTGAAACCATGTGTCTTCCTTCAGCAGCAGAACAGGGGACAAGACAAAGAATTTCCCAGTGTGTGTCCACTTGTGCATATTTGCTGCAGAGAGCGAGTCTTAATACTTTGGTCATGGGTGAATAAATAGCTTCTAAGAAATGCCAACCCTATGTGCATATTTGCTGCAGCTTTGGAACAGCTTTTGAGTTGAACAGAAGAAATACAGTATTAGCCCTTTGGGGAAAATACAGGCTGTTCTCAAAGGAAATCAATTAACTGTAGCATCTCTTTGGTCCCAATTCAGCGGACCTTCCCTTTTTATCAAAGCACTTAAGTGTTTTCTTAGCTTTAAGCATGAGCTTAAGTCCTTTGATGAACAAGGATGAGCTTTCACTCATGCTGCTGTCCTCTCCAGAATCAAGACCACGTGTTTTTTACTATGGGAAAGAGAACGACTTGGACAGAGAGATCTAACCAGTTGTCCTATTTGGAAATCATACGCAAAAAGCTCGCCTGGAGTAGGAAAGAACATACACATGATGCCTGGAAAAGAGGTTCCTTGTACGATGTCCTCTTGGCAGATAAACAAAGTGATTTTGAAGCAAACAAACACACAAACATTGCCTTTTCCTAAGATAGCACCTTCTGAGAGATGTTACTGCATTTTTATGTCTTAATTATGTCTTCTTTTTTTTTTAAAATTGTTGTTCTCTCCTCCTCTTCTTTGTATGAAATACCTACAAAGTTCCCTTAGTACTGATGAATGGAGCACCTAAATAAAGTTTCATCCAATCCAAACTATTAGCTAGCAGGTATCTAGGATAGGTTCATCTTAATCCTTTAAACACTCCAGAAACCACGATCAACGTGGTTTGTGTCAGCACGATCAACAAGCTGTGCTGACTCATAGATGTGCATTTCTGTCTGAACTCTGTGAGACAGGGAGTTTTCAGCTATGATCTGTTTGGCTGGTGTTTGCAGAGCTTTTGAAGAGGATTTATTTTAAATGGTGCACATTAAATGGGTAGTTGGCATTAGAGGAAGCCTGAATGGTCTTATCTTGGCTGTCGGTGGGGTTAGATGCAGCAACAGTATAATGTTTACCCATTTAAGGGTGAAAGAAACTGTTTCTGGTGCAGGAGAGCAAGGATTGCCCAGCTTAAAAATTTCTTATTTGGAGAATTTTTACAAAGTCTGCTCTGCTCCTCAGGGAGTTTAGACAGGTCATATCTCAGGAGGGAAAATAATCCTTGACTTTTATAATGAGACAGTAATGAGAAATTCATCGTGCTTTGCACACACAGTGAGCAACTCAATTTTTAAAGGATAATTTGTTGTCGCGGAGTCCTTGAGTAAAACCTCTTCAGCCAGGGCTGTCTCCAACACAGGTTCCATCTCATCTACGAGGCAGCTCGGTTTGCTCGGATGAAGGGCATGGTACAGATGGTGCTTACCCCTGTGGCCCTGGTCATGGGAATGAAGTCATGCAGGGGCAGGTAGCTGTGATGTGCTGAGTCCGCTGTGCCTCAGGATGCCCGGGGCACGCACTCTAAATGCTGGTAAAATGGGAAAATTCAGATAAACTGTGCAACTCTGAGAAAGAGCTGAACTTCTTACCCCCCAAAGACTGTGAAAAGCCTATGAAAGACTGTGAAACATTTTGTTTTCCAAGGAGCGGGCATTATTTAAATATTACAGAAATATGCAAGGAATTTCTTTGGGACTGGGACACACAATATAAACATACAAATTGATTGCTCTGACAGCTTCCCGTGCAATAAACACTGCCTTTACTGTTCACTTTCATCCCTTGGTAAATGGGAGGTAATTTGAAGATATTTGCATTCCTCTCAGAGCATCACTTGGGATATCTGTAGAATCCACTCAGCGTCACGATTCCAAGAAATCTGCCGGGATTATGTTCTGAAGTTTGCTTTGGACAAAAAAGGACTCAAAAGGTCATAGATTATCCCAGGACATATCAACATATGCATTAAAAATTTCCATGTTCTTCAACTCGTGGAAGAAGTCAGCCCCATTCACTCAGTTTTCTTCAAGTTTAAACTCGAGGGACCTTATCTCTGCTCGCCAGTGTGTCAGTGCCTTGAGAGGGGAGGTGGAAACTGCTGGCTGGACTCTGCCTGTGTCCCGTCGGAGGGGAAGCGAGCGCTGGAACAGGCGAGGGGGAGCATTCAGACTTTACAGCATGGGAAACCGCCAGCCCAAAATAGGACTATGTAGAGTTACAGCGTTAATTAGCGCAGAGGAGCAGCTATTTGGGCATCATTTATAACCTTCTCTTATGGCAGTGGAAATCTGGCAGGAAATTGCTCCGTGCGTGGATAAGTCAGACGTGCCGCGAGCCCCAGTCCAGGAGAGCAGGTGGTTTTCAAGGACAGCAGTCATCCAGAAGCCGAGCTTTGGGAAGCAGCTGCTCTCATCACTGTGGGGAAAACGCGGTTTGCTCCAGCTCCGCTTTCCGTGTCACGGACATTGCAGCGGAGCCGACATCACCGTCCTCGCCTCTCGCTTTAACTTAATGGGATTCCCAGCCTCTTCAACACACAGCAGATCACGAAGGACGTTGCTGGTTCCTTGCTGCCACCTCCTCTTACTAGCTCCTATATTGGCAATAACCTTTTTTCACCAGTAAGGTGAGGGTGACGTGCGGTGGCACGCCATGGCATGAACACACCATGGCACGAACACACTCCTGTCCTACCTACCAAGTTGGTGCCGGCGTAGAAATAGGTATCACAGCACGTTGCGTGCTGAGGGCTCGTTTAATTGCATCTGTAAACCCTGTCCACCTCTCTGTTTCAGACATGTTGTCAGAGGATCATTTCTAATCACAGAAGAATGGTGTCGAGAGGAAGATGAAATCATCACTGGGCAGGAGGTTACAACAGCGACAAGATCAGTCGAAGCCCCTTGGCCAAAACTATCTAATAAAGAGAAGTGGGCCAGAACGCCAACATCGGTGACCCTGAGATTGTTTTGGTTTTTTTATCAGCTTAAATAATCTTATCTGGCAACCCTGCTCTAAACAAAAGCAGGGTTTTCATGGCCATCCTCAACGCTTTTGCCTGCGCTACAGTGGCAAGCCATGTTTCAGAGGGTCAGTAATGGAAAACAGATGTTTAAATGTGTACAACAAGAAGCAGAAAAGCAAATAATGCAAGCACAAAGACATGAAAAGGAGGGTATCTCTGAATTGCAATATAAAAAGACCCACATTCGTGAAACACAGGATTAGATAAACTGCTATTTTTTAATTGTTGTGCACAGCTGCTTTCATGGCTATAAAATCTCAGTCCTTGTAATGTATCTGAATCAGAACCTTATTTCAGCATAGCCCGCTCCTGGTTCATACAGGGATAAACTACTGCACAAGTAGTGTTGCAGGAAAGTGCTGTGCTGCCAAACAGACAATACAAGATTAATTATTTGCCCAGCACACTGCTGCCAGGCTATGAAAAATGCTTCTATGTATTCTTTTAATTAAGAAGAGATACTTGCACTGACTAATGAAGAGACCTACTTTGAAATCGGAGAGATTCCAATATTTCAAAATCAGTTTTCGTTCCAAATTGGCTTTCAAAAACATTTCTTTTCAGAAAGTTTTTTTAGTAGTGTCAAAACATTATGCAATTCAAAATATGTATTTCCTGCAATATTTAAGCAATAAATGAACATTTAGAAATTATTACCATGAAAAAGAATCTGAGTTTGAATAATGTTTCTTTTCCTTTAAACATCCGTCTAACCTCCTGAAGTGCATTACTTTGGACACGCTTCATTTTTGCATAGAAAACTATTTCTTTTTTTCTTTTTTTTTTTATTTACACCACCAGCAGCAATATCTTTATGAGTTTTATTTCATCTCATCAAAGGAATGTGATGTGAAACATGAAAATAAGATATTTCCTAAAATTGTTTTATGGGATGCATATAAACACACAGAGCTACAGCGAGACAGTTAGAAGAAATATTGGAATCGCTCTATTTGAAATGATAAAGATCATCTTGTTCTTTTTCAGCCTGTCTCCCTGCTATTCTTGGATGAAGAATAAACGTTCTCAAAGTAAATGCTGCATTGAAAACCATTGAGAAAAAATTAAACTTTTATATTATTTACTGGGAAAAATGATGATTCTGCGAGCTGACGTTAAGGGACAGATTTTCAACATTATTCACCCATTGAAAATAGCTCCCATTGTTCCCAAGTTCAAAAGCCTCTCTGGTTATTGCAACTTTGTCCTAAATATGTAGCTGAACAGTTGGGCTCAGACTCTTAAAATGCAGTTGCAAAAACATGTGACTGGCCCATGCCTTTACCGCCCGGCGCAGGCAGGGATGCTGCTCGCAGCCCCCAGCGATGCCGCAGGCACTGGGTTGGTTCTTCCATTTAACAGGTCCATGGTTTTGGGTGCAGAAAGAGCACAGAGAGGTTTTATGAACCCTCTTTTCTTCACGGAAAGCCGGACCTTGGTGTTTTACCCTATTTTTGATGAGTGTATCAAAAGAAACGCAGCTGGTCTGTCGGATCAGGCAGTGGTTGATATATTTGTTGCTTTGGGGCTTAACGGGGGAGGAAAGGTCTCCTCTAGGTTGAGCGATGCTCTGCAGCTTGGGCACTTGGTTTTCCTGCTAGGTCCTGTTAGAGGGGTCCTTCCCCCCAGACCACGTCTTACCTCCTTGTTCCGTGTTGGTGTAGGTCAGGCAGCAGGGTTTTGTCGTGGGGAAGCTGCTGTGGGATTGCAGCCTGCATTGAGACAGCGCAAGCTGTGGTCACGCGAGAGGCCATGGCCCTAAACAGGAGCTAACCTGGTCCCCAGCGTGGGGCTGGGGGGCTGGAAGAACCCCCAACCCTCATCGAAGGAGGTGTGGGAGACAGTGAGCATCCCAGCCCTGGCCAGCGGTCGTTAGACCCCGGGAAAATTTCACACATGATTTCTCTGTGTAACTGAAGCAAGATAAACAGGATTTGGTATGAATTTAAACATCGCACTGGTTATATTATTTGGGAACAAAACAGTTGCATAACCCCGTGGAAAACAGCACAGCTGTTCCCGCCGGACGGGCATGCCAAGAGCCGCGTCCTCCCCGGCCAGAGGTACGCGCCTGCAATTAGCTTTCCTTTTCTCCTTTCCCCCTCCTGCACGGTGACACTCGCTCCTTGTCCTGGGGGTGCCAGGAAAACCTGCTAGCCCCCTCCCCTCTGGTTTCAGAAGTCACCCACAAATAAACGCTTACAAGAGGTGCGATGGATGCCCCCTGCTGCAGAGCCCCCCATCCTTGAACTGAAGCGGGGAGGCCGGGCCTGCGCTGCCTCTCGCCTCCCTTCTCGCTCTCGGCCTGCGATAAATGCACACAGCATGAAAATCCGATTTGCTGTGAGATTAGGGGAGCATAATCTCATTAACGATGACAAGCTCCACCGGCCCCCTCTGCCGCCCACTGCACATCCCCGCACAGCGAGCGGGGGCTTTGATTAACAGCTTGGTGCAAAGATAATGATCCTCTGCTGGCATCGCAGGGAGATGCGCCCTGGACTGAGCCTTAGGAACTGAGCATCCGTGCAATTCCACGGGCAGCCAGGTCTTCCTGTGTGTGGTGTGATGGTTGATTTGGGACTAGATTTGGTCCCCTGGATCCATAAGTGTAGAGGTCTCTGAAGGACGGGTCGCTGGTTAACCCCCATCCTGGGGGATGCTTATGGTCACCTTTCCTCCCAGTGGCCCCCAGTTTGCATTTACCGAAGCTGCTCTGCAATACAACAGCCTGCACGGGAAGGAAGGGTGATTGGGGACCGTCCTGATCCTAGACTGACACTGTCAAACCTCTCCAGCTCACTTATCTCAAAGGGGACTTTCTCTCCTTAATGCTATCTGGCATGCCTGGGTCTCTGCGTAGAATACTTTCCAAAATATCCCATAGTGTTCTCCTATTCTTTTTCTCTCCTTTCATTTTTATGCGCTAAAATTAAAATCTGGAAGGCAAATAGCTCTGATTTGCATATGCAAAAGGAAGACGAACATGCTAGTGATTACATGCGAGTGGTGCAGGCACTGATTCCTACAGGAAAACTGTTGGGAAGGAAAGCAAACAGGCAAACAGCGCTCTCAGCGACAACAAAAAGAGAAAGCTAATCCTGCAGGTTTTCTGGGAGTTCAGTTTTATTCACATTCCTTCCTGGGGCATGAGATGGAAATCCTCCTTTAATTAAAAACTGCTCCCAGTCCCCCAGTGCAGCGGGTGCTGAGCTGGTCCATGCTGGGCTCCGTGTTTGTGTTGTGTGTGGTGCTGTGCATCCTGCTGTGTGCTTCTGCATCCCGCTGTGCATCCTGCTGTGCATCCCACTGCATCCCACTGTGCATCCCGCTGTGCATCCCACTGCATCCCACTGTGCATCCTGCTGTGCATCCCACTGCATCCCACTGTGCATCCCACTGCATCCCACTGCATCCCGCTGCATCCCGCTGCACGCCGTGATGCTCATCCTCCCATTTCCACGAGTCCTGCTAATCTCACTGCGGGTACCAGCCTCACGCAGCCATTGCAGGAGGGGCTGTAGATCCCCCCGTATAGACAAGGAAAAAAGCCAACAGGACGGTTTCCAAGGGGAATGCTCCATCCCTGAGCCGCCGAGGTGTCTCTGCACGCTCCCATGGCGTCTGCGCTCGGATGCTCTGCGTTATTTCTTCTCAGAGAAGTCACTCAAATGCTTCCCTGAAATGCAAAATATTTTGGAAGCTAAAGATAGTTCAGGCAGAAAGGCAGACATCTAACTGACACTGAGCAAATAAATACAAGTTATGAAGAATTCTTAGTGAAAATAAAACCCTGGAGGAATGGAGCTCTTTACTGAAAACAGAGTGGGAGGCTGGACGGCCGTGGGCTGCTCTGATAACTGTTGGCTCCATCCACGAGATCCTTTTTGGGGCCAGGGAGCATCCACAGTTTCTGTTAATATTACCAAAACTTGCTGCAGGTGAAGGAAATTGCAATACTGCCGTGTTGCAATGTAGCTAGTCTTGGCGTAACTTCTGAGTAACGTTGGTGGCTTCCACCGAGCAGCGTGCGTGGCCATGGTCTGCAGCGTACCCTGAATGGGGTGAACTGGAGTTTTGCCTTCTGTTCCCTCCCAGTCAATCATTTTTAGCTACAGATGGAGCTCAAATTTGTTTCACGGCCAAGACAAGCTGTGGGACACAGCTCTTCCCAGGACATCCTTGGGGTCATTTTTTGGTCAGGTTGCTCCTAAAGCCTGGCCCAGCCCTTAGGAGTGTCGCTGCTGTTAAACATGCCCATGCTGTTGCTTTTCCTGACAGAACCAGCAGCCTTGAGGCATGGCCTTCAGGCACTGAAATTCCTGGGATTCGAGAGAGAAGGCAGTGGGGAGAAAATATACTCTACTCAGGGAATAAATTTCTCCTCAATATCTACCTGGCTTACTCTGTCCTCTGGATTTCAGTGAAGCACTAGGAACTGATGTCCTTTCTTTACCCTTTGTTGCTATTGGGTGAGGAAACAATAGAATCTGGTGGAATTCCAGGAGAAAATAATACCATTTGCAGAAATTACCCTTCTTTTAAATATACAAGCTTGTGTGTGTGTGTCATTATCTTTGTCTACTTCTAATGAAGACTGCTTTGGATTGCTGCTGTTGTCACCTGTTGAGGGTGGTAGAACATTGGTGCAAAGCAGAAGTTACTCATAGGAGCAATCTTATTGGGTTTTATGTGTTTAAGAAAACTGTCCTTAGACAGAATGATTTTCAAGGGGTGCAAAGCAGAAAATGCAGACATCTTCACTTCCCAGGAAAATGTCAGTTCTTGCTGGGATTTGACATGAAGACTGTAGTTGTGTGTGTAAATACAATGTCAGATAAACAGACCAAAAGAGGATTGAGGCCCAGGAGTGGTTTTGCAGAGTGGGCATCCTCTTGCCTGACCTTTCAGCTGTGAAGTAGCTTTGCCTCGTGGGTTGAAGCCTCATTCTTTCATGACATCGCTGTTTGGTGCCCCACCGTGGGGCTGATTTCCTTGCCTCAAGGGGGTGAAAAGCACTGGCTGTTGCTTGCAGGGATATATCCACAGCAACATCAAGCTGAAAGCCCGTTTCCACCAAGGCTGCAGTCAAGGCGGTTTCCCACCATGCGATGCCGGGGCTCTGTGCTGAGCCCGGGGTGATCGGCTGCTCCCCGGGGATGCAGGGGCTGTCCCCAGCACACGCAGCCTCTCTGCTAGGGAAGGAGGAAGGGCTCCTTCTTACAAAGAACTGCTGAAATGATGTAAAAGACTGGCACAACCAGAGGAGAAAAATTCTCTCCTATTTAACAGCGCCGATAGTTGTCGTTGTTTGTGTTTCCTAGGGCTGAACCACGGCTATTTTGCAGAGAGTGGGAGTAAATCCCATATTGAAATACCACAATGAATATTAGCTGTTAGAAATGCCTTGATAGATACAGACACAGCAGTGAAGAGGAATATGCCAGAGATTATTTCACTGCCGCAGAAGCTAATGAGCTTGTTAGAGGAAGGCACTATTATTAGCTCCTGCAGATACTTGCAACCTACTTTGCTAAATAAGCTCCTGCTCATGGGGCTCGGTTTCCACCGTGGTTTATTGCAGAGGGCCCACATGGTATCCATCCCATGATGCCATCCAAAGCCCGGGGAACGCAGGCTGTGATGTGAGCTGTGCTGCAGGTTCCCTGCACACCTTCATTCACCCACTTCATCTCCTTTGGCTTCATCTTTCTGCATCTTTTCACCTGGCACTATGGGGGCTGCGCGTTACGTACAGCTACCCCCAGATGTTGGGAAGATGTTGAGAAAAACCTACCACAATGGTTTGATTCCTTGGCAACCCTGGGCTGCTGTTTAACAGGGCTGTGGCCCCAGCTGTTAATCCAGCCTTTGCAGACCCCGTAGCTTCCTCACTTTATATTGTGTTGAGTAGTAAGTGAACCCTATGGCCATACAGGAGTCATGTCGGTGACCTGCAGGTTGGGGAAGTCCATGTGGGCAAGCAGCGCCGTATGAGGGACAAGCTCGGCTGACAGGCGCCGCCGGGCGCTGGTTCTTCTGCAATCTTTGACCACAAAGTTTCAGGGGAATGTACATAATGGCTCAGCTCAACTTGAAAGCCCCTGGATGCGAGATCGTTAGACTTCTCGTTTGGACAAGGTAGGCTTGTTTTCCTTAATGCGGCCAATGTTGCCGGGCAGGGCAGCCAGGGAAATGAGATCAAAGTTCGCCCGATGACTTTCAAAGCCCAGCAGCGTATCTTCTGATTGGGCTCTTAAATAAAAGCCGCACAGCCACCCTTTGAAAGTGCAGGGACCTGAGCGTAAATGTTGCATTATGCATGGGAAACACCGAGAGCAAATGCTTTTATCAGCAAGAGTGATCAGGGCTGGCTATTAGCTTAACACAGCACTAAGAGGACAAAAATTGGGCCTGTTGATGTGGTTGAGAGAGGTTATGAGGTGTAATGAGCTTTCCTCCTGGAGGGGCAGGGCTGAAGCGGGAAGAGGGGCAGCCTCCTCTATGGGCAGCAGAGGTGAACCGGGATCTCCAGTTATCCCCAGCACAGCCTAAGGCTGCTGCTGCCCTATTTCTGCAAGCAGAAACTTCTTTAAAAGTGAATATGTGGTGCTCACACCAGCCTGGCAAGAGTCTCACTCTGTGTCTTAATATGGCAAACTCTGAGCACCTCCGTATGTGCCAGAGGATGCTTCCAGCCCTTCACACGGCAAATAGTTTGTGTGAAACAGTTTGGCAGCAAAGGGAGCTCCAGGAGCTCTGGAGGTTATGGGAACCAGGAGAGAAGGCTGAGATTTTGGGGTGAAACTGTGGACCTCTGGAGGCTCTTCTTGGCTCTGCTACAGACTTTAATAGCTCTCTTTTTTTTTTGATGAAGGAATGATTTTCATTCACTGAAGATGAGGCCCTTCATCTTTTCTGGTCTTGTTTCTCTCGGTGGATGGAAAATGCTTCCTTTTCTCTAAGGGGCTCTCAGGAAGCATGTCTGTTCTCACCACTGAGGTGCTCACAGATTGAGGTGATGAGAAACCTATAAAACCAAATCCAGCTCTCTCAGAACTGAAGAAAATGAAATGGGAAACAAATGTTTGCCCCAGATTAGAATAAGCGCAGAGGCATTGCTCACTCCGTTAGGAAAAAAAAAAAAAAAGAGTAATTCTGCACATTTTGGTCTCCATTTGGTGTCAAACTGCACAGCTGTGAGTACTCCAGGGTGAAATGACAACCCATCCCTGAGGTCGCTCTTACGAATACTGCGCCTTCAGAAAGACGACAGTTTTAAACAATTTGTTCCTAATTGAAAGAGGTCACATGAGACTGACTTTACAAAGTTTACATAACAAAGAGTAATTCTGTTAAGTAAAATGATTAATTCCTGTCATTGCACATCAAACGGCGCAGTTACAAAACAGTATTGTCTATGCTCGCATTGCATTGAAAGCCATTTTTTCTCCAGTTTCCCTTCCCATAACGCAACCTTTTGACAGAGCCTTAACTCTTTGGTGTTATTCAGCGGAGGAATTTGTGAATGGGAAGCCAGTAGGCTGCCATGGACGTGTGAGATGTGTTAGGCTGGTGTGGTGGCAGGCAAAAGACAACAGCTCTTTAGAGTGGGCCCAGCTTACCCGGGACCCAGTGCAGTGAGAAATGCTTACCAGTACAATGCGTTGGTTGTCGCCCTTCCTCGGCACAATGAGGCATTGAGGGGGAATCACAACCCCAAAATGGCAGATTTTTTTTTCCTTTGAAATGCTTCCACGGTGTGTTGCACAGATGTGTCAAGGACCCGGAACAGCAAAGGGCTGAGTAATTTGGTGCTTGGATGGCCTGGAACAACATGGGTATCTTAGCATTCATCACACTGTTTGCTTACAAGTCCACAGGGAGCATGCTGGCTGTTCAGTGAGAATGAAAAACCTGGGGAGTCCCTCTGTAATATCCACAGATCCAGTAGAAGGATAACGTTTGCCTTTGGAGCTGTTCCCTGTTACTGCTCTATGGCCAGATCCAGCTTTGGAGGAAAGGCTGTACATCCCTGTGGCCGCAGGGAAACCAGAGGCACTACCCTGTGCATGGGGAGAAAGGTCCTTTGTTGTCCTCAGGACAAACCTGTGTCTGTGGGTGCTGGAAAACACCTTCCTGACTCACTAGATGAGGGGGTGGTCTTTGCCCCCGCTGCTGCTGAAGCACATAGGCAGGCTGGGGAAAGGCTGGGATGATGCACTCAAGCTGGAGAACCAAGCTGCAGCTTGAGCTGGGGTTAAAGCCCACTGCTGGCTTTTAATATTATGTCTCCTGCACACCATGAAGTTTTGTGGCACTCCTTTTCATACCTGTTTGTCCCTCTGCTCACCTTTTTATTCCCAAGACAGGCTCTTTCTTGCTTGGTAAGAGGACATAAAAGCCAGAGAGAAAGGTGGTGCCAAGACTGGTGAGGGTATAGGAGATAGAGGACATAGATTTGTGCTTAATTTGGTTATAGTTTGGCATCTCCTGAAATTCCTTGTTTGTTCAAATAGCTTTGGACTTGTTTGTATGTAAATCTACCTGTGCTCAGGCTGCGGAGTGTAAGTAACTTTTTGTAAGAACTTGTTCACTTATTCAATGTACAGTGCTTATTTACTCCCTTTGCATTTTTTCTCATTACAGTCCCTTTCCTTCCCTTTCTCCAGCCTCCCCTTGGGTCTCTCCTTCCTTGCCTGCGTTTCAATTCAATGCCCTGTTGGAGTTTTCCATTCTCTTCTAGGGCTGAGTCACTGACTTTTGTCAGCCTCCCACCATGGATGGCAAAGGGGAGGGGGAAGAGAAAGAAGAAACAGACAGAAATTGCTTCAACACCAGCCAAAAGCTGCATAAAAAGGCCCAAATGTTATGGCATCTGAAATAAAATCAAGCACAGGAAAGCCTGCCAAATCTCCCTTGAAATGCTGGAAATCTGGAAGTGTTCAGTGCAGCTAAAGAGCAGCTTTCTAGCCTAAATGTCAGTGGAGGGGTCAGGGCGCGTGTCCTGCTTTGCAGGTGGGACGTCTGTGTTCCTGGTCCTTTCCAGGCACATCCAGGCTCTGCATTGCTTCCCTGTTGTGAAGGCATTTGCTCTGCAGAGAGATGATGCCGCTCCTCTTGCTGCAGTTTGGTGGCCTGCTAGCCAACATGCATAGAGCTTGAGTTAATTTCCAAATGAGCACCTGGTGGAGCTGTACAAAAGACCTCTGACCATCTAACTGACTCCCAGCCCTGGTCCTGCCCCTGGCACCCTGCTGGAGCCAAGGGTGAGAAAGGGTTGGATCTGCTGCGGTGTCCTAGTGCCGTCTTCAGCCTTGATCATGCAAAGACTGAGCCTTGGACTCTGACTTTCATAGGGTCCTCCCAACCTGTGCTCAGGCTGCCAGGTATGCAATACAAATATATCCCCCAGACAAATCATCCAGTACTTCTGTTTTCCCACATTTTCATGGCAACAGATCTCATTTCCAATTACTGAGAAACCTGCCAAGTCGAATTAATCTGTCTGGGATGATGGCAAGTTTCCCCATGTTGAAATCAGATTCCTTTTTCTAGTAGAAACCTCTAGGCTCAGCATGGCATCTAGAGTCCCAGAATCTTTCTGCTGGTCACAGAGAGCTCTGTACCCCACTGAGCATCTCAATTGTGGGTGCAAGGAAAGCTCAGACTTTGAAATCTCCACCAGCAGAAGGGTTAAGAGTTTCTCCAGAAGTACCAAGATGTTGTCCCTGCCTTGATTATCTTCTGGAAGAGCCTGTTTTTCTCCACTGACTATATGAGTAGTATCTTCTCACTGTCATGCCTCTGCACCCACCAACCTTGCAATGTTTTTCCAAGACACCATGACAGACCTTGCAAGGTGTGCTCTCAAGGCACTCAGCTCTGAAAGCTTGCAGAGAATAGGTGAAGGTTCATTTCGACATATACCCCCTAAAATCTACTTTTGCTATAAAAGGCTATCACAGACAAGTCCCGGGCATTTTCTACACCTCTTGCTATAAATCTAAGAAGCTTTAACTGTATTTACTTATTTATTTGTGCCACCAGCTAATCTCTTCTGTTGGGAAAGCAGATTTTGTATTGTTTGTCATTTCAGAGACTTTTTTCCATCTCTTTCATGTGCTAAATCACAAGCTCTCTAATGTTGCAATCCATTTTTCTCCATAAAAGTGTTTAATAATGATAGATTAGATTGGCCCTTCTGACAGATTAGATAGGTTTTTAGTTTTGGCCTTTGATGAAATTACAAGGGAGAGCACGAGGCAAGTAGTAAAAAATGTCCTCGTAGTGAAAGGTTTGACTTCTTATCTTCATAGATTAGCACCCTGCCTCTGCAAACAGCTTCAAGAAAGCTTAATGAGTCTGTGGGGACTGGCTGTTATCGAGAATAGTTGCTCTCTGGGGACTTGAAGGGCAAGGAGCAGCCACTTTGATTTAATGAGTAAAAATATACTGTGCTGCCCACTGCAAGGGCCATTAAACAAAGGAGGCCACGGGCTTTCTTACTGCTGCGCATGCATTGTCTTCTCTCTCTGTCTCTCAAGTAGACTTGAAAGCATTTTGAGAAATCCCAGTACAGTCAGTGCAATCTGGATGGGTAAAAGCTGGTGGTTGAAGTACTCGGTTCTGTCCACGGCTGGGTCCAGCCAGCCAGGAAAGACCTAGTGTCGAGGACAGGACATGCATTGGCAAACCAGTGTGATTTCCATTTAATAAAGACAAGTCTGAAGACATTGTCTATCCATCTGCGCCTTTCCCATGATATATATTCATGGCAGACCAACATAGGCTCTCTCTGTCTCCATAAGCTGGGTAGAAATTTTAGGAGCTTGGGTATGAAGACACCCAAGTGCACCCTACTGTTGTCCCCATGCCTGTGATGAGCTGTCCTCCATAGCTGTCACTAGTATGAAAGGAGACTGTGCACCAGAAGGATACTAAGTGGATGGAAAAGATGGAAACCAAAGCCATTGATGTCCTTTTTAAGTTGCAAATGTGTTGGAAGGGCCATAGAGGAAAAGACCTTGCAGAGAATCTATGATGCACAAAATATGCTCTGAGAATGATGCAGGTCAAGTGTTCCCAGGAGGATCTGGGATGTATGTACTGAGCTTGTAGAAGCTGTGGGTGAGGCATCATCTAGGGCAGTGCATAAGATTTTGGTTGCCCACATTCAAAGACTGTAGCTGAAATGGATGCATGGGAAGGCTGCATGATGGCAAGGCAACGGGGAGTCTCTCAGAGAAGAAGCTAAACCAGCTTGTTTAGTCTGGAAAGATGAAGGGTGAGAGGGTGTTCTCTATAAATACACGTTTGCAAAAGCAAGGCCCCACATTTATTTATTTTTTCATTAGATGAGTTTTAAAAATGGGAAACCTGACTTTGTTTTGTAAAAAATAAATGCATTAGAGTTCACAGTCATTTCATTCACATCTCAGAATCCTGAAATCACTCCATTTAACAGAAATTTTCAAGTGTTTTCTCTTTCCTTTTACCTTGTTTTCCAGAGTGCTGAGTTCACAGGTAGCAGGAGGTAGTGGAGGGACCAGAGAGGTGGATCCTGCCTGTCCTCCTGGGTACCTCCAGGAGCTGTGTGGAAGGCACGCAGCCTTCAGGTACAGCCTCCACACCTCGCATTTCATGGTTGTGTTTGCTCCTTGATAGCCATGTGGACAAGTGAACCCATCTCCCTGAGGCCAAAATCCCTGAGAAGACAAGAAGCTGGAGGTTTGGTCATTCTGGCTCTTTCCAGGCTAAAGGAGGAGGCTGTCCTTCTGTGTGGACTTTCCCAATCTCCAAATCTGCCCATTGCTTCCTCCTGCAGCAAGAGCGTCACAGGGAATATCTTACGGCAGTTCCACCACAGACTACTGCTTTTATTTTTAATTAACTCAGAATGTTCTCTTTTCAATGAGTCGAAGCCTAAAAGATGTCCTGGGCCTTTGTATTGTGGCTCAGCGCCTTAAGGAACGTCCTGGTCTTGGAGGGGCTGCAGGACTCACTTTTCTATAGGGGAGGGGCCCGGTTTTCATCTCTCTGTGTGGTGCGGTGCCCTATAGAAGTGCCATAGCCCCGGGGACCTTATATAGGGCTGAGCCGGGCACAGAACTGCAAACCACACGAGGGAGCTTTATAGAGGGACACTGGGATGTCAAAAGGACTCTCACAAAGCACAGTAGGTGACTTTGCTGACCAAGGACGTCACCTCCCCGCCTCGGGAATGGCAGTGTTGCTTTTTTTTCTGATCAAAAGAAAGAAAAGATCAGCGTGAAGTATGACCAGATTTCTGAAGCCGGTCTCGCCCTGCAGCCCCCACACATGGAAACTCCAATGGGGTGTTAAGGCAGCATCGTTTCCCCACGAGGGGACAGAAACATGCCCTGCTGCAGAAAAGCCCTTGTTCCTCCCCAGAAAAGGCAGATTCGTCTGTTTCTGCACAGAATTAAATTTTTTTTTCTTTTTTGGAGGTGGCTGCTGCGCTGCATCCCTGATCCTGATTCCAGCAAAACAACTAGGCTGGTTGATTAGCTGGTTGGTGAAAAAAGTGGCTTAACACCATCATCAAGACCTTCTTCTCTGAAACCAGTCAGCCTCCAGACTGCAGGCTCAGTTTCCCGTGCCGGCAGCATCCCCCGCAGTGCGCGAGCACTTGGAGAAAGCCAGTTGTGAAGAGGGATCTGAGCCTTTCCCTCGCACTCCCGGATTAATTAGAAAAGGTTTCAAACTTTCCAAATGCAATTTTTCAAATAAGCAATTTATTGTAGAAATAACACCTCAGCCTCGGGGAACTGTTATCTATGAAACTGTTTTTTATTAACTGCGGAGCAGGAATCCTAGGGGGCGAAAACACGAGCTTTTGGAAGATTGTAATACACTGCTAATTTGTACTTATTTATTTATTTTACAAAAGGCATGACAATTAAAAGGCGACTCAAGAATTATTTTAATCTGCTTGCCATACTCTGGGCATTGTTTGTATTCTGGGGAAATCACTTGAAATTTCAGCACTGTCTTCTCACACAAAGGATATGTTATTAACATGCATATTCCTTGGCAGCAGTTCCACATGTTTTTCGAACCAGGAAGGCATTTTTTATCTTGCTTGCATTTGAAAGGTGGAAAAGCTGTTTTTCCATTAGGGCAGATCATCAAGGGGAATACTTCAGGCTGGAAGGAATCAGTCACGGGAGTGTCAATTCAGCTGCAGAGGGCCCCAGAGGGAAGCTCAGAGGAGTTTGGATCTGTCTGGACTTTATCTAACACGGCAGACCGTCCGAGCCCGATGGCTTTTTGGTGTGGAGGGTGACATCCAGGGAGCCTGTGAGGATTTGTGGTGCAAGGTGAGACAGGTACAACTGGTTTTGGCATGGAGAGAGAGGGATTAAAGCACCAGCTGTACTGCTGAGGACTTTTAACTCATGACACGTGCTGGCTGAGCCAGGTAGTGGAGCTGCTGTGCCAAAGCCATGGCTCCTCTGGCCTGTTTGAGCTCTCCAAGATGCTTTTGGCCAAGGAAGGGGATCAGCTCCTCTGTCACCTGTAGCCTGGGCTGATACGAGGTCCCTGTAACCCAGGCCAGCCCCGTGGAGCTCTAGTCTGCGGTCAGGCTTTAGCTCCCGCAGTTTGGGTTAACCTGAATTAATTCAGCTGCTTTCTCTGGACATGAGTCCATGGGCTTTTCCGCTGCAGCAGGGGGACGAGCGAGGGTGGAGGAGTTGTTTTCACCAGCACGGCTGGATCCAGAAGGGAATTTCTGTCCACAGGACAGCTTTGGAACAGAGACGTAGCAGTGAGGTCCCCCCAGCGTGCTCCTGCAGGCAGCCCGAGGAGAAGGCTCTGGCAGGGCTCTGCCTCTCCTGCACTGCTGGACACCCCCCAGCATGAGTTCATCTTTTGGCCTAAAAACGCGTGCAGTTGTTTCACGGCTTGCCCCGTGCCTGTAACCAACATGTCTGATAACACCTCGCTTCGCTTTGACCACAAGGGTTTGTTGGGAACGATCTTGCACATCCTCTTACGCTGCCAACCTCATCTGCAGCCAACACAATTAACGGCCTCGGCTGGCTCCATTTCTGTCCCTACAGGGGGACACAGGTGAGAAGGGAAGGTGCCAGCGAACAGCCACAGCTGGGTGTCCCGGCAGCCCGGAGATGTGTCCCCCTGCTCTCACGGCGTGCAGGCAGTGCCCTCTAGTGCTGCTGCCTTTGGGCATCGCTGGAAATATCAACTAGAAAAACTGCGAGAGCAAAGACTCGGTCCCAGAGTCTGGTGGCACAGACAGATGGACATAAATCCCTGGAGCAGCTGCATCAGCAGTGGCCATGGTGGCCAGCGGTGTGGGGAAACTGGGGCCACCGCGCAGAGGGGAGACACAGAGGGAAACCTATTCAACACTGAGATTCCCCCCTGGAGTCACAGGAAGAACTGGGACGTGCAGATGATCAGTGGTGGCTCTGCAGGGATGTCTTCTCCTGGTGGTCCCTAATGTCCCCAATTTGGTGGCCAGGATCCCTGCAAGCTCGTGGCATACTCATGTTGGGAAGCTCCCATCACACTCTGCTGCCACTAAATCAGTACGTTTCAAACAACAGGTGATGCCCAACACATGCAGTCAAACTCCTGGTGAAACAAATGCCATCGGCATAAAAGGGGAGAAAAGTTGAATCTGTTTTGAGTTAAGAAAACAGCAATGGTAACTGAGGTTAAGGACTTCTTTTGTATCCTTCTCTTTTTTCCTCTAAGAAATTATTTTCATTGTCTTGCAAGTGCTAAACATTTTATTGCTTCATTTTCGTTTCTTGATTGCATTTTGTTTGCTGTTGGCTGCCGGCTTGAATCAGCTCAATTTCCAGAAGGAAAACATGCTTTTTTTCTGAATGCATGTATGTTTAATGAAAAAAAAAAAGCCAAAAAACCCCATCCTACCTCTGGTTTGAAGGAAATTTTCATTGGTACCCTTGGGAGCTGGTGAAAAGCTTTTCTATTAAAACACAATGAGAGAGGAAATTTGATCCATATGATTCACCTCACAGCCTCTTCTTTCTTATTTCTGGCAGCATCCTCAGAGGATGTCTTTTATCTTCATATCATCTTGGCTGACGCTAGCCACAATCCATGTACCACTCTCAACATGCTTGAGCACAATCTTGTTGCTGAAAATGCCTCCCTTTTCTCAGCAAGGAAGATGTCCTTTATTACTTCTACCCCATCAGTATCTGGGGATTGAGCAGAGAGCAGGTTTCTTTGGCATTAGTCGCTGTAAATACACACAATTAAACAATTGCCCACATCTTCTTACAGATGGAGACAAATGGGAATGGACCTACCCTCGGCAGCAGTCCCTTAGGGTAGAATCTGGTCCAGGTGAGGCACAAACAGCAGAGCTGTGCTGTGAAGAAACTGCCTCTTCTCTGCCCATCTGAGCTACGGGCACTGTGGAGGCCACAGCTCCAGCAAACGGCCCCTCCACCTCTACCCATGCAGGTTCATGCAACTGACTGTGGCGTGAGTAGTCATGGGTTGGGGGTGGTGGGACTGTGAGATGTTCCTCTTGGAAAAGTCATGCTCTGAGAAGTGCTCTAATTCTTCTGAATTAATGCAATCTCACTTTTGAACAAATAGTCAAGTTTTGTCTTCTCCAAGTCAGTACGACTGACTAAATTGCCTCCACTAAGACATCCTTTTTGAAACCAAGAAGACTAGATGACTCTCTGATTGACACACAAATATGCTGGCCTGATATTGGAGGAACAAGAAACAGAGTATCCTTCCCTGGGACATAGTGAAAGTCTGGGCACAAGTGCTTTGTGGATTCCCGCTGCAATTCATACTCTGATACTTGATCCCCAGTGTTGATGGTGTCTCCTTAACGAAAGAGCTTTAAGAGAGCCACATCCCCACGCCAGCATCCTCCTTGCATGCCCAGAAAGAAACTCTCCTTCCTTTTTGTGAGCTGAAGTTCTTAGTTAAGACTCATTTTTCCTTAAATGATATTTCACTGCTACAGTAAATGATCAATTTCTGCTCCTTGTAGACAAGGTCAGGTGTGAGAGAATAATAGTCTCCTATCCTAGCCTTGCACGCCGAGGAGAAATGATTTATTGCATTTCTAAAAGAGGATGCTTGACATTTTGAAAATGCAATGTAGTCCAACAGTAATTAAGCAAAAAGTAGACCGCTGAACAATTGATTGCCACTGTCAGCAAAGCCTGATTAACTCAGATGCTTGAAGAACTGTTTCTGCCACCTATGAATTAAAGGTTAGTAATTAAATTTATGGGCCATGGCCACTGTCTCTGGATGGTACTTCACTTATAAGGATCCCAATGAAGAATAATCAGATGGAAAAAATGCAGGTTGTTAACTCAAAGGCTTTTTATTGAGAGACAGAGTGAAAAGTTCCCAAAGATGGTGCCAGCCTAAACACAGCGTGATGCAGTGGTATCAGCCACGGGCAGGCTTCTCTAAGGTGGCCAGAAAAGGCACTTCTGGCACAACTGATGTCCCAACAGGGTGATGGAGCCATGTGAGAGTAGGAGCTTGGCTTGAATGGGAATTTTAATTTGAAGGGATCAGCATTAGTAACATCTCTCCTATTTGGAGCCTTGAGGGTTAGTTCTTGATCCTCCAGCCCAACTGCACAACATTAAGCTTGACGCAGAAGTCACTGGTTGGGTTCTCCCAGTGATGGGAGAGGGCAGAGGGTCATGGCAGGAGCCTTTCTGCAACGCAAGCTGGTTATAATCATGGCTGGTAGCAGGGAGTTTATTTTTGGGCCCACCTGGCCAATGCGCAAAACAGATGATGGACAGCAGCTGCCATGAAAAACTGCTGACCCGTAAAGACAAGGGTCATCCCAATGTTATCAAACCCCCATGTTTCAGGCGGCTTGTGCAGGCTGAGCAGCATGAAGCAGGAATTTTCCATCCTTTTGAATATACAGATTTAGGGCTTTGGTGTTTAGGGTTTCAGTCCCTGCTTTGGGCTGGGGCTGCCTCATCTGGGACCCATCCACCCCAGGGCAGCCAAAGGCAGAGTTTGTACCCAATTACTGGATTTTACTGGTAAGTCACAAACATTTCTGTGAAACAACACTTTGGGGTTTGGTGAAGCCACTGTTTTCATACTAGACTCATGAAAGCTGTGCCTTCAGCATGCAGGATTATTGCATGCCTGTTGAGGTGAAGCCTTCCTAGTTGGACAAAGATGATACAGCTGTAGCTGATAAATACGCTTTTCCACCCTTTGGTTCCCTCCATCACCACTCATGGCTGGAGACTGGAGCTTTCTTGTGGGCCAGTGCAGTGAGACCTGGTCACTAAAACAGGGAGTCTGTGAACAATTCAGTGCAGTGAAAATGAAAAACCCACCCTCATTGACATGTGGATGTCGACAGGATGAACTCGTGGTGCAAATCCGCTGTTGGCCATAGAGAGTTAAAGGCATTTCTGGAGCTGGTTGCTCGGCAGTGTTTGAGGGGTCTGTCCTGGAGGAGATGGAGGTGCTGAGCCACACTGGTGTGCAA
Organism: Tringa tobata; assembly: GCA_033628505.1. Taxonomy (NCBI): domain Eukaryota; kingdom Metazoa; phylum Chordata; class Aves; order Charadriiformes; family Scolopacidae; genus Tringa; species Tringa tobata. Next base: position 1,064,401 of record JAHREE010000562.1, read on the forward strand.
GGTCACAGAGGTTCTCCACCTGCCCCAGCACAACGCAGAGCACCTCAGGGACATCCCATGCACAGGAGCATCCAGGGATGGGGGACACGGACAACAACCGAGTCTGTTTTCACATCTGAGTGCAGATACCCAAATTCTGCCCTTTCAGGCACTCCAAGGAGCCTACAGAAGCATGCAAAAACTACAGCAAAGCACCGGATGGGCACAACCTGAACCTGGCTTGTGCCCAAACCAGGCATCCTCCTGCTACCCTCCATCTGCACAGATTTGCAAAAGCTGATTATTTAAGGAAGTTTTGGGAGAGGCCTGAAGTTTTGTTCCTGAGCAGAAGTTAACGGGTGTTACCTGATTGCTTTGACAGTCTTGAAAATTGTTTTTGCAGCTTTTTTTTTTCCCACCGCTGGGCTGTCATTCTTCATGAAAGCAACTTGAATTTAATTGCAAGGCTACGTTGGACTCCTGCAGAAGTGCTTTTTAGTCTCATTTGACATTAGGATAAAATAATATTAAAAAAAAAAATCAATGCATAATAATTTCTGCAATCTGCCATCCTCTTTGGTCAAACTCATCCATAACAAACTAAATAACAATAAAAAACCCCCACTGCTTCTGTGAAGACCCAACTCTGCTCATTGTACATGTAAGATTTCTGCTGCCTTTTCCCCTCTTCTGCCAGGCTTGACAGATACACTTAAAACCCTTGCACCTCACTGAGAGCAAATGATTCCTAGTTTCAACTGCTGGAAGAGCACGGCGTGATGGAGCTCATGCTGCACCTTCACTATTATTTTCCCTGGTGAACACAGACCTGCAAACCCTCCTGTGCATTCAGATGGTGTTTCCACTATGCATAGGGGGTTTCTCAGCATGATTAGGATTCACACTCCTTTGCTGGTGCAAGCATGTAGTATCTAAACGTGACCATTGCCACCAGGTTTGCTCTAGTACGAGTTACTTCTCCTGCTACCTGCATCCCAGTATCTGGGATCCCACTGTAGCTACCAGCGCTGTTTCTCAGCAGGGCTGCCAGCAGCTGAGACATGAAGCATTTATGCTGTTTGCAGGATTTTGGCTGTTTGCCTGGTGGCACTGGAAATACCTGTTATTTGTGAAGGAGCCGAGCCCATTCCCACATGAGCAGGTCTTTGCTGACATGCTCGTATCTGGTTGAAAATCCAGAGTGGCCAAAACTGGAACCCAGAACTGATTTTTTTCCTGAATTTCAAAGCTGATAGAAGCATTAAAAATCCTGTCCAGGACCCAAAGTAGTAGAACCCAAAGGTTGGCATCTAAACAGCCAACTTGCTTAATGGGATTTTACTTGATCCAAAAAAGCAGAAATCTCATGGATTTTTTTGATGATTTGGTGTTAAATTTATTAAGTTATTTGGGAATCTCATAGTGCTGGCTTTTAGACTTTGTCCTTGGGCTCTTCCTAACTGAAACGTGCACTAACCTCATCTTTCTTCTGATCTAAGCAAGGGGCTGAACCAGTCTCTATTAAAAGAAATGGTGAATTATTGAAAGGAACAGAAGAGGGACGAGAAGACTTGCCACGATTAACCGAACATGGGATGACTAGCTGCACCCAAGTAAGTCTAAGGGGTAAGGACGGTTATTACACAAGCAGTTAGGATAGCAAATGTTCCTTAAAGTTTCTTCCTTTTTTAAAATGTATTTTGGGCATTGAGTCCCAGGAAACTGAAGCGACATGTCCTAGATTGGGAGGTTCTCAGCTGTGGTCCATAGGCTGGTTCCATCTTACGGGACCTCTGGGACCGCTCTGCCTGGTGGTATTGCTGGTGGAGCTTGATGATGAGCACACACAGCACTCATCCCACACCACAAGAACATGAAAGTGTCCCCATGAGGCAGACTGGGGTGGCCGGGGACGTGTGGCCGGGGCAGCAGCATTCACTCACGCAGCCGGAATGGAATAAATAGGCAGCAATTCATATTTCCATGGGTTCGCACACATTCACACAGCCGTACTGAAAGGAGAAGAAAGAGTTATTTATGATGTGTTCTGAAATATAAATTATATCAAAGTCAAAGCTCAGGGTAATTGCTGCTGAAGTAGATCCAAAGGTTGGCATTATGATTAAATAGCACTGCTGCCTTCTAGGGGAAATCTAGTTACAGACAAACAACATGGAGGTCAGCAACAAACATAATTCAATTCTTAGCTATGAATTAATGAATGTGTTTTAGATTAATTTAAATCCACAAAGAGACTTTGTGTTGCAGAAATATTCATTAGGAAGTTTACCAGATTATTCCTCTGGCAGGGGTTCAGCTTTCTGCGCTCCTCCAGGTGAACCCGCTTCTCGCAAAGCCCACAGAACGTGCCAGCTTTCCTCACAAAATGTTTTGGTTCTCTGATGCTTTCCCTGACCTGTGCCATGCCCATCGCCCTCGGAACAGGACGTTTGCAGTGTGCACCAGCAGGATGAGAGACTGAGGGTTGTTTGAGATCAACTCGATTCGGCACCAACTGAGAAATCTCAGTTGAAAAGAAAAAAAAGGCTGGAAATGCCACCCATGGCCCAGGTGGCATCTCTCCACCTCCTGCTCTGGGAGCGTGGCCTCTCTGCAGGAGATCACAGGCTTCAGTGGGGCTTAAGCATGTCCTTGAATGTTTTCTGGAATATCAGAGCTCTTCCCAACCAGTGTTTATGGGGGTACGTGCTGGAAATCTTTTATTTTTGAGGTTATTTGGAACCTCTTCTATGTGTTGATAGTCTCTGGCCGCCTTCCTAATTGTGCAAGGAAAAAAGCTGATGCAGCCAAGGACCATCCGGGGGAGAAAAATAAAACACTTTCAGTGGTCACAAGAGGGGATGGAGTAGGGACAAGTCACACCAGTAGATTCACAGCCCTGCCAAGGGGTGCTGAGCCCCAATCCTGCCTCCAGGAATGGTGCCGGAGTGGGAAGGGCCCCTCGACCCACCACCCCTTCCCTGGAGGGAGCAGAGGCCACGGGGACTGTGCTGGCAGGACATGAAACAGCTCTGACACTGCCTTGGCTTCGCTGTCCCTGTCGTGGTGGCAGAGGAGGGAGGGATGGCTGGGCCAGAAGGCCACCCGCCTCCTTCCACCTCCTGTGAACTTAATTGGCTTCTTCTGAGTGCTGGAGGAATTCATGATGTGCCTCTATAAGTGCAGAAGGCTGCACTTGAAATAAGATGGGCACATCCCTCTGCCCTCAGTCAGAGCTTCTATGGCTTTGGATTGCAAACCAAACCACAACGAATACATAGGGCAAGGGAGAAGAGAAGATGTCACCTCCCTAGAGCGAAATATTGGGATATTGAGAGCTTAGTCAGCTCACCCACCAAAATAACCTGCTCTGAGCTGGCTGCCACCAGCTGCAGAGCTGCTCCTAATGGTGGACCATCTGTGCTCAGCCTACTCATGGGGTACCTGCTCAGGGGGTATATCAGGGACCTTGGGGGTGGCTCTGGAGGTTTGGTTAACTGGAGGGAGCTGGAGCTTCCACCTTCCACTCAGACCTGCAGAGAGATGCTACAAGGTGAGGTGGAGGGTCTCTGGTCCTCCAGCCTCCCCCAGCTCCCAGCATACTGAACGCACTGCTGCTCTCCTGGAAGGGCAGGGGAGGCAGCATGGGCTGCGAGCTCTTCTCCCATGGCTCTTTTGGAGTGGATTAGAGCAGGTGGGTTAGGAAGTGCTCACAGGAGGCAGCTGTGGAGAGCCAAGGAGCCCAACTCCTGGAGACACAGGCGCAGTGGGGTGGGCTCCTGCCTGGACAGCCCTAACCTCTTCATGACAGTGACCGCTGTCCTCACAGACCTGGGCATCCCAGCCGGACTTCTTTCCATCAATCTCTGAGTGCTCAAATTCTCCTGCTTGCTCTTATTACTCCTCCAATGGGAGTGGTACGAGAGGTGATGGTGCTCTGACACCCTCCCTCATGGTTCCTCCTCATTCACCAGCACAAGGACCGATTTCATTCCCTCCAATCCCCAGATAAGTGAGACTTATTGTCAAATTAAGACACTTTTGACAAATCCGAACTTAGAAATCCTCCTCTGGATGTTTCTCACTCCGGGGAGATGGCATTTGCCTTTTTCTTTGCGTGTCCCTCAGCTCCTTCCACCGCATTTGCAGCAATGACAGCTGCTCTCCCTCAGCTGTAATCTGGTGTTTGAGCGACTTCACTTTTTAACTGGCGTACAAGTTGTCTGAGCAATGTGCTCTTTGATTTCAGATCAGCTGCTCTTGACAGAAGTGCTTTGCTTTTGCTGTGCTTCTCGGTTTGTAAAATATTAGTGACTGAGGCTATGTGTATGTATTATTTGAACATCTGGATTTTTATGACTTGGCATCCTGCTCTCTAATTAACAGCAATGTAATATAGTCTGTGCAGGAACCTCCAACGAGGGTGACTACTGGTCACGATGGCCACCACTCGCTCTTGCTTGTGACATTGCTTGGTGCCCCCAAAGCACTGCAGGCAAAGCCTGCTTCCAACTCCACCTACCTGCTAAGATGAAAGACTGTGCTGCATGTCCTAAATGTAGCTTGGTCAATTGGTTCTTCGATGCAACGCTCCTTTTTCTGTCATTTGGGGGTGTGTGCGTCTTTTTGTTTGTTTGTTTTTTAAGCAGAACATTTTTTTTCTTTTCCTGTGGCTTAATACGGTTTGTTTCAGAAAGCTGCCCTTGCCCTGGGTAGCCTCACCCTTCCCTGCCTTCTGCTCCAGATGGTTTTGCTTTCCTGCAACGTCAAAATCTTTGGTCACAGAGGCCAGCAAGTAATAATTCATAAGCCGTTTTTGGCTGCTTTTTGCTCACAGTCAGGAACCAGGGTGGAAATGCATTTATTATGGACAAGTTTTAGCCATTAAACTTGGACTTTGCCTTCCAAGCACTGCGGTTATTTCTCACCCCTAAGTTTCTCTCTTTGCTTACGGTAGGGAATCAGCTGCAGAAGTTTAGGATGCTCAGGATGTGGCTTCCTTCGCCCTTGTGTATGCCCAGGCCTCCAGGAGCAGGTAGGGACTCTTCCAGACTCATAAAAGATGATTTCCAGTGATCACCAACTCTGTCCTGGGGTTCCTGGAAGGCTCTGGCTTGCCTGAATATAGGGTTTTTTCATTTACACCATCCCTGGGGTTGCTGTGTAGAGGTCACGGGATGAAGATCCCTGTCTTGGAGTAAAGAAGCAGGTGGACTAGGGCATGTGTTTTTTTCTTGGATGGCAACTCTGACAGCTGGAGTTCGAGAACAAGATTCGTCACTGGCATGAAATGGTATAGCTTGAACGAACTCAGATAATATCTGCTTGAAATGAGCTGCTCCTAGTTTCCAGGCAGCAGGAAAAGCAGATGAAGCTGCTCAGCTGAAGTCTTTCTTTTGAGCACTAAGGAAGCAGCAGGAAGAGGATGGGGCAGGCAAGTCTGCTTGTGCTGCTTGTGGGGATGGTAGCCAAGATCCTCCCCTCTAAGATTTAATTCAGCTTTAATTCAGTCATAAGTTCCAACTTTGCTCTTTCTGGGTGCTGGAAATTATTTCTCTGTACCCTTTCTCTCTACCCAGATTTCCCTTCCTAACCCAAATGCCATGATAGCATTTGAACTGGGCACCCATTCCCAGCAGAAGCATTTCACTCCACTTCTTAACCAATAATTTAATATTCTGGTAGTACTCAAGGTAAGTGTGTGTGTGTTCCTGTTATCAGTGTGTATCTACTACTATCTATTAGTTAAATATGTTAAAGAGTCAACATAGCATTTGTAACCCTGTCCTATAAAGGGCCACACACTGGAAGGAAGGGCCTGTATCGATAGCATTACTGATGACCAAACTAGATGCTTGATTCAAGCTTAAGCTTATTAAAAGACTCCTATAACTTTGAAGGTTTGGGGACTAGACCCATACTAAGCAATAGGAAAAACCTAGCTAAAGCTCAAATCACATTGAGAGGAAATGCCAAGAGTGTGAATATTTGAAATAAGCAGCGCACCATAATAGGCTTAGGAAACAGATGTTTTGGGCTCATGGACTGTCCTCAAAATCTATAAAATTAATTGAACAAGAAATGAGACTTGTGACTCCAAAGAACAGATACAGCACAGAACTCTTGGCTACTGAGCTGTTGTTATAAAACTCCAGCCCAGTTTCTCTTCCCGTCCCCACTCCTCTCTGGAGGGCAATCTCCTGGTGTCACTGTGCCCCCCCTGCAGCATGGAGATCACGGTTACCCTTACTGAGCACTGGATGTTGGGGCTTTTGCAGGTTAATTAACTGTCAGATAGACAGGGAAGCAGAAAGACTATCCAATGGAAAACGTGTCAGTTTGAGATGTCTCACCTGCAACCAAAGTATTCCCAAAGTGTTTAGCACCTTCCTCTCCAAGGGCACTTGGCACCTTGAGACCCTGGGTGTGATTTTCACCTCCACTGCTGGCAGCCCTAGCAGGACTGCACACTTAAATTTTATAGCCTGGTTCCTGCGTGAATTTCCAGGAGAAATTTTCATCTTGGAGGATAACCAGTTGAGCGGATGAGAAAGGCTGAAGCAGCTGCTGGTCCAGGGAGCACATCTGGAAGGCTTACTAGGTTCTTGATCAGCTGCCAGCTCCCCTTGGATCAGGCCACGCTGATGCCTTAGTGCATCCCCCCAAAAGGGCATCTTGCACCAACCCTGGTACCAGCCTCTGGTACCTGGGGACAATGTCTATCTCCTATTTCTGGAGCTTAAAACTGCCAAATGCTTCTTTTCATTAGATACACTAGTTTTATTGTCAGATTTGGAGACTGTGGGCTCTGTGTGTGTGTTCACTGACCTCTCCTGGCCAGACCCAGGATGCTCGGCTGGGCTGCACCGGGCATCTCACAGGCAGCTGGAAACCAGGTGCCCCTGAACCCCTGCCTGGGGAAGCATTCCCACTGGGCAAGCACCCATAGGGCTTAACTTCCAGTTAAAAGGCAAAGAAAGAGGCCAGACAGCCCTTCGGGAGAATGCAGGAGATCTTCAGTGCTATCTTTAATTAACAAACTAAATGTGTCTATGATTGAGAGTAGACCATGGCATGGAAGTGGTTATTATTGCAGTAATAAACCTCAGTATAGGACCAGATGAGGGTGACCTGGAAGCATCCAAAAATCCATCCCACTCCTACAGTCCTTACTGGGGAAAATTTTAGGGGTGGAAAGGCACAGGCTGCAAAACCACGCCTGTGAGGAAACTGGGCAGCCTTGGAAGTACTAAAGAAATAAGTATAAGGAAGAAAGGAGACAATCTAAGAGGTTATCACATGTGTTGGAGAGGGCATAATTTGCTGAAGGAATGTAGTAAATCCCTTAGCTGCTCAGTGTGGGACCTTTTGTAAAAACCTATATGAAAATAACTGCTATTGCGTGGTAATAGTAAGAGTTCAAATAAGCAGCAGGAATTTCCCTGACAAGATAACGCCCAAACCTCCACATTCTTAGGGATTTCCACAAATTCCTCTTATTTACGTAATCACCTCAAAATACCTCGTTCAACAGCTATTTCTCAGCTGAATGTTTTGCCACCTGCCACCTTACAGGCAGAGTAGCATCGCTGTGAGCTCACATTTGCTTTCAGGCAGGGGCCGATGATGAAGCGGTGCCTCTGGGGCAGGTTTCCAGCAGCCCCCTTGCAAACTGGTGCTTGGGGGCCAAACAGACCCACACCTCCCTTCTCAGCCTGCTTCCTTGTTTGTTTTTATTTTGTCCTGCTGGAAAACAAGGAGCATCAGCTAAGCCTATAGCTTAAATATTATAATGAATCGGTGCTTTTTGATTTTTTTTTATATGCCTTCTGCTGCTATGCTAAAAGTGGATTTTCTTTGTGTGAGAAAGCCTTTGTTTGCCTGAAACAGTTTTTTTTTCCCCAACCCGGCATAAATACCACTTTGAAAAACTGCATCGCAAAACTCGCAGCGCTGGGATTTCAGAAAAAGAGCCTGAACGGGTCGAAACTTCACATAGCTCAGCAGCGAGGAGAGCACGGCTTTCATCTGACAGGGTGTTTAAGGATGGTTTGACCTCTCTCTTCCTTTACATGCTGGGAGTTAACTTCTCCTGTAAGTGTCCAGCATAAATTCTTTTAATGCAAATTTTCTTGTCAAAACTACAAACAGACATTTGATCAAAGGTCAGCTCTCCTTTGTGTTCCTGTTTGATATAGAAATTTCTATTTCATCTTTGACTGTCATGGTCAGTTAAGGGAACTGTAGCCTGATGGGAAATTACTGAGGCATTTCATGTCGTCTCTCCAATGAGGCTTTTTTCCCTCCTTTCATATCTTATGGGTGTTTTAATTTGAATATGTTTTCATTTTTTAATGGAATAGTTAAATTAGCTTTGAAAATGTAGCAGTATGACACTAAAAATCGTCTGCTTTTTAACTGAAGCTCAATTTACTGCTATTTGATACCCTGGGAGCTGATCAAATAATTATTTCCGTTCTGCTGGCTTTATTTCAGTCTTAACTTGTGGATCTATTTTTTTTTATGGGGCACTGCCTGAAGAACAGGAATTGCAGCAAATGGAAGGGCTTGGAAAATCCTGCATTTACTTCTTGTCGTTCCTTGGCTCTGCTGGATCCAAGAGAGCGTGGAGATCCCTGTGTCTGTGGCATTGGAGCCCTCTTGGACCCCTGAGCTGGGGATGCTGCAGGGAACTGGCCAGACTGAGATTTGGGATGATGCAGAAAGTAGCGAGGGAATGAATGCAAAGCCCCATTTCTATCCACACTGACTCTCCCAGAAGACATTTTCTTCTTTTCTAGAAGCAGGTCCGTGGTTTAACTGGTCTGCACCAGGTTGTCCAGGCTGTTTGCCTTTCCAGCCCCCCGAACCCTATCTGCCTCTTGACATACGGTGCCTCTTGTCCCATCAGCTTTGCATCTGAGTCCATGATGAAATTTAACATCTGGGCACCTTTGTAGGCAGGGGAGTTTCATTTTAGAGCCTCTGGTCACCTAATTAATACCACCAATGTCCCCTGGATGGCTCCGAAATGACCCAGCATGGCAGAGAGTTGTGTGCGTGCTTGCAGGGAGCTGTGGTGGCACACAGTGCTCTGCCCGAGCTCCCACAGCTCTGGTGGCCCTCTGTGACCACTGTCCCCAGCATCCAAGCTGCTCAGCCCCAAATGATGTCTCAAATCCAAGTTTCTGCAGCCCCGTATAACAAATGCTGGTCGGGCAGCCTGGAGTCACCATCACACTGGGAAAGGGAGGAAAGTGGGTTTGAAACTTGAACTTATTAGCACAGGGAGCATGTTCTGCCACGGTGGTCAGAGTGTTGGGATGAAGAGGGGAACAGGGCTGTCCCCTAAGGCTGTAAAAGTGCAAGGGATGTCTGTATGAATGCTGTCTTTTAGTGAAGAAGATGCTGTAGTTACAGGACCAGGGCTTGCAGGGCACCTGGGCATTGGCAACCACACAAAAGATAGACCAGGAAAACACTGCACAACAACAAATGGCTATGGAAGAGCCGTCCTCTCTTCCAAATAGTCCCCCATTCCCAGTGAGGATGCATTTTAGCCTTAAGGAAATGTTACTTTCATACATAAAACTACTTAAGATTAAGGCTTGGAAGACTTACTCATGACCTGAAAGTCGCTGCCTCTTCCTCCCCACGTGGCTCCAGTTTGATTTCCCAGATCCCTGAACTTCCCCCTTTGCTCTGTAGCTTTCCAAACCTCCCCCTCCCATGAGCGTTCCCCCGTGTCTCTGCTGGAGCAGGATGACCACAGCTGCTGATCCCTAACTCACACTGCTAGACTGTGTCTCCTCTCAGCAAAGAGCCTTTTAAGCAATTTCTCTTTTTCTTTCTTACGTCTCCTTCAGTTATCTTCAAGCACACAAGCTTGTTCCTTTTAGATGGAGATGGACATGAGGCAGCTCAGATGTGCAGAGCCGTCCCTTGCCAGTGAAGACTTTGTCCTTCCTCAATGTCTGGGATCAAGTCGCTTCTCATTTATCCAGCTTGAGTGAACACAACTTCTTCAGCCTGCAACGGTCCCAGCTCTCCTACATCGGGTGACAGTGACACCAGATGGCAGCAGTGGCCTTCGGATGCCAGCAGCGCTGCCAGCTCAGAGTGAAGATGCAGGCGAGAATTTCTCTGCATCCCGGATATTTCAAGGACAGTTTCCCTCCCTGCTCTCCTGCGCTGGGGCTCAGTCAGCGTCCATATGGGCGTCAAAGTAGAATTGTACCGAGTATCTACATGCTGTAGTTGTTTAGTACGTCAAAATGACACACGGACCCCAACTTAAAAAGTCAAGAAAGAAAATTAGTATCATCAGTTGTCCTTTAATTAATCATTTTGTCATGGCTTTGATGGCTTCGGTGCTGCTTTGACAGGTGAAAACAAAGATCAGGATTTCTGAAGGTCACGCGGACTTTTGGGTGCCTGGTTAAAGTGATTGCTTACTCTGATCATCTGTTTTCGGAGGGGCTCCCAGTTGATCACTCAGGACTTGTGGCATCCCACATCTTTGACCCTCGGTCTCAAGAGGCTTTGGAAGATGTCAGATGGTGCTGGTCACATCGTTGCAGAGCCTCCTGCCTGCTACACCCTGGCGCGAGTCCTGCTGCTGCCCCTCCTGCCTGACCCTGCCTGCAAACTCCTCAAAAGCAGGGTTAGCTTTAAAACCTTGGCAGAGAGAGACCAGAGGCTGGACCAGGAGGCCACAGGCTGTGTCAAGAGGTGTTTTTTTGCAGATGCATTCACGGAGCAAACCTCCTTTGCAGGTGGGGAATATGGGTTCTTGTGCAGTTCTCCCCAGGCAGAAACCCCCTCAGCCACAGCAGCAGGGTGGGAGATGGGGTGTGGGGTGTGCGTCCTAGAAAGCAGCAAAGTGGAGGAGAGATCCTCACAGGTCAGATGAAGATGGTTTGATTTGGCTGGCTGCATCTCGGAAGACTTTCAGGACATTCTATGAACTATACCACCACGCAGCAGGGCAAAATACCGCTTACTCCATGTTTTTTCTTGAAATAAATCAATTGAAGAAAGTTACATTAATTCTCTAGGCAGCAGTTTATTCTCTCCTTTCAAATTACCATGCTGTAGTGCTTTAATCTCCTGAGTGATTTTTGTTTATGATGATGCCCAAATATTTATTGATTTTTATTTTTTTTTATTGATTTGGGGCCTATCAATTTACCTGTTAGCCACTAGGTCACTCCAGGCATTATTAGTGTACTAACTGCAAACAGAAAAAGGAAAAAAAAAACAACAACCAACTTGGATGATTGATTGTTCTGTGTGTTTGGGCAGAGAGCACCAGGAAAGAGAAAGAGCAGAGTGAAATCCCGTTGGCGGGGGGAGAGGACCTGCTTCTGATGGACAAAATTAGGGAAAGCCAAGTGGCTGCTGCTGGCAGCCCCGTCTGCGCTGGACAGGCTGCCTGGCCCTGCTCCTTCTTGTGGATTTCTCAATGGTACCAAAGCCCAATTAAAATGGCACTCAGTAATTCATACCAGCACGCTTTAAAACAGTGAGCGATTTTAAGCAGCCTGGCAGTGAGAGTAATCTTGTTCAGAGATGTTTTTTTTTTAGGTTAAATAATAGAAACGAAGAAACGGGCCATGATTCCTACTAATACACTGTCTTTTTTTTTCTCTTAGATACTAATAACTGCATTTTAACCTCTCTGCTACTCACACTGACCTGGTTTGCATACAGAAATAAACCATTTTAGCTTAATTTATGCAGGGCAGTGACCCTGCAAGCAGCAGGACAGGAGATGTGGGTTCAGCTTTCTCTCTACCTGTGCCCAGGAGCTTGGGAAAAATTCAAATTTTAAGCAAAACCTCCGGAGTCAGGAAAATCTCAGAAATGCCAGTAGTTGTGGATCACAGACTTAGTTTCTTTATCTGCCTCCACTTCCCCACTGGACTGGCCTCCAGGTGTGCCCATCGCATCCGGGATGAGCCTGGATGGGCCAGGAGAGGCTGGGATGGATACCCCTCGAAGTGTTACGTGAAGCCCCTTCAGAAAGGGCTAGCAGTGTCCCCTACACACTATTCTCTTGAGCACCTGACTAAGCTCCCTAGAGCTCTCTCTGCCATAGAAATAAGCTACCACGTAGAGCAGAGACCCCGTTAGGGCAGCCAGGCAGAGTGGGCTGGACCCTGCTCTTGAGTCACCAGCACTGACGAGTGGCTGCATAACCTGAAAACAACCGGCAGCACGTGAACAAAACGGCGGGTGTCCACAAGTGAAACGGGAACTTCCACTGGCTTTGGATAGCAGTAGTGTTTAGGCTTTGCAACTTGGGATGCTAAGAAGGTGCTGCAGCATATTGCCTTGCAATAACATGAAGCAAAAGCTCAGCAGAAAGTCTGTGAACCAGATAAGATTGATTAAACAATTTCTAACCAACGGGGTTGCACATAAAAATTTTATTAAAACCTCAAGTGCTAAATTTATTTCCTGGGTCTGTCACTGCTATTTTTTTTTTATTCAGTAGTGATAATTACTACATTAGAAATTAAATGAACCTCATATACTACATCTTTCAGACCTCCTAGGAGAGTTGTGAAAGTGATTTAGGGAAGTGAATTTGCTATTGTGCCTAATCAAGTTACAGTAATTGTCACCTATAATTTTAACTTGACTGCTATGTGTTTAATTGGAAGCTTTACCTTTTTTTTTTTTTGGAACTGAGCTTCTCTGTGACTGTTTTTCTACTTTCCATCCCCACCCAAAACTCACTGACAGAAACCAAATCATTGCAGACAGCTGTGCAATTAACAGCACTGCTGTTTGCTACAACATCGGCTTCTTGATCATTCATTCTGCTGTCTTGCAGCATCAGGTGATCTTCCTCGTGAGGCCGGCACCCGGTTGTCTCCCTTGAGATTATAATCACAGCTGTGTAGATACCAGTGGCAATAAAGGGGCTTTCTGGGCCTGGGGGGATCCTTAGCAGGACTGCAAGCATTGCAGCATTCTGTGGATCCCAAAGTTAAGGTAAGTTCTGGGACTGTTTTATGTGTGTTGGGGTAAACACCGGTCCCCTGCAGAGCTACTAATGTGTATTGAAATCTCTGTGGTTGTTTCTGAGGGTGCTGATTTACAGCCAGATGGAACCAGGCTGCTCTCGCCCCTGGTTCTGGAGGTGCTTGGTAGAGACCCTTCCAAGGACTTGCTGCCCTGCTCTCTTTGTGCTTCAGAGCTGCTGGGTTGTGTGCAGCCACCTTAGAAGAGCTTATTAATGTGTCCCTTACCCCGATTCCCCCCATCAGGCCACAGCTGCTTTCCTCAATGAGCTCTGCGAGGCAGCAAATGGCCCAGCAAGCCAAAGGGTTTACAGAACAGCAGCAGGGGACCTGCAGGTGCATGGCAAAGTAAGATACAGGACAGCCAAAGGCACCCCAGTGCCTCTCAGCAACACCCCAAGCTGCCTATTTTGGGAGCTGAGTCAAGGATTAGGCTGGTGGAGGCTGCTAATTCCTTCTTTCCTCCCAAAAACATGGGGAGTTTAACACGTGTTCCTTTCCATGGTCTGAGATCTGGACAAATGCTCTGGTCACTCTGTTCCTCCTTCCCTTTTTTTGCTAAAGAAATGTGTCTATGCATAGATATACATACAAATTCAGCCTGCAAGGAGACAAGGTTTCTTCTGGATTTAGGGAAGATGGCAATGATTATAAGCCTGGAAACTTGAAATGGGTTCATCTGATTATTGATCTTCAACCTTGCTGGATGCTTGCCCAGAAACAGATTGAAGAATGGGGCTGGTTCTGACCAAAGCTATTCAACATAAGGTAATACTTTTCCCACTGTAGTTGCATAATATGTAAAAACTGTCCCATTTAGGTTGGGATGAGGCTCCCCATTTTTAAAGAGTCTGTTATGGATCCTTAAACATCCAGAAAGGCTATATTATGTTGATGCAATTAATGGTGGTTATCTGAATCTATTTTATCACTGTAACACGCATAGAAATTATTGTGCTTCTGTAGCTTTGCGCTCACGTTCTGGAGCAATGTGTGTAGAATAGCAGTAACCTTGTCCCTGAATAATTCATGTTGTTTGTTAGCCACATTCTAAGCCTTTCTGCTTAACCACAGAAGATTAGCATTTTTGTTGCTTTTTTAATCAAAGGTTTGAGGCGGGGGGAAGCAAGAGTGTCGGTTTTCTTTTTAGCTTACTTTAAACAGTTCCCCAGGCTTTCAGTACGCAACTTAGCTATTCAAATTGGGATATTCTGGCCTTAGAAGTGTTTTAGCTCTTAGGCCTGCTACATTATACAACTTTCTAGTAAATCATGAATAAGTTGAAAGGCTATAGAGCTTTTTTCCTAATTTCTCAAGGGTCCTTTTACTACCCAATTTGTTTTCATCCTGTGTTATTTACTGACTAACTCTAATCAACTCTTCTGGTATTGTTCCAGGCCGCAAGTGTGGGAAGGTTTGGCAGGTAATGCGTGGCAGCACGGGGAGTTTGAAAGATCCTGGCCTTGAAATGAGTATTGTTGATTGGAAATTGGACTCTATTCATTATATACCAGAGTTCTCCTGAGCTTTGCCTTCAAGATAGGATGCTCCACTGGTGTAAAACAGCAAAGCTCTGTTAGGGCTCCTGAGTTGCACAGCTGCGGTTCAGAAATACTCAGCCTCAAAATCAACAGGATGGAGGTAAAAGCTAAAGGTCTGTCTCTGAGCAGAGTGGGAAAGGAATGGCAACCTTGGCAAATCGAAGGCTGGAGGTGTATTTTCTTTGCTTCCATCTTGGGGTGATGCAAAGTAGCATTTCTTGTTGGTTCCCCCCCCCAAAAAAAAAAAAAAAATTAGTGGGTTTGCAACACCACTAGCTGATGAGATGACAATAGGAGGCAGCCCACTGAAACCAATCTGGCACCTTGGCTGGGACCTCCTTCTGCCCAAGAGGCTACTAAATCAGTGGCACAGCTCCTTTGACTGTTCGTGGATCCACACCAGCCCTTTGTGTCTGAGTAAACTAAAAATCACTGGCATGAAACAGCAGCCAGGTCCTGTTGGCACGAGCACGTCACTGAAGGGGAGTCTGTTTGGGTTGTCGTGCTGACAGATTTAACAGAGCAATGTTGGCGTGTGCAGGGAGCTCTATGGACATCTTTGGTGAGAGAAAGGCTGGAGTGAGATCACTGCTGCAGGAAACAAATCCCCTGTCTCTGCAAGGCATCTCTGCTCTCCACTGTTCCGTGTTTTCCCTTTATTTTCCATGTTCTTTCTTTCACTCTGAATCCTCCTCTGACACACCAGGTGCGGTCTGGCAGGGATGGGGTGACAGAAGTCAGTACATGGCCACAGCTGTTTGAGTGCAGCACTGTGGTGTGACATTCACAGCTTCCTCTGGCACTTAGAGTTGGCTTATCTCCTTTTTGCCGCCGCTGCTGCTTTTCTTTTCCTCGCTATGCCATAACATTCAAGAAGCAAAACAAGGATGCTCTTGGAAAAACATACGGATTTTGAAAGAGACTACTGCGTTAAATCCCAAACTTTGCAATGCAAACTTTCCAACCAAGCTAATTTCCGAAAATGCTGGCACTGAGTTTCTCTTCCTTCCCTTATTGATGCTGTTCAAGCCTCTTCTCCTGGAACTGCAGCTCATCCTATCGTGCGCGGTTGCCAAGAGCCAGTCCACAGCTCCCACATCGACATGCGGTGGAAATGACAGCTCCAGCTTTCACACGCTGGTGCACCGTAGTCGCTGGGGAGTTTCTCTGTTCCACTATTAGGTTTCAAACTTCCCTGCTGAGTAGCTGTCCTCGAGTCGCATCAGGTAAGCTTAGCTATGCATTGAATTCAGGGAGTGGAACTAATCCCAGAGTTCAGCTTTAGACAGAGAAGAACAATGAGAGGGGGAGCCAAGCCCGGCCTCTGTCTGAAAGGTAAGGTTTTTAATATATTAAAAGAAACAGATGCCCTACACTTAAGGATGTGTGTTGTATCTAATTCCAGGTCCATCTCTATTTAGCTGAATACTAGGCCCATATATTTGAGGCAAAGTATGTACAATACATAGTGTATTACATATATGTCTAAATGCTATATGTTATGTTTAATGTGCGTATGTTTTGGTTCATTCACTCTTGATGGGAAAGCTGTAATACTGCAATTAATAGTCTGTATATAAATTCAGGAAGCCACAGAAAACTATTACCATTAGCAGGCAGGAGCCAACCTCACCAAATCCATGCTTTTGCTTTCCCAACTGTTGATATTTCTGTTACGGAAAGAGCTGAGTTCTGCCCCTGAGTTTCCTCTCCAGTACTCTGTGGAGAGGTGACTGGCTCATGGTGAATTTTCTCCCAGCATTCCCTTTGCCTCAAAGGGACATTTATATTGAAGGCGATAGAACTGGGTTTACATTTTTTTTAATGATAAAAAGAGTAATCTTTATTTGGATCCATCTGAATTTATAAAATCCTTATTTATAAAGATTTTAAATTTTTAGATGAAATGAGTGGATATGCTCGCTGCTAAAAATGGTACATAATTGTCTTACCAGGTCCAAGAGCACTTGCTATTTTCTTTGGCAAATAAAGGAAAAATTTTTATTTCCCCTCATTTGAAATGGAAAAAGAATGGTGAATAAAAGTGACTACCCTGAGATCTTGCCTGCACAGTACTAGAAATGAGACTGTCTCTGCAAGAAGAAAGTGACATTAAAATTACTTTCCCTTTTAGTATTTATACTATTGCTATGACTAGTAAAGGAAATGAGCTCTGAGTGTTCTTTGCGCCTATGACAAGCAAGCATGACAAATCTGGAAAGGAATGAATGTCCCAATTCATTTTCCCCGTCCTTCAACTCCTGTGCTCCTTGTGTTGTTGACAAGCTTTGCCTTCCAGTTTGGGCCAGCAGCGATGGGCCGCTTCCCAGCAGGTGGAGGAACACTTCCCAAGCCAGATCTTGGGAGGGACTGGTGCTACAGAGGGCTTGAAGGCTGTACAAGGAGTTGATGGGCATGCAGGACCCTAGCTGCCCCAGCCATATCTGCAGTCACATTTGTAGGCTTGCTTTCTGGCTGATCAGCAAGTTCAGTTTTGGAGGCGCATTCAGACTTTAAAAGCCCAGATGTAGAAGTGATGGATCTTCCAGGGTGAGAACTCAAATCAGAGCTTCCCCTGTATGCCAGATTGTTGCCTTGGTTCATGGGCCGTGCAGTCTCTTGGCAGATCTTGCAGTTCCCTTCTTTACTCGATGGATTTTTCCCAGTGTCTTTTACCATGAGCTGCCCCAGTAAGTGAAAGCGATCATGATCTCTCCAAGATGTAGCTAATTCCAATTTGCTGACCTCTCATTTATTTCTTACTTCCCCCTAAGGAGGGCTGAGAGTGAAAACTTGTATGGTTGAAACAGAAACAATCGTGAGGATCAAATGAGCGTTGAATGCAGAACAAGGGGCTGGGGGGCACAACAGCTGGCAAATTCTGCATTTCAGCATGGTGTGGTCCCATCTTGAACCTGATAAATAAGAATCCTGGCATATCAACTCCAGTGTGGCCTTTGGCTGTTCTTTCATTGGTGTAACAGACCAAAAGAATTAAGTTTAAATACGAATGAATCTTATGGCAGGACAATACAGGTATCGACATATGAACATCTAGTTTTATTTGTATGTCACTTTATCACCTATTCATCAAACAAGCCTAGGAAAGTTCACTAGTTAAGATACAGTGACATTCAGTGTAATTTTTAAAAGGTCAGGTTTGAAGTTTTGGAAACTGTTCCCCTTCCCACCCAATAGCAAAAAAAAAAAAAAAAAGGGTGCTCTGCTAACTCCATGTATCACTTTATCTTAACTATTTTTACTTGGAAAGCTCTTCGTTATTCTACTAGGTTAAAGAGCAGGCATGTTGTCTCAGCGCAGTTAAATCCCACAGCTTATTACCATGAAATACGTGAGCTTAGAGGATATGAAAACGGTCTGCCCAGAGAGAGTTCAAGACCTTTTGTATAAGGAACACAGTTCCAGGTTTTAAAGCCGCACCATGTGTCAGGATTTTCAAAAAGGCAGTTCTCAAAACAGCCTTTTAAACTGGCAATTATTTCCCATATATCATCAAGACAGACTTTTTAGAGTAGAATTGAAGATCCTAAAAAGAATTCAGTTTGGAAGGGTTCCTGTGCTTCAGAGGTGCCACAGCAGGATGTGCAGGGACAGTCCCATGAGTGAAAACACTCGCCCAGGGACTCAAAAGCTGCTTAATCACTGATGTTTTTGGAGCCTAAATGGGGTGCCTGGTCTGTATTACAGCTGGCATCGCTGCAGCTTCACTCTTGACAGGATCTCTTTGGGTCAGAATAAAGCCAAGTGACTGCAGTTAGATGCTCTTACTTGGCAAAAGAATTAGTTTTCAAAACGTGAAGGACCTTATTTGGGGGAGGGTGGGGGTCAAATGGGGGAAAACCTTGTGGTCTACTTTACTGCTTTAGATTCCAGAATGAGTCATCTTCCTCTGTGTATATTCTAACATGGTATTTGCAAATAATTTCTAAGAATCCACCTGTTGTCTGACTTCCAGTTATCTGATTTATTCTGTTGCACTGAGATTTCAGAGGAAATAACTTTCATTCTTTTCAATATATAACCATTAAATGCACTTTTTACAGCCAATAACAGACTAGGCATTCTCTCTAGACCTCATCTTACTGTCCCTCCATTCAATAATAAAGTTATTGACCACGATGAGAAAAGGATCTAAAGCCACAAATGGAAAATAAAAATTGCCAGTGCCAAGGAATGTGTAAACTGAAGTTTTCATAAACAGTCAAATATTCCAAACTGAATCCAGAGGATATAAAATTATGCAATTGAGTTTGGGTGGCTCAAGTAAATAAGGACAGGTAATGAGACATCTGTATTGCAGCCTATTACTTAAAAACCCTGATACCACATTAAACTGATCTCCTTATGAAAGCTGATGCATTGTGCTTACCTCTGTACAAAAAAGCAAATATAGGACCACTTCTAAAAATATTCATGCTATCCATTACCCTCTCAAGGAGGTTAACATTGTTCATGGTTGTTAACTTTCTGCATACAGTGAATAGGTCTGTAACAGCACACTGCCCATCTTCTTGTCAGATAGTATTGACTCAGAAATAGCCATTATAAGTTAGATGTCTGGTACTTTCTTTTTCTTTTTTTAAGCAACAAGTCTTTTGAACTATGAAAGTAAGTCTAGTATATTAAGCTTCCAGTGTTCTTCAAGATAAAAGTACAAAGGGGAGAAATGCCTTCCTTCCTGTTGTAGTTCCAGGGATTGTCTTTTCCAAATTCAAGTTCTTTAAAACACAAAAAAAAAGTTACTGAAGAGAGAAAGAACTGAAAAACATGGCAGTTCTGAGTAACTTCAGAATGCCCCAGGAATACAGGATGGTGTTGAGTGTTTCAAGTTTACTGTACTACCCCTACAAAGAAACAAATGTGGTTGCAGCTATGACAGTTTCCCCCAATTAAGAAGGAAAATTAGTTTGCTCTTAACCTTCTCGGCTTGTCCCAGGCAGAAGAGGCACTTTATTTTTTTGTTCTCCCCTTTCTCTAGCTATCTGTGTTCTTTGGGAAGCGTCTGCACCTTTCCTGTGGTCCAATCACATTCTGACAAGTGGCTGGAACAGTTTACATCTACATCAGCACATTAAAGTACCAGCTCTTAATTGTTGGCGCTGGCCAGGTGATGAGTAACCTATTTCCTTGGAGGTCTGTAAGGGTTTTTCCATGCAAGCTGCAGAACTTTTAACAATGCATACACGTGTAGGTAGAAGCAAGAATGGATGGAGCAGAGAAGAGGCCGCAAGAAGTCATTGTTGTTCCAAGTTCAAATTCCTTGTTAACTCTTCCACCACTGCAAGGGTCTGCCTGATCAGGGCCTTCTGGAAGCGGAGAGAAGGTAGATAGAAGGGTTTGGAGATAAGATTAAACTACTTGCTGAAATCCACTGCTGGACACAAGGTCAGAAATACACCTCTTCCTGCTCTAGAAGGGACATATTTCCCCTTTGTGTGTGGTTTGTTTTACAGAGTGGCCCAGAAGCCTGGGAGAAATGGGTCATGTTTGCTGGCAAGAGGGATATCAGAAACTCCAGGTTCGATATATAATGTTTGTTCCAACTAGCTGGGAAGCCAGTTATTTTTTTTAAGTCATGCTTTTAAACACAGCTTTTAGGAATAAGAAATTAAACATGCAGAGATGTGCACGAAATACCAATGGAAACACTTTAGCTGCAAGGAGGCTAGAGTTAATTCAGTTCCAGTGAATACCCTGGTAGTGCCACATTTTCTGTTGGCAACTGGGACTCTGATGCACACCTTTAACACAGCCATGAGAAGCTTAAGGGTCCTGGCATGTCAAGGAGGGATCATCATAAAAATACGGTTAGAGACTTGACAAGCTGGAACAAGGCTCATACTCTGAGTCTGCTGTAACCCAAACAGGGCTGTTTCCTTTGAGATCGCTGTTGGGTTATACCTGATGAAAAATGAGGCTTCACTGGGGCCAAACTCACTGAATCTCCTCTTTCTGTCCCCTGTGCAGAGCAGATCCAGTGGAGTATGGATCCCTCATCTCTGGGTGGGTGCCCAAGCCTTCTCTGTGGGGCTCCTTGTAATCACAGACTGCTCTTGTGAAACTTTACATTGGCAGCGGATGAACAGGTATTTTGTTCTAAAGTGACTGCTCCAGAATACATCACTGTCACATCACCTAAACAACACCAGCCACCCAGCTTTTCAGTAGCTGCTGGGACCTGCCGAAAACAGCAGAGCCTGTCATTCCCAGATTAAGGAAGGATTAGCTGTGCGATTTCAGTCAGCCTTAAGAGAAAGGTTAAACACTTTGGGAGGAGGAAATACGTGTGTGTGTGCGCGCACATGTGTCTTCCAAAACAACAGATGGTTTCAATAAAGTTGCTCCTGCTGCTAGGAAGTGCCACTTCTTGACATTAGCAGAGCCATATCTCATCAGGGTTCTTGTTTCTACCAGCCTGTCTCAGCAAGGCCAAATCCACTGTGCAGTATGGGGTAATCAGAAAAGGCACTCCAATATCTGCCCCATTAATTGCCCCCTGCCAGTCTTCCCTCTCTTCTGATGTGACACCCACTGTTCTCAGAATGGCCAGATCGATTGGCTTTGAAGGGCAACTTTCCCCTAATGATCCGCAATTCCCCCTACTTAAACTGCTGCAAGAACTGTCTTTTTAAAGATTCTGCAAGAAACGTGTGATTTCTTGGAACCACTAAACAAAAACCTCTCCGCTTCAATCAATATATCGATGTATTAAATTATTGTGCAACTAAATGAATGTGCCCCTTGGTGACAGAATGGCAGAAAATGAGCAGTGTTTTATGCATTAAAGACAAACTGGTAAAAAGATTGTTTTTCAAGGTTAGATTGTTCCACAGTGAGTATCAAGATTTTTCCAATTAAAATATGTGGTGTTTTTGGAGTGCGGTTGTATCGGCTGATACAACTATTCATAGATTCACAGTACAAATTAACACATACAAATAACTGAAGAATTGTAAATATTAGTAATTGAGACATATTTGGGAGATAGCAGAAATATTATTATTATTATTTTACCAGTATTGCATTTAAATTTTAGAGTTAAACAATTTCACTGGAAAGTAATGCCTTTTTTTTTTTTGAACTCAAGAGATTAATGAAAAAAGTGACCATTCCAAATGTTGCTGTGAACAACCAAAAAGTCTTGCCAAGTTTCTGCAAACCTTACTTTCCTTTGTTTAGACTGCGTGGTGTGTGCAGGGGCAGGTTGGTTGATCCTTTCATGATGCTCTCCACTTTTCAAGGAAAAAAACCCACCATACAGGGAAGGGGCAAGAAAAAAAGGAAAAAAGCGACCTACCTCTTCCTACAATTTTAAACTAAACACGATATACAAAATGGAAATATTCACACGGATAAGAAAATTGTTCCCTTTTGAAGCTGCTTGAACAAACCTCTATTGATATATTTCTTTACATTTTGGTCCAGTTGCATTTACTACCTTCCTTTTGCTGGCAGGAGAAAACATGAAAAGTCATACCTAGTGCTGTGTGGCAAGAGCTGGATCCTCCAGAAGTGTTCTGTGCTCTCTAGTGCAGCCGGAGCACTGGAGATGGTTGGGGCAGTTCCCTACCAGATGACCCAAACCAACAATTTACGAAACATATGCTGCTCTCTTGGTGCCTGTATTGCAGGTAGATGAACAACAGTTTTCTAATTAACTTGTTCTGTAGGTGTAATGAAGAAGGGAAACATTGTTAATAACTTCATTGTTTGGTCAAACTATTTTTTTTTTCTGGTATCTTCCAAGTTCTCAAATATCTAAAAAAGTGTGTATTTTGTTAATTTTCTCCTGAAACTTTTTCCTTCCCCTTTTTCCTTGCTTGGGCTCATGACAAAGACATTCTTTATTCTGAAGGCAAGAGTCCCAGAGCAAGCAGTGCCAGTTCTGAGTTTGTAAGAGGGACATTTCTAATCGTTTATAGAAGACAGATAAGGACTCTGTGTTCCTTCTCAGTTGATATTATTTCATTTTTAATTTTGAACCTTTGGAATATCAAATGGAGAAAAAAACACTTTCTCCACCGAGTGTTTTCAGCTGTATGTTTTCAAGCTGTATTTGCAGGAATGATAAATTAGGTGTGAAATTAAAGCATAAATGAAAGCATCCCTCAATAACCAGGACATTCTGGATTCTTGTGAAATCTTAAAATAGTGTCATCAGTTTCATTACTGACCAGAAGGATTAAAACAAAACAAAACAAACCCCAATAAAGCCACCCTACCAAAAATTATTATAATAGTGATCAAGGAATTTACATCAATATATTTCTAAGGGCTTCACAGCTCCCCAGTGTCTCCCGGGAAGCCAAAATCCATGAAATCAACTTATTTGATCAACAGCGTGCAATGAATTAGTTTTAGCACCAAGCCAAGAACCCAATTTTCTGTTTTCTAGTTTTACTCTCAAACACTGGGCCTGCATCGCTTCCCAGGCGAAACAATGACAGAAGAAAGAAAAGGATGCAGCAGAAGGAAAGGGAGCTGGAACTCATTAAGCACCTTGCCATTTCTGGGAAAAAAAAAAAAATGGTTCTAATATTTGTGTGTAATGCAAATGCCATAGCTTTAACACGCTGGGTGACTGCCATAGATTTCAGAGCAACCTGCACAGGCAACATGCTTCTCGTTTTGCACCTGAGAGATCCAGCAAATACTATGGAGAGCTGGGTGGAAAAGCCAGGTCCCTGGACTTCCATGGTAGCACTTCACTGTGATAAATCTTTTAAGTGCTAGGAAGTGCTAATGAAGGTTTCCAGAGAGGGGAGTGGGTGATGGTGTATTACACTTGAGAAAGACTTCAGACTAAGAGAAAGTGCTGAGATCAATGCCTCTTAAAGAATATTTAAACCTGTTTGTGTGGCAATTTATTTGCTTCACCAAAACCCATACCAAGGTAAGCTATTTCAAGAACAGCTTGTGCTCCAAAGTACCGGCTCAATGCGGTATCTATATTTCAAAAACATTCTCCATTTCGCTTCTGCATTTTGAACGGTGATCCAGCCCGGCCCAGTCCACACCAAAGGAAATGAACTGTATCAGGCAATGTCATTTGCTAAAAGGTAAGAGTGGAGGTATTCTCCTTCCCTTCGTTTTATATTTCTAGGGACAATTTCACAGGCCGTGCCACTGCCCAACGGGGAAATTGGAAAACTGCAGAATCGATTTGCAGACGTGAAGTTCTATTTTCTTTTACACCTCTTTCATCAGCGTCTCTATCATTCCTGTGTTGTGCAGTGTTATTATCGACAGCAGCCTGCACACCACTGGTAATTGTCAAACTAGGGGAAAGCTGTGCCTCGCAAGTGAAAGCAAAACAACATAAGCAGCAGTCAAATGGCACCGAGTGGTACTATCCTTGCCTTTAAATTAATCTGCTTTAGAGCACTGGTAATGTACTCACGCTACGTTATTTCTGAGACTTAAAGGCAAACGCATTTTTAAAATATTTAAATTGGTTTTGTTTGTGTTTTTACTTCCCCAAAAAAACTTCTCAGCTAAAAGCTGCAAAGTTGTATTAAACCCATCTTGACTAAACCCAGAAACGTACACTGGACTTTGGAATGCTTCCATTATTTGATAATTCTTATTAATTGTGTGTCACAAAGAAGAAAAAACAAACAAACAAACAAAAAACTAACTCTTCCACAGCAAACTTCTGATGACTCAGTCACCAAGAATGAAACCAGTGGCTAGCTGCTGCTGGGAACTGGAAAAGCCGGTGACTATCAGCCACCTCATCTGCGGGATGGAGAAACAACCCTGCTTGGTGGTATTAAAGGTCACTGGCCACAAAATGGTTGCTTGCCCGCTGGAGTGATTCTGCCGCTCTCTCTGTAGGACTGGGACGGCTGATCGGGCTGGCCACAGTGTGCTGGAAGGGTACAAACACTGGAAAAATAAAAAAGGCTCCCAGTGTGATGACCTTTCAGACTAACTAGCAGGTTATACCTTTTTCATTAAAGGTCAATTAAGCCTTTTGCAGCTCTGGGCATTGTAGTCAGACACTGCCCTCTCCCTGACCATGTCCTTGCAGCATTAGGATAGAAGCAGCCATTTCTTTTCCCCTTTTAGACTGGTTTTCCAGCAGTGGCCATGGCCTCTGCTCTCCCTGGCCTGCCGGGCAGACATCTTCAGGGTGAGACCTCCACTACCCTTCGGGAGGTTTTGCCCCAGGAGGTGCGGGTCAGTGAGGACAGGAGAGCGGCAGCATAACGCCAGATTAAGGGATTTATTTATGCAGAGAGACCATTTCTGCTGAGAGCTGCTGGAGAGGACACCACCCTGGGCCAACGTGCTTAGGGCCGCCCGCACGCCCCTGCCTGAGGGCCCCAAAATGGCGGCTCCGCCCTCCAGCGCCCGCCTCCCCGTTGCTACGCGACGGGCAGAGTCCGCCCCTCCGGGTCGCCTCCTGAAAACTACAACTCCCAGGCAGAGAGCCAGGGAGAAAATACGGCTCCCAGCATGCCCTGGCCCCCAGAACTACATTTCCCGGCATGCATCGGGGCCAGGGGCCAATTCGCGCGGTCCATGTTGGTGGGTGCCAGGAGCGGGGTTGGCTTCCGCGGGAGTAAGCGGGCTGAGGAGAGGGAGCGGCGCAGGGGAAGCAGGGCCGGTGACATTTCCTTTCGGGCCGCCCCCCTCTCCCGCTGCCGGAGCGGGGCCCCGAGAATGGCAGCGCTAGGAGGTTGGTGCGGCCTGGCCACCGGGACTGGGGAAGGGGCTGAAGGGAGGGAGCGGCC